>CM034355.1:22187966-22500306 GCA_019925275.1 Mytilus edulis
AGTGGTTATAAATAACGAGTTTAAGTTAAATTATCTAACTGTTCCTTATGGAGGCGCATATGGTACACCCCTTGGAAAGTTATTTTGTTGCAAATAAGTCGGAAATATTAGCTAATTATGTGTTTTAAGCTGGAATTCAATCATCATGAGGAGTCAACTTGTCGGAATGATGAAGAAAAAGTTGCATTACACTGTCGACTTTTTAATATAATTGTAATGATGATAGTAATAAGCAGTCGACATGTTGAGGTCAACTTGTTGAGTGATTAAGCCGACAACTTATTTATTTGATGATGAGGTATAACCACGTGACCCTGTTGGAAAATATCGGTCTATTTTAAATCGATTTCCATCTGTGGTTTGTTTAATGTGCTTCGGATGACTGTCGCTATCCATTGAGTTCAAGTTCAAATTAAAGTTCGAGTTAATGTTTTGAGTTATTTGGTATATTAAAACGGCAGTCAAATATAAAAAAAAAGTACTTAAAAAAGACATACGGGGATATCCACACACCACTAATTCCGGCTGTTTTCCCCTTAGTTCTCAAATGGAATCAGTATTATAATAAATTAATAAACACAAGAGTTTAAATAACTGCACAACAAAAACATAAAAATCAGTTGCAGCAGTCTAACTCAATAGATCAGTGTTACTGGCCAATATAAATTCATCAAATCCGGCGTAGATCTCGATGCTCCAGAAAAAGTAAGCTGATCCTGCTCAACGTGAGTCACATTTGTCATTGTTAAATTACAAACCTAGTGATTTGGTCTAATGCAGTAAATCATCTTCGACGAAAAGAGGACAGGATTGTTGTTAAGAAAATTGAAATATATATTGTCCATTGTTTCCTAGTAACTTGGGTAGGAGTTGATTAAAAGTGTTTCATTTGTTGAAAACAAAGTACAAGTCAAGTCATTGGATTTGTGTCGTGACTACGACATTAATGTCGCGGAAGTGAGACACAACTAATCTTTATTCCGTCGTCGGTAATAGCGTCGGCGTCTTCGTCTTTTAGATCGTTATGTTTCTCGTTTTATTTTTTTTTACAAATGTCATTTGGGGATCTTTTTAAGCTTACTATGCGGTAAGGATTTTTATCAGGTAGAAAGTTAGACTTAGCAAAAACAAGATTTAGATTCCCAGTCAGAATTTGTTTTTCGGAGCTATACTTAAAAAACATATATCTGAAAATCTGAAAATATATATCTGAACAATCGCAACCATAAGAGCTTGAAATAGAACAAATAAACAGTGAACTACAAAAGATAAAACCACCGAAGAAGTTTCAGTTAAATACTACTAATCAAGTAGGACCAATCCAAATGCCAATTGAGATAGAACAAGAGATTATGTATACACAAACTGGGGATAATTTAGCCAAATTCAAAAAGACTTCTAAAGAGACAAAACTCAAAAAGATAATTGTGGGACATGACCAAAAGTCAACCATGGTGCATAACCTTCAAAAAGAAAACAAAATAAGTTGCAGCTCATCTGGAAATCCAAAACATACGCCTAACAACTTACTTGGACGATTAATTGCTAGTGAATGCTCAAATGAAAATGCTAATTTCAGACAGACAGAAAACACTCAGTTTTCCGATAAAATTTGGATTTATAGTAAATCTTCAAAAATCTTCTCTTATCTCATCACAAGTGATCACTTGTTCAATTTCAAGAAGGAGATAGTTTCTCCAACTATGGAAAGAATTATAAAGTTAGAAATGTTAGTGATCAGCTAAAATGAAGGGACATAATACGGCAAGAGATTATCTAATGTTGTTGGGTTTGATTGCTTCTTGCATATAATTGATCCCAAATGGACGCCTTAATATGAGGCCTTTCTAATCACATCGACTTCATTTTTGGAAAATCTTCTACCAAAGATCTCACTTATCAAATTCCATTTACACACCATCTTTTATCTAAAAAAAATCGTTTGAATTGATGGTTGGACAGAGCAAACACTTCCCAGAGCAAATTATTATACCAGTGTCGGCAACCGTCATAATAACAACAGATGCTTCAAAGACGGGGTTTGAAGTCACATGAATTATCAGATTTTTCAAGGTTTTTAGTCTGTTCAAGAACAAAAAACAACTCATAAATCCGTTGGAATTGGAAGCTGTTATTCGAAAAGTACAACATTTCTACTAAAAGTACAAAATTAGAATGTGCTGCTCAAATTCGACAACACAACAGTATGTGAACAAACAGTAGGCATCAAGTCAAAACAACTTTGATACAAGATATGTTGTCTAAAAAATGGCAATTAAAAACAATCTGACATTCAGAGCAGCTCATATAGCGGGAAAATTGAATATTCTTGCAGATCATTTGTCTCGAAACAAAATACACAGTGGATACTGGCCAAATAAATAGTACAATCAGTGTTTGGAATGTAGGGAGAACCACCAGTAGATTTGTTTGCCTCTGTACACTTCTCATTAAGAAAAAATTCACACACCTAATTAAATTGGCATTTAAAAAGTCAGAATGTGAATATATATGTTCAAACTCTTTTAGGTCATTTTTTAGTAGCAATAAACAAAAAAACTATGGCAATTGGACATGCTTTGATACTATTTATACCCTTCAACTTTTACTAGATAACATTTTTGTTCGCTTTGTGGACTCCGTATATCGTCAGGTTATAGGAATTCCAATGGGAACTAACTGTGCACCACTTATTGCGGACCTGTTTTTTTATTGCTATGAGTTACAATTTATGACAAAAATAAGCAAAGACCCATCGAAAGAACATTTGATAAACAAATTTAATAATACTTTTAGATATTTATTTTGGCTCTCAATAATGACGACTTCAGTATGTATATAAAAGAAATTTATCCTGTTGAACTTACTTTAAATCAAGCTAATACTAACAATGACCACTGCCCTTTCCTCGATCTTGATATCTATATCACTAACGGAAAGCTGAATACTAAACTTTATGATAAAAGAGATAATTTTTCATTTCCTATCGTTAATTATCCATTTTTAGATGGTGACGTTCTCTTGTCACCATCTTACGGTGTTTATATATCTCAACTTGTACGATTCGCTCGTGTATGTAACAATGTTTTAGATTTTAACGAGAGAAATTTATGTATTACTCCAGGGTTTTCGATATCACAAATTAGTCAAAACATTTACTAAATTTTATCATCGGTATAAGGATATCATTCGTAAATATAGCTCAACATGCAGACTTCTTATACGTTCAGGTATTTCACATCCAATTTTTTATGGAAATATTCTTTATAAAGCACAAAGGTGTCAGTATTCACCTCAGAAACTAAAAAAACCCCTTTGAATAGACTTATTAAGAAGGGATATAGTTACGATACTGTTGTCAGGTCATTAAAGATTGCATATTTTGGCGTTAATATTGATTCACTTATAGGGTCTTTGCATCGGAACTAAACACATTTATTCAAAAACCAGTTGTTGGCATGACACGGGTTATGTTCTTCTCATATATGTTATGATGGTATGATACTTAACCCCTAACGGGAAGGATTGTGCCTGATGTTCATATGATAAAATCATAATCTTTCAGTCAGTGTAATTGAAGTCTGGAGCTGGCATGTCAGTCAACTGCTAGTAGTCTGTTGTTATTTATGTATTGTTGTCATTTTGTTTATTTTCTTTGGTTACATCTTCTGACATCAGACTCGGACTTCTCTTGAACTGAATTTTAATGTGCGTATAGTTATGCGTTTACTTTTCTACATTGGCTAGAGGTATAGGGGGAGGGTTGAGATCATGTTTAACCCCGCCGCATTTTTGCGCCTGTCCCAAGTCAGGAGCCTCTGGCCTTTGTTAGTCTTGTATTATTTTAATTTTAGTTTCTTGTGTACTATTTGGAAATTAATATGGCGTTCATTATCACTGAACTAGTATATATTTGTTTAGGGGCCAGCTGAAGGACGCCTCCGGGTGCGGGAATTTCTCGCTACATTGAAGACCTATTGGTGACCTTCTGCTGTTGTGTTTTTTTCTATGGTCGGGTTGTTGTCTCTTTGACACATTCCCATTTCCATTCTCAATTTCATATGCCTTTTAACCAATATATCTTATACCCGTATCGCTATTTGTCCACCATTACTGGACATCACACAGGTTCCCGTAAAATTTTGATGTCATAATTCAAAATATCTGACGCCACAATTGAAAAGTAATTGTTGTATGACGTCAATAGTTTAAGCGAGATAGATTCTCGAGACAGCCGGGAATCGCAAAAAAGTATATTCCAAAGGTATTAAAACACATAAGTCAGTTCAGTTGTTGACTGAAAATGCGTTCTGACAGCTCCAACGTGTCAAAAAAGATATTGGTACACAGGGCTTCTTCAAAAATCAGTAGCAAGTCCAATTTAACTACTAGCAAGGCAAAATCTACTGTCTCCATCAAAAACAACTATTAACCATCCAAATTCAGAATATATAGTTATCAAAGGTACCAGTATTATATTTTAATACGCCAGACACGCGTTTCGTCTACATAAAACTCATCAGTGACGCTCAGACCAAAATAGTTATAAGCCAAACAAGTACAAAGTTGAAGACCTGAAATTCCAGATAGTGCCGAATTCGGGTAAGGTAATCTATTCCTGGGATAAGAAAATCATTAGTTTTTCGAAAAATTTTAAGTTTTGTCATTAGGAAATCTATTAAAATACACCGAAGTGCTGACTTCTGGGCTGGTGATACCCTGGTGATACAAATTGAAAGACTTGGTATTACTTTGTTTCATTTAAAAAATGGCGAACGTAGTTACAGGTATCTTGTCTTGGGAAGGGATAAATCCTACTTTGTAAAGAATCACTCTGATTCAAACAAAAATTTCTCTAAAACTGACATTTTCAAGATGCTTGATTTATTGATTGACAACATATTTGTTCCGTTTGGAGGACGTGGTTTTCAACAGATTGTTGGAATTCAAATGGGAACAAATTGTGCCCCTCTTCTTGCCGACCTATTTCTTTATTATTATGAGACTGACTTCATACAGGAACTTCTTAGGAAAAATGATAAGGAGTTAGCAATATCCCTTTACTTTACATTCCACTATATAGATGATGTTTTCTTCATACAACTTCATACAGGAACTTCTTAGGAAAAATGATAAGAAGTTAGCAATATCCCTTAACTTTACCTTCCACTATATATATGGTGTTTTCTCACTACATAATACAAAATTTGGTGACTATGTTGAACGAATCTATCCCATCGAACTAGAGATAAATGATACTACAGACACAGTTAAGTCTGTCTCATATATTGACTTACATCTAGAAATTGACAATGAGGGTCGGTTGAAAACAAAACTTTACGACAATAGAGATTATGTAAGCTTCCCAATTGTGAACTTTCCATATCTATGTATCAACATTCCAGCAGCACCTGCATACGGAGTACTAGTATATATCTCCCAATTGATACGATATTCCCGAATTTGGGTTTCATATCAAGCTTTCCTTGATAGATAATTGCTCCTCACAAGGAAGCTATTAAACCAAGAGTTTCAAATTGTGAAGTTGAAATCATTCCTTCGTAAATTTCACGGAGCCGTCACGAGTTGGTTGACCGTTATGGAATAACCTTTTCACAGATAATATCAGATATGTTCCTTCCGTCGTAACTACAACACCTTTCCCTTTTCACGATGTGACCTAACGAATTAGACTATTTACCGGAATTGTTATAATATAAGCCATACGACGATTGCCACATGTGGAGCAGGATTTGCTTACCCTTCTGGAACACCTGAGATCACCCCCAGTTTTTAGTGGGGTATGTGTCGCATAGTCTTTAGTTTTCTATGTTGTGTCTTCTGTAATTTTATTTGTCTTTTTATTTATTTATTATTATTTTTTATATATTTTATTTTTAGCCATGACGTTGTCAGTTTATTTTCAATTTAGGAGTTTGACTATCCCTCTGGTATCTTTTGTCACTCTTTTATTGGCTGCTCTCCACACAAAGTTCAGAAATAAGGTATTTTCAAGAGAAACTAAAAAGTTTCTTAGAGCATCATGGAGATCGGGCACACAGCAAGACTGTGCTTGTAAATTCAAAAGATTTCATAGTTGATAAATGAACGGGAAAAATATCCCTATGCAGCTACTTTAATTTAGCAGATGTTTTATTTCATTTGTACACGTCAGGTTTACAATTTTGCACTATAGCAGGTTATAGGTAAATGCTATCTTCTTTGCTACCTCCAATATATAATGTTCCAATTTGGCGACATCCCCATATTATTATACTACTAAGAGGGATTTTCAATTCTAGACCTGCTAAAGAAAATTTAGTACAATAATGGGATTTACAAAAAGTTTTTGGACATGTTGCAGAAGTCCCTTTTTGAAACGTTATTGGAAGCTGGTATGGAATCTTTAACTTACAAAGTTGTTTTTCTTACAGTTATCACAACGTTCAGGAGATGTTCTGACATTCAAGCACTGATGCTAGGAGAGTGTTTTGTAAATGTACAAAAGGAATGACTTGTTTTTTTAAAGAACAGGTTTATCAAAACAAGATAGAACAAATCATTATGGAACAAATCATGTTGTGCCTTACTTTGAACCGTTTAAAACCTTTATCATAAAAGAGCCGTTGCGATATACTTGAAACGTAAAGAAGAGAAAAGAAGATGGAGGAAAACATTTTTGTCAACAGTTAAACCTTTTAAACCAGTTACGTCACAACCAATTTCTAGGGGCTTGTGAATACGATCAAAAATGACATATAAAATACAAATTTAAAATTTAAAACTCATAGTGCAAACAATTGGACCTTCATGGGCCTTATTCAATGGTGCTAGTATGAAGAGTATTTTAGAGTCAGCTGACTTATCTTCAGATACAATATTCATTAAGTTTTATTTGAGAAATGTAGATGTTAAGGTTTCATTCTAACGTGTAGCATGTTTGTTAGGCAGACGTGATCGAATATAGGTAGATACACGGCTCAAACAAATATGATTAGATCTGATACACAAAACAAGCCTTCATTCAAATAAATCAACATACCAATCAAGAAGTACAAGGGCACAGGTTCACGTATCAAAATCCGAATCATAATGCCAACCATTGACCACCAACAAACACACAACATTATATCAACCAGAAAAATCAACATCATCAGTAAAACGAAGAAATGCCTCATTATGGCCATGGAAAGCAGCTGTACTACCAGCATTCCAAGCCAGAAGCAAATTATGATGCCAGTATATACTCAAAGCAATTTGATAACGCAAGCACCACCTTTCTACTCTTAGCCAATGCAATCTAGAATGTCAACATCAGTACACCAGAGCCCCTAATTATCTCAAGATTCATATCCTCCTTTACAACCATGGTATGTTAAGAGCTCACATCAATATAAAGCGCAACGTAACATTCAGCCAATGCCAGATGAACCAATTTTCAAATCCCAAGAGGTCGTGATGGAGTATCAATTTTATGGCCAACAGAATGGAGACCTTTTAACAAAAACTAGATGATGGAAAGAATAGAATAGTTGCTGTAGAAATTTTATTAATCTGCCAATAAATTCATATGCATGCCAACCGAAAAAGTGAATTTAAATTTTGAATATCCAAAACACCTATATACTATATACAATAAATAGTTACTGTAAACAAATGAGAAGACACTCATTCAGTACTAGTCTGTGGAGATATGAATTGTATCTATTTAAATGCAAGGAATAATAGCCATGGTTCAAAAGGTAAGAGGTTTATAAAGAAAAAAAACATGTTTTTCCACCCTGACATGAAAAGCAATTAAACTTGTTATCATTATGATGACAGCTCTTTGTCTTAAATAGATTATACTATATCAAATAATGACATTCTTGAAACAACAATGGTTATCTAGCAAAGTTTAACAAATTCCTTAACACATCTACCATTTACAGCCATAACTTGATACTTAACAGCAAAAAAAATTAATAAGAACAATAAAAATGTTACTGCATACAAACTGCTGTGGGACAAAGAAGTCAGAAAACGATATCAATCAACATATTTAAAAAATTATTAGCAAGTTCACAAATTTACTGAACCAAATATTCTGTAGATGAAAAACTACAAGACCTTACCTTCATTCTACATAAAACAGCTGAACTTGTTTTGCCAAATTGAAGCATGATCCAAATGACAAAACCTTCTTTTAGCTAATAAAACAATCATCTGCACCAGAATTTCTAAAGAAAAGGGAACAAATAGATTCAACCTCAAATAAACAAAGACAACTGTTCGCTGAATACTTTCAGGAATTAGCCACCCAACAAAACCATCCAAAATTTAAAGATCAATTAATGCAAAATTGCGAAAGAAAATATAACATCATCAAGAAAGTTTAAGTCGGAGAGAAACAGGAAAATTGATGTTACAAAGGAAGAAATAAAATAAGCTATATTGAAACTCAAGAAAACAGATGAGTATTGAATAATAGCAGAACTTATTAAGCATACTCATACTGGAGATTAAGCACAAATTAAGTTTTGAAATATGCACTTATACAAAAGGCAAAATGAATCAATTAATGTGCATTTTGGATTTACAGAAGGGCTATCCCCAAATATGGCCTCGCTTGTTCTATCTGAAGTATGCTTTGAAAATACAGGAAAGAACACATTATTATTTTTCATGACCCTTGATAGTTGAAACCGTTTGATGTGGTCAATCATCAAATTCTACTGGACAAAATATATTTTCTTGGTATGGTTTTTCAATTCTAGGACATAATCCAAGACCTATATGATGATACAACATCTACAGTGACATGACAGGGAGATCATAGCTTCATCTTTAGAATTGAACAAGGCGTAAGGCAAGGCGAAGTCTTATCAACACATCTCTATAAACAACTTATAAATGAACTACTTCTCAATCTGGAAAAACATGGAATTAGTAACTCGAACACCTACTCAGGATGTATTACCTGTGCCGACGATATCGCCTTACTTTCACATGATCACACAGCAATGCAAGGAAATGTTGGACACTGTGTAAACATACGTTGGACATGATGGATTTCAAATACATCATGTGAAGAGTTATGCCATTATTAAAAACAATTTCCAACACAAATCAGAGACTTTTAAAGATAAATTATACAGTCTTTAAAAAAGAAAGATACCAGAGGGACAGTCAAACTCATAAATCGAAAATAAACTGACAAAGCCATGGCTAAAAATGAAAAGAACAAACAGACAAAAAATAGCACACATGACATAACATAGAAAACTAAAGAATAAACCACACGAAACCCACCAAAAACTAAGGGTCTTAAACTTGGGGAAAACTTAACTTATGATGACAGTAAAATACATGTTGATGAAAGAAAATCATTGGCTAGAACTTTATACTCACTGATCAAAAGTGGAGTGCACGGGCCAAATGAATTTAACACAAGAACGTCAGTCAAAATTTACCTAATTATATGTTATACAAAGATTATTGTATGGCAATTGGGCTTTAAACTATAAATATTCAAAACAAGGACATTGTCTCAATCTGCATTTTCCCTCTGTCCCTCTGGTATCTTTCGCCTCTCTGTTTCCATCTTATCACACTAAAACACATTAAGTCCTTACAAAATAGAACAGCTACTTCAGCAGTATATCTCTTAGTTGGTGCTCTTCCAATAGACCACTTTTAAGTTCATCCGTCACCGGAAAAAACTCGTCAACAATGCACGGCTTTGTGACGTCATTTACCAGATAGAGGGAGTTGCCTGTATCCCTGCACTATTAACGTTCGTCAAGCGTCTTAGTGATCGTCCTTGTACAGGATAATCTAGAAATAATAGGTGCTTTGTAGGTACTTAATCACAATTCCCTAATGACAGCAGTGCTGACTGTCAATTATGAGAAATCAATTTGCCGCATTATTCGTACAATATAGGTCTATAGTTATCCAACCACTCGCTCAACATTTGAACGGAAGTGACGACGCACCTACACGCACGAATGATGCTCACTAAAGAGTTTTTGACGGAAATGCAACGAACTTGAAAGTTGAAAGTTGTCTATTGCCGGAGAAATCCACAATAGACAGTTGAGTCTCTTCCACTCCATCGCTATTAATAATAATATCTCTATCAGGGAAATAGCTCGCAGACAACATATAAGTGAAAACAATCTAGCTTTAAAATACAAGACTACGTACCAGTTACCGTCTTCCAATAAAACAGTGAACTGCCATTTTAATAAATTTAAATTGGAAACAAATTACATGCATCAGAACATCAATCAATTCATATTGGACTTCTAAACTAGGGATGACTGCCAATAAAAAACCTTTTAGTAAAACCTGGCATTTGAAATTATGGTAATAGGAAAAACACATAATATATGGGATACCATTACTAATTTTATTAAACAAGTTAAACAAGCCGTAACAAAAGCTCGAATGGTTACAGGAACATATACTCTACAGATCCATAAAGTAAAATTTAATCAGTCCGAGCTGGATCCAACTTGTCCTATATGCAGATTGAAAGATGAGACTCTTCTCCATGTTTTTAATAGGGGTAAATTCAGTAAATAATATACCTCATCAGGGACCGCCCATTTAGGGGAGAGCTTTCAGTATAGAATTGAAGACCTGTGCTGCAATGATTGGTAGATAAAGTTTTCAATAATATTTTTTTCATTAGATGGATCAAATCTGAGGTTAAAAAAAATAATTAAATAATGCTGAATGCATTTAATTTTTTTTAAAACAGGATTGAAAAGTGATGGGGTCATTAAAGGAATTAAGTGCGAAACTACAGTGTTTGTAAACAAAGCCATGTGGAAGGCCCGAAAATGCCGCATGACCCTATGTTTTCATGGTTGCAAAAAATGGGGCTATATTTGTACTTTAATGAATGAAATATGAAAGCTTCTAATTTGTAAAGGTAAAAAAGTTATGAATTTAATTAACATGTAGGTTTACATTGAAGTTAATGTGAGATTTTTTACTGAATTTACCCCTAATAAATGTTCGGCATATAATGACTTTAGACGATCACAATTTCAAATCCTGAAGAAACTCGTTATACAAATGGAAAAACAGTTTATTAATAGACAATAAATCTGCCAACTAATATTTGACTGTCAGTGACTGGTTCAACAGAACTGTTTGCCTAATGACAAGGAATTTATTAGAACTTAAAATTTATCAATTATACCACAACTGATATCTCAATATTGTGTTTTACGTATTGAAAAAAATAATTACCTTCACTAGGAAATTACATAATATCATACTAGTGTCATCGTTAATTTAACACAATTTTATAACAGCAAATTATATTCTTAGTCAAAATATACTTACCCTGCTTGATTTATTAAAGTTTAAAGTCAAGACGATTTTTTCATTGTAAAGTATCAATAAAAAAAATACATTTTTAAGAACATCAATCGGAAATAAGATTGTTATTACTATTATAAAGAAACAACTTAATACGAACAAAAATTAATTCATTTTGATAAATGGTACAAATATTCTATTTTGTAAACATTAACAGTATTACTTTGAAAACCAGCTGCTATTAATATGTTTCTTTCTTTATCAACGTCAATAGCACAAAAATTCGTTTGACTTATCAATGTCCGACTATGTGTTCCGTCGGGTGATATAACCACAATTCTGTTGTTTCCAAGTGATGCCACGTAAACGTTGGAGTATTTGTCACATGACACGGCCCATGGCGAACAGATAACAGTTTCATCTCTAAATTCCCAGACTTTCTTCCCATAGACTTTGTAGCATGTGACCGTATGATTTTTCTTATTTGTCAAATATAAGTTATTTTGATGAAATGCTACATACATGTAGTTCGTACTTTTTGATTCATTACTTATATCGATTGAATTTTGGTGACTGCCATCTGTCGGCTTTAACATATGTATGTTTTTTCCAGGTTCACAATAAAATAACGTTTGTTGTCCATAAGAAATTCCCGATGTAACCAAATTGTTTAATTTAATCGTCTTTTCTATCCTGTTAGATGACAAATCTATGACTTGAATTTGTTCATGTTGGATGACCGCGACACTTCTATTGTCAATAGACGTAACATCAAATGGGACTTGTAGTTGTATTTCGCCGTCTACAGATCCATCAGCATTCAGAATGATAAGTCTCTGATTAACATTATAATCAGCAAAGACCATTTTTCCTGACTGGTTTATTGTACATCCATTTATAAACGTAATGTTTCTCCCCTTCGGTAATGTAAAGGATTGTATCAGCTCTCTCTTAATATCATGTATAGATGTCTGAGCTGAAGGTTGAACAGTCATAATCTGAGCCTGCTTTTCTTTTTCTTTCTTGAGAAGAATACTTGGATTACTTAGTTCGGTTGATATTGTACAAAAGGAGGAAATAGAAGATAAAATTCCGGAAACATTACTGTCAATACTACAGTTTAGGGAAACTTGTTGTAGACTTCCATCCTCTTCCAAAGAAGTGATGTACCTCTCTGATTTTGCTACTTCTGTTTCAATCTGTTTCCTCCCAAGAAACCTTTGTAAATCGGAGGCATAGTCAGTCATTGCTGAAATAATATTCTCTAAATCTTTTCCTTCTCTACTGCTGCGGGAGAGTTTGCTTAATAAAGTTTCAACTTGGTGTTTTACTTTATCTTCAGTAGCTTTTATATTTTCAAGTGCTTGCCTTTCAAGTTTATCAAGGTGTGAATTTATTTGTTGACGTACTTGTTTGATTTCGCTCTGGAATTTATTTCGCTGTTCCTGGATACTCTTCAGATTTTCCTCACGGTCAATCTTTATTCTATTAATGTTATTTTCTACATCTCTTAAAGTCTGTTTCATGTCTTCGAAATGGCTAGATAATTGCGAGGTCTTCACGACTTCTTCTAAGACTTGTAATCCTTTACATTCACTATGGTTTGTTGATATACAGAATGGACAGCAAGGGACCTCATGGCTTGGACAAAAGTTCTGGTACTTTCTATCATGGTCTGGACAGTGCTGACGTATACTTGTTATGTACTGTGGTAATTTTTTATAATTTTCCATGGAGATTACACCATGGCCTCGTGAAAACTTGGACGAATTATGGAATGTAAGGCAGCTTGGACATAGACCTTCATCACATTCAGGACACCAATGTTCGGCATCCTTGGTGATATGCTGAGAATCACAGACTCCGCATGGAAATGTACTGGATGTTGCCATGGTTAGAATTACTGAAATAAATAACAATTCGCATTTTATTCTTATGACATCAATTAAAAGACAAGCAGAACTTTTTTTATACAATTTGCAATTTCTAAATGTATGTATGTTTAACCCCGCCGCATTTTTGCGCCTGTCCCAAGTCAGGAGCCTCTGGCCTTTGTTAGTCTTGTTTTATTTTAATTTTAGTTTCTTGTGTACTATTTGGAAATTAGTATGGCGTCCATTATCACTGAACTAGTATATATTTGTTTAGGGACCAGTTGAAGGACGCCTCCGGGTGCGGGAATTTCTCACTACATTGAAGACCTGTTGGTGACCTTCTGCTGTTGTTTTTTTTCTATGGTCGGGTTGTTGTCTCTTTGGCACTCCCATTCCATTCCATTTACTATTCTGATAAGTAATATTGCATATCATTCTATGGAAACATTAATTTTTGATACATGACATCTGTATATCTGATACATTAAAAAAAATTTGAATTAGCAATTTACAATGAGGTAAGGATATCATTTCAAAAGAATTTAAAAATTTAAAATTCATGTGATAAAGGATTGAACTGAATATTGATACATTCAGAAAAAATTTGAAGAATTAGGAAGCCAAATTTAATTTGTGTTAAAGATAATCTTTTCAGGAAAAAATTTAAAAAACCAATTCTGTCGACTAGCTGTCAAGATCGAATATTATTGATGAAACATTATTTATGCCTAAATTTAACGTTAGACTATTCGTCCTGATTTAATATTAATTTAACAAATTTGTCGTATCTTTGATGTTCTTTGAAATTTATTGTATTTTTTAATTAAACATGGTACTTACGTATTTGGTTTTTTTTTTTTTCATTTTGTCGTATTTTCAAATTTAATCATCTTGATTATTAAGGAATTCATTGTTTAGACAAATCTCATGCCATAATGTCGATAATTGTCATTGCTTTTTTTTACACAGGAAATCAAATAACGTATATTTTAGACCCCACAAATTACTTCAATATTAATCTTGTAAGTGTAAGTATGTGTTAATATTATTGAAAATAGTTGACATTTACCTGAGATAACGCCATGTTTTCAACCAGGAAGAACAAAGTCTGTTTATGAAGACTAAATGATACCAGATGCATGACACATCTATTTTTAAATGGCGGGAATAGGTATGATTTTTGAAAACTTATATATATTGCCGAAATCGTTTGTCATTTGAAGCTTTTAGCTGTATTTGGCAAAACCTTTAGGAATTTTGATCCTCAATGCTCTTCAACTTCGTACTTTATTGGCATTTTTAGCCTTTTTTGGATTCGAGCGTCACTGATGAGTCTTTTGTAGACGAAACGCGCGTCTGGCGTATATACAAAATTTAGTCCTGGTATCTATGATGAGTTTATTTATTAAAGTTTTGAATGAAATGCACAATTACTCGTGTCCCCATTTTTAATTAAATGTTTACTTCAAGTTACATCTCTTGTCAGAGGATATAACCTATCAAAGTAATAATAATAATGTCGTATTCCCTAGAAGAGAGTCAGAGGATACATAAGGGATCATAGCTAAATTTGTGAGTCGAAAGCGAATCGATAATGTCATGGCAAACAAAAACGTAAAAACGACCAATAAAAATCTACAAAACACAACATACAAATCAAAGGAATCCTACCAAATAACGGGCGTGAATACAAATAAGCAAAAAGTCGTATATACTATTTTCTGCAAAATATGGAATAGTTTAAATCCACCTACAAGAAAAAGAATTGTACACATTTCATGAATTTAAACACTTTTAAATGTGGTCAGAATTAACGAGTTAAGGAACGACCATTTAACTTTTTAAGAAAAACATATGATATCAGACCATCCAGTTAACAAGATCACAGATAACTACGCAGAAATATACTAGTTAACATGTATAAGAATGCACATATCTAAACTGACATGAGTTGAATTGCTGCTGATATTGTTTTAATTGACTTCATGTAACTGTCTGTTTGTGACACCAGGTACTGCCTGGTTACTTTTTATTGTATAATAAAATGATATCAAACGAAAATCAAAGAAGTCGAACTACTACTATATCACTAGCCTGTCAACACTGACATTGTGAGTTCGAAGCCTGTAATTCCTCAATGCTCTTCAACTTCGTAATTGTTTGGCTTTATAAATATTTTGATATGAGCGTCACTGATGAGTCTTATGTAGACGAAACTAAATTATAATCCTGATACCTTTGATAACTATTTACACCACTGGGTCGATGCCACTGCTGGTGGACGTTTCGTCCCCGAGGGTATCACCAGCCCAGTAGTCAACACTTCGGTGTTGACATGAATATCAATAATGTGGTCATTTTTTTTTCTTTTTTTATAAATTTCCTGTTAACAAAAGTTTAAATTTTTCGAAAAACTAAGGATTTTCTTATTCCAGGCATAGATTTCCTTAGCCGTATTTGGCACGACTCTTCAGAATTTTGGATCCTCAATGCTCTTCAACTTTGTAATTGTTTGGCTTTATAAATATTTTGATATGAGCGTCACTGATGAGTCTTATGTAGACGAAACGCGCGTCTGGCGTACTAAATTATAATCCTGGTACCTTTGATAACTATTTACACCACTGAGTCGATGCCACTGCTGGTGGACGTTTCGTCCCCGAGGGTATCACCAGCCCAGTAGTCAACACTTCGGTGTTAACATGAATATCAATAATGTGGTCATTTTTTTTTCTTTTTTTATAAATTTCCTGTTAAAAAAGTTTAAATTTTTCGAAAAACTAAGGATTTTCTTATTCCAGGCATAGATTTCCTTAGCCGTATTTGGCACGACTTTTTGGAATTTTGGATCCTCAATGTTCTTCAACTTTGTAATTGTTTGGCTTTATAAATATTTTGATATGAGCGTCACTGATGAGTCTTATGTAGACGAAACGCGCGTCTGGCGTACTAAACCTGGTACCTTTGATAACTATTTACACCACTGAGTCGATGCCACTGCTGGTGGACGTTTCGTCCCCGAGGGTATCACCAGCCCAGTAGTCAACACTTCGGTGTTAACATGAATATCAATAATGTGGTCATTTTTTTTCTTTTTTTATAAATTTCCTGTTAACAAAAGTTTAAATTTTTCGAAAAACTAAGGATTTTCTTATTCCAGGCATAGATTTCCTTAGCCGTATTTGGCACGACTTTTTGGAATTTTGGATCCTCAATGTTCTTCAACTTTGTAATTGTTTGGCTTTATAAATATTTTGATATGAGCGTCACTGATGAGTCTTATGTAGACGAAACGCGCGTCTGGCGTACTAAATTATAATCCTGGTACCTTTGATAACTATTAGCAGGTGAATTCGATTCCAATTAGCTGACTAGAATTGTCATTTTTTTTACTGTAGCTCAGTGGTTCTATCCGTGCGAGGAATCTAGTTTCAGCTACCAATAAAAACAAATGCCACGGAATAGCACAATAGTTTTGAAAGTGACTTCAATTCATATCTAAAACGTTTTACTTTAAATTATGCATGTGGGCGACTAAAAGCGGCATCCATGATACCAGTTTTCATATTATAATCTCCCTATAAAGGAGTCTACCCATGTCTTTGGAGAAGCGTATCCAAGCAAATGTTCCAGACAATGTTCTCATCGTGCCGACATGTAACAGAGTTAAACAATACATAAAATCTGTTCAACGTTAAGGTCGCCAATCATCAATTGTATTGTCAGTTCCATTATCAAAGCTCACTCATGACATTTTTAGGAAAATGTCGTCCAAGGGCAATTTCTTCTATTAGGTGTAAACTTAACATTTCCATTTAATGCTTATGTGTATATCTTTTTTGCTGATATATGTTCTCTCTATCTACTTAAGTTTCCAGAGGGGGTTACAAAAGTGTTTTGAAATCGTCTTCCAAAGGAAATTAATCCAATAAGATTCACTAATTGTCATGCATTTACTTTCCTACATTGCTTAGAGGTATAGGGGAGGGTTGAGATCTCATAAACATGTTTAACCCCGCAAGTCAGGAGCCTCTGGCCTTTGTAAGTCTTGTATTATTTTTAATTTTAGTTTCTTGTGTACAATTTGGAGTTTAGTATTGCGTTCATTATCACTGAACTAGTATATATATTTGTTTGGGGGCCAGCTGAAGGACGCCTCCGGGTGCGGAAATTTCTCGCTGCATTTAAGACCTGTTGGTGACCTTCTGCTGTTGTTTGTTCTATGGTCAGGTTGTTGTCTCTTTGATACATTCCCCATTTCCATTCTCAATTTTACTTGTAGAGTTCGGCCATTTTATTTATATTTTTATCTGCTGGTAACATTTTTCATTATTTGTTTCACACTTGATAAAAACAAAACAAAAATGACAAAGATAATAAGTTAGGGGCAACGACTACTGTAACTTTTAGAAGTGTTAAATAGCCATGGCAAATATGGACAGTATGTAGATCCTACACTGTCGCTTTCAGGTTTATCTATCTAAAAGGTTTTACAAGATAAAAGCCTTGATATTTGAGATGCGTTATCATTGACAATGTGACAACATACTCAAAGGGTGCATGTATTTGGTACAGTGTGGTTTCATGGAGCCCAGTGGATTTAGTAGAAATATTTTTTATAATAATTAAATTGAAGGCGTCAGAAGCAGGATGCCAAGTGACGACAAATGCTCACATTGTTCATTTGACCAGCAGAGCTTAACATTAAATAAGGAAAAAAAGAAAGGCAATCTAGCTCTGGAATATTGCACCTACTGAGAAAATATACAGTTCATGAACTCTTTAAAAAGGCGCTTCTGTTATGTTGCTAGATAAAAAAAAAAAAGAAGCTTTTCTTCTTAATGATGCCAAAATGGATAATGAAATCGGAGAATGTGTTCAAGAAACAACAACCCGTACAAAGAGCAATTAACAGCTCATACTGCAAGTAGGTATTCGACATGAAAATACCACATATGGAGATTTACTTCAACTAGGCCCAAAACAATAATGTTCAGCGAAATGTACTCCACACTAAACCCCGAAACATATTAACTACATATCTTTTCTTATATCCTTTTTCGTCACCGAAAAAGATATTTATGTAATAATATATTCTGAATACCTACAAAATCATTATCAGGATACAGCACATATATATCACTTTCGTTGTTTAAATCCAGAGAGGTATTGTGTTTTTGTGCATCGAAAACATGACGTCCCTTGGTGGAGTTCGTATTACTTGGTCTTTAATTTTCTATGTTGTGTCATGTGTACTATTATTTGTCTGGGGTTTTTTTTTATTTTAGGGGTTTTTTTTTACAATAGGGTTGTCAGTTTTTTTGTTATATGAGTTTGACTTTTCCTCGGGTATCTGGTAAGTAAGAAATTGTATATGTGTCATATTGTTACTTTAAACTATTTTAAAGTAACCGAAACTTAAGTTAAAATATATTTTTATCTATTTAATTTATATTTTTCAAAACCATATTGAAAAATAAGTTTATAACCCTTGTATTTTATGTCGCAATGATTGTATTCAAAGTCAAGATCAAGTTTACACTATATCAAAAAATCACTTTATTTGAAAGAATACACTATACACAATTTTAATCGGAAATTGTGAATCAGAATTGGAATTTCATTTTAAATACTAACATAAAAACGAACAAATAATCTTTCTCACGAAAATGATGTTTGGTTGGCCTCTGAATTTGATGAAACTGTACTAATGTGTTATTTTGTAAACGTTCACAATTTTATTTAAAGAAACAGCTATTAAAATATTTCTTTCGTTATTAATGTCAATAGCCCAAACATTCGTGTGACGTAGCAATGTCCGACTCTGTGTTCCATCAGGTAATATAACCACAATGCTGTTATTGCCAGGTGATGCTACATAAATGTTTGAGTATCTATCAACTGAAACACTACACGGAAAACGGATAACAGTTTCATCTTTAAATTCCCAGACTTTCTCGCCAGATATTTTGTAGCATGTGACCGTATGATTATTCCTGTTGGTCAGATATATGTTATCTTTATAATATGCTACATAGTTCGAACCTTGTGTTGTATTGTCTATATCGATAGAACTATGATGACTGTCATCTATCAGATTTAAGATATGTATGTTTTTTCCAGATTCCCAATACAGTAACTTACCCTGAACGTACGAAATTCCCGATTGTACATATTTGCTTGATTCAATCGTCCTTTCTATTCTTTTAGATGACAAATCTATGATTTGAATTTGTTCATGTTGGATGACCGCGACACTTCTATTGTTAATAGACGTAACATCAAATGGGAATTGCAGTTGTATTTCGCCGTCTACAGATCCATCAGCATTCAGAATGATAAGTCTCTTATTAATATCATGATCAGCAAAGACCATTTTTCCTGACTGGTTTATTGTACATCCATTTATAAACGTAGGGTGTTTTTCCTTCGGTAATGTAAAAGTTTGTATCAGCTGTATCTTAATATCATGTATAGATGTCTGAGCTGGAAGTTGAATTGTCATGATCTGAGCCTGCTTTTCTTTTTCTTTCTTGAGAAGAATATTTGGATTACTTAATTCAGTTGATATTGTACAAAACGAGGAAATAGAAGATAAAATTCCAGAAACGTTTCTGTCAATACTACAGTTTAGGGAAACTTGTTGTAGACTTCCATCCTCTTCCAAAGAAGTGATGTACCTCTCTGATTTTGCTACTTCTGTTTCAATCTGTTTCCTCCCAAGAAACCTTTGTAAATCGGAGGCATAGTCAGTCATTGCTGAAATAATATTCTCTAATTCTTTCATTTCTCTGCTGCTACAGGCGAGTTTGCTTAATATAGATTCATTTTGGCTTTTGACTTTAAATTCAGTAGATTCTAAATTTTCAAGTGCTTGTTTTTCAAGTTTATCAAGATGTGAATTTATTTGTTGGCGGACATGCTTGATTTCGCTCTGGAATTTGTTTCGCTGTTCCTGAATACTTTTAAGATTTTCCTCGCGGTCAATCTTTATTGTATCAATGTTAGTCTCTAGATTTCTTAAAGTCCGTTTCATGTCTTCGAAATGACTGGACAATTGCGATGTCTTCACGACTTCTTCTAAGACTTGTAACCCTTTACATTCGCTAACAGGGGATGTCATGATTTGGACAATAGTTCTGGTACTTTCTATCATGGTCTGGACAGTGCTGATGTATACTTTGAATGTTTTGTGGTAATCTTTTATAATTTTCTATGGAGATAACACCATGTCCACGTGAAATCTTGGACGAGTTATGGAATAGAAGGCAGGTAGGACATAGACCTTCTTCACATTCAGGGCACCAATGTGCTGCATCCTTAGTGATATGCTGGGAATCACACACGCCGCATGTAAATGTATTGGATGTTGCCATGGTTAAAATTCCTGAAATAAATAACAATTCGCATATCATTCTTGTGACATTCAGTTGAAAGACAAGCTTAACTTTTTTTAATGTGTAATAGGCATTTTCTAAATGTATTTGTATATACTTATAAACGTAATCACCGCAATTTCATCAGATTTTCTGAATGAAAAACACGTTAATATTCATTTGCAAAACAGTGACATCTGATACCCTGATACATTTAAAATAAGCCTTCTACATAAAATGTATTTGATATGATAGTACGAGGTAGTAGACATTTTGACGATTTTGGATGTATCAAAAGCATCGACACCAGATCGTATAAACCCACAACTTCTAAAGGAAGCATATGTAATTTTGAAATACCCTTTGTGCAGATTATTTAACTTGTCTTTATCAGTTGGCAAATTTTCTTCCGACTGGAAATATGATAATGTTACCCCTGTATTTAAAAAGGACTCGCCAAGTGACCTCTATCATACATGTATACTTTACGTTTAAAAAAATGATGTAATTTTCAAGGCTTAGTAAGGATACCTATCACAAGTATCGTATTTGATCAAGTAACGGGACCCTGACATCAGAAAATATGAGGTTAACTGGGTTATTGAACAATAAGTGAAGAACTGTGTTCTGTAATATAAGTTGGGTCGGAAATAAGTTGATGTAGATTAAATTGTGCTTAATCATGCTAATTCTATCATTAGTGGTGTTCCTTTACTGGTTGGTGTTAACATCGCCTGTAACAATGATACCTTAATTACACGATATTAAGGCAAGGTCGATAGACTGTTCTATGTTATCCCATACGTGTGAACTACTGTTAGGTGGGACATAAAAGGTTCCATACAGATATTTTTTGGTCTTGAATCTAACTTCGATCAATATACACTAAACATCACAGACTATTTAGTACCTCCTTTCGGTGCAATTCAAATTATTTTTAGCATATACTATAACAACTCCCCTTGCCTTCCCCACTCGATCTCTTCGGAATGGTGTTTTATAACCCGATAATAAAATGGCTTCATTGCTTAGTTGTGGTGAAAGCCGACTTTTGGTTAATATATTTTCTAAATATATTGGTGGAATAAAATCATTTTCATCAAAAAATTAAAAAAAATAGTAGTATCATAGTATTCAAATAATTCGAACAAAAATATATGTGGAAGAAGTACTACATGATTGATGCCACTATTGAGCGGGCATACATAGATTATCGTTCGATGGAAATAAGTTAAATCCCATTTCTTGGTCGGGAGATTGCTGGCAAATCTTTAAATTAGTTTTTTGAAAGTAATAAACATAGTACTTTTACTGTTGTTAGTCCTTTTTCTTTTTTCATTGTTTTGGTCTTTGATTTATGTTTTTTTAAGCATCATTGGTATTTCCCCAGTGCACATTACATAAACAAGGATATTACGTAGTTGACGTATTTGGTTTTATATTATTGTGTGTAGCATTTTCAAATAATCTATCTTATGATTTTTCATGCATAATGTCGATACATTTTAACTGTCATTGCTTTATTCACAGGAAATCAAATATCGTATGTTTTAGACCACATATACTACAATCATTACAATATTAATCTTGTAAGTGTAAGTATGTGTTAATATGATTGTAAACAGTTGACATTTACCTGAGATAACGCCATGTTTTCAACCAGGAAGAACAAAGTTTGCTTCTGACGACTAAACGATACCAGACGCATGACATATCTAATTTTTAAATGGCGGGAACAAGTATGATTTTTGAAAACTTATATAAATTGCCGAAATCGTTTGTAACTAAAAGCATCTTTTTTTAAGTTTTAAATAAAAATGAACATTAAATCTTGTCCCCATTATTTAATCGAATGTCTGCTTAAAGTTACATTTCTTGTCAGTGGATGTAACCAAAGTAAACAAAAATCGTATTCCCTAGAAGAGAGTCGGAAGATACCTAAGTGCGAGTCGGAAGCGAATTGACAATGTCAGAGCAACAAAAAAACCTGATTTTTGGGTTTATATGACTGTAAAGAAATAATTGCAGAAGAAAAAAAACATATAATGGTGCACTACATTCTTTAAAAGTCTCCAATATTGATGATTTTTCCATTATTCATATATTTTTACCCATTTTTGGGCTACTATATCTTGAAAAGAAATCACAATTCGACAATTAAACTTTTTTTCATACTTCAAATGCAGAGAACTAATCTGAATGATTTTAACAACAAAAAAACTATATGTAGGTGTTAATATAAGAAAGTTTTATCATACGTTGATGCTTTTTCGTGTCAAATGATGCGAAATCGTTTGTAAAAATATTTTTAAAGTTTTAAATGAAATGCACAATACATAGTGTCCCCATTATTTAATCGAAAGTCTACTTCAAGTTACATATAAAAAAGAAGATGTGGTATGATTGCCAATGAGACAACTGTCCATAAGAGACCAAAATGACACAGACATTAACAACTATAGGTCACCGTACGGCCTTCAACTTTCAGAGGATATAACCTAAGTAATAATAAATTCGTATTCCTAGAAGAGAGTCGGAAGATACCTAAGGGATAGTCAAATTTGTAAGTCGAAAGCGAACTGACAATACCATGTCGAAATAAACGGGGGGAAACAACAATGACAACCTACGAAACACAACATAGAACCCAACTTAAAACTAAATGTGAACACGAAAAACCAACACGCCATTATTTCGACAGCCCATTAGTCCGTCAGCCCATTGGTCCGACCACCCATTAGTCCGACAACCCAATAGTCCGACAACCCATTGCTACGACAGCCCAATACTCCGACAACCAATAAGTCCGACACTTATCAAGTCAAGCATAAGGGTATCAGGGTAAAATAAAATTTGTTTGTCTATATTATTACGTTCAGATTTGTAATAACATATTTTAAGAAATAACTTCGTAAATATAACATAAGGCTAAGGTAGTTCGAATACGTTCTATATACTCAATTCGAAATCTGTATTTAGAATATAACAAAAAAGAATATTTCATTTTCCAAATTAAAAGATCTTTAAAGAGCATATAAATCAAGAACAACCATTGATGGTGCGAGCTCATATGATACCTCCGCCAAAATATTTCGGTAGACAGGAAGTTTTTGAGTTGTGAATCTGAAAAAGCATCACAAATTATAACTGACTTATATAAACCTTGAAACCAAATTTCAGAAATCATTGTATTGTAGTTCCTGAGAAAAATGTGACGAAAATTTTATTTCATCAACTTGGCTGTCATGTAATGAGTAATGAATTTGAAAACGCATCACACCATATAGCCGGCTTCAATAAACCTTTCAGAAATCCAAAATATAATTTATGAAAAAGATGCAACGAAAATATTTATGGGACGGACGGACGAATTGACGGAAGGACAGTTGGACGGACGAACAGATATAGATAAACAGTATATCCCAAATTTTTCGAAGCGGTGGTCTAATGATTGGGTCAGCAATAAGAGATTACAATACTAATATGATATAGTTATCTTTATAGCACCATAAGCCTCAGACACAATCGGAGCCAAGACAAAATAGAAAATAAAACAACTAACACATTGATATCAAATAACATTCAGTATCAAGACATGTACTTAGTCTACATAATTCAAAAGAACTAACAATATGATCATATTTTTTTCTCTTATAACAGTAAAGTTTTCTTGTGTTAACATCGAAAATTTATCCTATTTATCTTACTTTTTAAAGTTCTGACATGTTCTAGAAATATGGTGAAAGAGTTCCTCCCTCAAATTATTATGAAGTGAGCATTCGATTGAAAAATGACGCTCGTCCTCAACTTTATCAGCTGTATACGATACGATTTTTTTAGTAACTAGCATTTTCAATTCTTAATGTAATGGAAGAGCACCGATTCTGAATTAACATATGAACCATCTTTCTTAAAATCAATGATATCTAAATACTTTTCTTCTTGAAAACAATCTTTAAAGGAAAAATAAGTGTTAAGTTTCCCACAAAACACATAATGTAGTAAGTTTTTACAGCTAGACAATTTGACAAAAACACAAGCGGGACAAGAATGTCACAAATTGTCTTAGATTTTTTTTACTAAAATTGAGAATGGAAATGGGAAATGTGTCAAAGAGACAACAACCCGACCATAAAACAGGCAACAGCAGAAGGTCACCAACAGGTCTTCCATGCAGCGAGAAATTCCTAGTTTGTTGTTGTCTTTTATACTGCATTTTATTTGAGCATTCAAAATGCGTTGACTGACCCGATATAATTTTTCCTTATGAATATTTATGAATATTTAGATAGAAATTGCCGAAATATTCATGTCCGTCATATTTGTTTTTCGTAATTAGTTTTGTTGTAAATCATCAGTCCTGCATCTACACCAACCATTATAAAAGAGGCATATTTTTCTAGATTTTAAAATAAGCTCAGGATATAAAATCGGTATCCCTACAAATATATTGAGTGTCATCTCTCAGACTATGTCTGATCGATCGCTATTGGAAGTGCAGTGTACTGTCACCGTATATGGGATTCACATTCCAGAACATGATACCGTATTCAAAATTAGAATTTTCTGAGCACATATTTCGTCCGGTTAGTCTTCTTATTTTTAAGGATCTGGATATGTATTTGTCTCTTTGTTTTTTCTCATTTTGACTGACGCTTCATTAGTCAATAATTTCTGCGACAAAACTAATTTATATAAAACTCAGATGAGTGATATTCAAGGAGAGAAAGTTTTGCGACCAAAGAGGGCGGGTAGTGTTATCCAACTCCGATATATTTATTTATGTAGTTAATAGTGGGGAAACCTCACTCCCCTTATACGCGAAAAGGGGGAACCGAAGATCTAGTGAAAGAAGGTAGATCAAGACGCACATGCAAAAATAGTGAACTAGAACAGCACAGGCTGATGGTGAACACACAAACAACGAAATATAAATTTAAATAAAGTACCTAGACACATAAAACGAAGAAGGGACGAGAGTAAGGACTGAGCAGTTGCTATAAGCATGTGTATCAATTCTAATATACTGAGACAAATATCTCGCATGGAAAGAATAATTGTAATTGGAATCAAAACGGGCAACCAGAAATATCATAGAGAACGGAGCAGCGCATCTATTTTGGACGGGCAAGTATCCACTTCTTGATATGGGACGAGCTCTAACGTCCCACGGCCCCAGATTGTCTGGCAAAACAGCCGTTGGACGTCAGAGTAATCTCGGACTAAATTTGGAATGATTTGAAATCCACTTATATAAAAAAGAGTTTTACACATGTCTTGAATTTAAACACAGTCTGTTAAATGTTAACATTGAAGCGTTAGAAAGTTCAGAAATAAAACAATTATGTCTGTGCTTAATACAATCCTTAACACAGTTCAAACACTTTGTCCCCCATACCATGTTTAGAACGACATATTTTGATAAAAACGTGTCATATAGTGCACAAAATGTGTGTCTCTTAAATATTTTGTTACTCTTTAAACGGACAACTTGAAAAGGGTAAATATTAAATCATGTCAGTACCGAAGGACTGGCCACTCATCTGATTAAATATTGTGATTACAACGCAACAGCAATAAAACAAATACCGAATGAAATATCTACTGATCTGACTGTTTGTAGTGAAAAAAACACATAAAAGCTGATTGCTATCTGGACTTCATAGTATGGTCTCGAGTCGAACATGATGTTCCTTCAAATAGATCTGTAACTTTATGTGAAAAGGTGTACTAAACTGCCCCAAACTCATACAGACAATAATAGCTTCAATGTTCAAGATGTAAAACCGTAACACAAACGTTTTTTTGTTTTGAAATGTTGATGCTCTTGTTAATTAAGGCGCCTAAAACTATTGTCTCGGGTACATCAAACCTTTAGCCCAATAGGCATGCTTATCTAAATTTACAAGTATGACAAAACGCTTCGAAATTTTCGAACATCAATGCTCAACGTACTTTATTTGGCCTTTTGTTATTCATTGATGAGTCTTATATTTGTAGACAAAATGCGTGTCTGGCTTACAAAAGTTTTATCCTGGTATCCATGATGAGTTTTTATGCAGAAGTGGACACTAAAAAACGACTGGCATGAACGGTGAGATCCTGGTATCTATGTTGGGTTTATATGTATACAGATTATACAAATATGACGTCGAAATATTTTACGTTTTTAATTTTTTGGTAATTTGGAAATTTGGTTGTGGCAGTTGAAAGTCTAATCCATGTTAGTCTCCCTATTGAAACATTTTTATGGATAATAAAAATATTGGGTTCAGTATCATATCTTCCATGCGAAGTAGAGAAACGATTTACTAGATATTATCTGAGACATTGCTGTAAACCAGAAATCTACTTACACAATGATTGTGTTTCAATATATTTTGATACTTTAACCGATAGGTTTAAAAATAACAGTAATATAGGGACTAATAATACTCCACATTCAACTTTTCTGAATTCCTTACCATTTCAAGATATTTTTGATAGTTTTGGAGGGAAAATTTGAAAACTTTTTTAATGATTTTTTCATAAACAAAGAGTTTACACAAAATTTTGACGCATCTTATAAATACAGTTTACAAATATACAACAACCCTACCCTAAAAGAACATTTATTTTTTGCACTCAATGACCCCATTCAACCCATTTGTGGGAGACGTCAATTTGAAATTTGAAATGTACGCTTTATGTTCTTTCATTTGATATGCGACAACCTTACCATCTGAGAAATTTGAATGTTTGCACTAAATGACCCCACCCTTCCCCCTGGGATGAAAAGGGGGTTTAAAATTTTCATTTTTAAGTAGAGTTTATTAAGACCTTCAATTTGATATATCAGATGACCCCATTTGACAAAGTGCAAATAATGATGCAATATCAACTATATAAATAGAAGTTATGAAACTTACAAAGTCAATGCAAAACATGAAAATTTCAAATTGATTTTTTGGTGTTTTTTTCCATGGAATGTTTTTGGTATTTGGTCAAACATATAACTATGTCCACCTCTTCAATTTCTAAAACATTTTAAGGGGTAAGCTGTTGTTGATTCAGAAATACATGCTACCGCTCGCAAAACTTCAAATTGCATTATCTCTTAAACGACAATAGATATCTCAAATCTGTTAAATGATAAATGATCTACAGTTGAAGGACAACATTATAGAAAAAGAATGTGGACAATTTCAAAGTTCACCAAGGTCACAATTAATCATCAAATATATGATGCAATACAAAACTTGAGAACCGGAAGTCGTAGAGACATGGGACTATCACCATTCAACTCAGGACCACTTGACCTTTCAAATGTCACAAGGTCAAGGTCATAGTATAATGTGAAGGTCAAGGTGAAATTTCATCATGACCTGACATTGACCTCAAATTGAAGGTCTTGAACTACTGATCATCTTTGCAGTTTATAGTAGGTTGATATCTGTTAGGCCACACCAATTTGATTCCTTGTTCGACGGACCCGCCCGCACCTATTTTTTTCAAAACAATTTTTTTTAATTTTTATTTTATTCCCGCTTCCCGCATCCGGAATTGAAATCATGTCCATTTCCCGCACCGTTTTTTTTTTGTAAATATCTAAAGGTCTCAACATTTGTTTTTTTTAAATCACAGTCTAGCGATTATATAACGATTTTAAACCTATCAGCACCCCACAACACTGTAAATATCTGAGAGAATATTTGTTTCAGCATGAAACCAATTTATTCCAAGCGGGAGTGCTCCGATATAAATAGAAATACCAGTACAGAACAAAACGTTCGTTTCTTTCCCCCTAACTTATATTCTCTATACAAAAAAATGTTCGTTGTTTAAATAAAGTACAAAGAACTTCTGAAGGATTTGCCTTCAACTGCAATTATAATGTATTGTGACGGTCATACCCGCTGCAGGTTTGTGCACCTGTCCTGGTTGATTCAGATACCTGTCGTTCAGCAGTTATCGTTTGTTGATGTGTTTCATTGGTATTTTCCCGTTTGGAAATATAATTTAGATCGTTGGTTTTCCTGTTCGAATTGTGTACAATACTAAGTTGTGGTCCCTTAAAGCTTGCTGGTTGGTCTTGATCAAAGCACTGTGTAAAAGGCCGTACTTTGACCTATGTTTGTTATTATAAGGTTGGGACCAACCCTCCCTCAGACAAGGGCCTTGAAGGGGTCATTTTACCATGTTTACTGTTAAGTCTGTTGTAGAAATGAAAATAGAAATACTAAGAATTTGTACAGTGCTACTATACAAAACATTTGACAACTTAGAATGTTTTACTCAAAAAAAGAAGAAATACATTATATTTTAAACAACTTTTCTAAAAGAGGGATGGGTCCACTTATTTTGAATAATATTAAACTGTTAAAGTATAAATGTGTTAACAAGGTTAAAGTCCAGGAATATAACAAAATTCTTGGACATGTTTTGACCATTTAATACCAAATATTATAGTTCTTTGGGAAAATATAAGCCCTTTTGTACTTAAAGTGTTTTTACAAAAAAAATATATTACAACTTTAATATTTTGACCCCTCATAAAAGGGATATTCATAACATTAAGGGGTTGTTCTGAACCTGATTATGAATTGGATGGAGAATTGTCTCATTGTCAGTCACACATACATAGACCAGATTTAAATATTCAATTATTTCTTGTTGAACAGGGAAAAAATACTTCATAAATTAAAGAAATGTCAAGGTACAAGTGATAAATCAAGTTTTAATGTAGTAAAAACCTACTATTTTATGTTTACAAAAAAAAATTATAATCGCTCGCCTTTACTTTTTAAGCTTCGCCTCAAAAATTTGCAAAATAAATATTTTTTTATTAAAATTTTCAAATCGCTCGCTCGCCCCAATTTTTGGAGTCCAAAAATCCGTAGAACAAGAAATTAAATTGGTGTGGCCTTACCTTTAAAAAGATATACACACAATACTATACTTTTAAGAATCATCCCGTCGTAACTTTTGAACAGACAGTCGGACTCTTTTGAGTTCAGTGTATAAAATGTAGAGCTCGTCGAGAGGAACATTTTATATGCTGTAAGTATGCAGCAAACTCTTATCGTTTTCTTAATATGAAAGCTTGAAATTGCAGCGTAATTTTTATTTGCACTCGCTGACCTTTGACCTTGTGTGCAAATTAAAGGTCGCATGAACTTAAGATTATTGGTGTAGGTCCCAAGTTTTTACGACTTCCGGTTCTCGAGATACAATTTTTCAAAAATTGTGTATATTTTTTCAAGGGAAATAACTCCTTATAAGGGTTAACAACAAAATGATTGTATATGTTAATTAACATTGCCATCTGGTCTTGTACGTATTGCCGTTTTCAAATGGATTCTATCTTGAATACTTTTTGAGAAAAATGTAAAAGAAAGAAATTGCTTCAAGGGGACATAACTCTCATAGGGAATGATGAAATCCTTAGCAGCCTCATATGGTAACACATCATGATGAGATCTAACTATTGTCCAAATAAGGTCATGATATCTTTAAAAACAACGAGGGGGGGCCATGTCGAAAAAAACCAATAAAAGGGAGATAACTTCTAAAGGGGATGATGAAATCCTACACAGCCTCATCTGGTAATACTTCATGATGAGGTCTACCGATGGTCCATATTTGGTCTTGATTATTTTAACAGTAACGAAGGGAGGCCATGTCAAAGAAATGCTGGATGAAAAAAAAAAAAAAAAAAAAAAAAAAAAAAAAAAAAACAGGAGAAAAACAATAAGGTCTTTCCTCGCGGAGAGGAAAGACCTTAATTATAATTTTTATAGAATCAAAATCTGTTATGTAATAGAAGGGGTTTGTTGTTTATTGGGTGATGAATTATGGCACATTTATAAAGGATATCACTATGGTTATAGATAAAATACAAAGCCTAATATTTTTTCAAATACATTATTATAGAAGAAAAAAACCTAGGATTAAGTTACTAGCAATCCATATTTCATTTCAAGCATGCAGCACCATACATTTTTTCTGACCCATGTATCATTGCCATTTTGATGGCTGCATGATTTTTACATGGAGCCCTACTTAAATGAAGAGTAAAATTTTTGAATATGGTTGTTTTTAAAAGTATTTGATTCTGTATAAAGTGCCGAGCTTGCAATAATCTTCTAGCAGTTATAATGCTATTATTTGATGGTAGTTATCTCTCTTGCCATACAAAAATCACGCCAGTTTACAGAAAAAATGTATACAAACTTATAAAATAAAAATACAGGTAAAAGCAATTGCAACCTCATCAAATAAGATTAAATTGGGCAGAACAAAAATCCACAATAACCACCAACAATCGGCTCACCAAAAACAAAGACAACCAACAGCAATCGACTTCTCCAAAATATAGTCCAACAAATATATCAGTGTATGTTCACTTGTGTTTATATGTCTTCCGATTGAGATAAGCCGTTTCAATTGATATTTCATAGTGTGTGTTTCTACATGTGTGTTGTGGTGTTACACGATTGTTTCAGATAAGGGCGTGCCTATTAAAGCATTTAAACCCGCTACGATTGTTTGGTCATCGTTTGGAGTAAACAAATTTTAAAAATATACATTTATCATGTTTGAAGCTACAACACAAAATAAAGACTGGCGTGCATAGCTCATTTGTCACTATGATAATCATTGACTGGAAACAAGCAGACGTATTTATTGTGCTGGATGATTACACCAAATGGTTGGAAATTTTGTTAATGCTAATGAAGAAAAAAACAATTCTCCTCGGTCTTCCCTTCTTCTTTTTTTTTTGTGTCTATCAGGATTTTATAAAAAACAAATGACAGATTAAACAAATCCTGTGGGGAATATTTCATGCATATCCAGGACGAGAATTTCAAGCTACTTAAAAATATTTGTTGCATCTTTAATGTGACTGATGTCAGATTACCTCAGTCTGAGGGTATTAACTGCTTTCTTTTCAGACTGTTCCCTTTAACTTTAAAAAATGCACAGAATAGTTCATATTCAAACTGCTTAAAATACAGTTGTACAACACATTATTTCTGACACTATTTTTTTATTTTTTAAAATAAATATAAGAAATTTTTATAGTTTTTACTAGAAACTACAATTACGCAATCAAATTTATGAAATCACTAACTGAGCAGGTAAAAATAAAATACAACATACATTAGATTTCGGAGAAAATGAAAGTATGGCAGTTGTACGTTGTTGAACCGGTGCTTATATTTTTTGAAACATGTTTGTACTTATTTAACAAAAAAGAACTATGTTTTATCTATCCCTCAAAACAATATGTATTTACTAATATTTGCCCAATAAAGAACAATATTTTAATATGAGAATTTTCATTTGCTTATCAGGGTGCCTACTAAATTAGTAAAAAATGCCACTTGTATTCGGTTGAAATTTTTAGATGTGTAAACTAATGACTATGATATGGTATACGACAGCAATACAACACAGTGAAACATAGTATTCCTTAGTACAACATAGTTTGGAATGCCAGTGTAAATAATCATGACATGCCTTTGATATTTTGAATGTAATTCAAGTAACGGTAATCATAAAATTGTCCAAGGTTGTTTAGAGACCAGAGAAAACTTAGAAGTGTCGAAATATCAAATCTCCTAAATGTATCGATGCCAATTCATGACTAAAGAATTCAACACTATGTTAGGTTCGTGTTCAATTGTTCATATATATATTTTCGTCACTCTAAATTCTTCAAAATATTTTTCAAAAGTTTTATTCTTCGTTCAGTTTTCGACAATGAAACTTCGTCAAGATTATTTTATAAAACTGTAAAAATTTTCAATTTGCCAATTTATTTTAATTCGTTAAGTGAGTTTTTTACTTTTAAGGTTGCAACTTCTTCGTGTTAAGTTGACCACACTCCTTTTTATCTAAATCCGATGACATTTTTGGCATTTTGCGGCCTTGAACGGTCTTATTTGGTCATGCCAGAAACACGTTTGAGCACTCGAAAATACGTTTGCATTGAGTTTGTGATACTTAAATATCAACATGATATACTACAACAACATTCTATGAATTTGAACCAGCAGTGACAATAGATTTTTTTACAATATTCCCTTCGATCAAGTCTTTATGCTTATTGGACAATGTGTTGTCTAATGGACGTACCAGGAAGATATTATAATAAGGTTATTCAACTTGTGCCATTAAATGTAAACAAACAAAAAACAAAACAAAAAACGGCGTGAATTATCTTAAAGAAGTACAATTCAACTTTATAGTACAAACTATCAATAGATGTGTTCATTCTATGTAAAGAACTGTTTATTCTTTTTAGCGATTTGTTGAATCTATACATGTAATAAGAAGTGTTAGTTCATTTATGTTGAATGAGTATCTCTGCTCTTGTCTTGGTGGAAGTAGATATGATGTTCGTGATGTGATATAGTAATATTTGTCAACAAAGTGTTGACTCATTTGTTTGTTTTTATTCATAATTTTTTTGTACATTCTCTTAATATAAATAATCAATATTAAAATGTATTGATAAGAAAAGTTATAATCGAATCTTAACGAGGACTAGCTACATGTAAACGCATTATTTCGCTGTACCTTTTCCTACACTGTAAACTAAGAAATTGTTGTGTGCATTTATTATAACCATTTTGAACAATGTACAAAATTGTGAGATAAATGGTTGCGAACCCAACCATTATCCCCCTACAATACATTTAGCATTGAAGAAAGTTTAAATATACATGTACATATTTATTTGAATCATCCTATCTTAAGTAGTTTCTTTTCCAAAACCTGTGTAAGACCGGAACTCTTTCCTCTTTTTTGGGAAGACATGTTATACAAATTGTGTTCTCTAAAATCTCGCATAACTTGATGACAGCTTTCATATTAATGTTGTTAAATGACCCTTTCCTTTTATTTCATTTTGAAATGATGATAGTGACAAAATTAAATTTTGTTGTTGAGATGACCTCAAAAAGTCCATGGAAAATAGACCGTATTAAAGTCTGCTTTGGAAGAGTCCAACAAAAGGCGACTTTCACCAAAAACAAATGGCAAAATAGGCATTATATATTTTTAATTCAACGTTCCATTTATCACTTTTCTACTTTTCTCCTTCTAGATTTGAAAATAAGATTGAGTCTTGTTTTAACTTGTTTATTGTTAACATTAAAGCATTAAGAAAATTATATTGAAATTGTTTTCTTGACTATGAGGCATTTAGTTTCTTCATTCAATGCTATTTCAATCTAATGTCGGCAACAATATTTTTCAAATTTCTTTTTTTAAGAATGCAAAGCAGACCACATGTATTTCAGAACCAAAAGTTTTCATATCTTATTCCTCTTAAAATTTGAAATTATAGTTGATGAATTTAATTTATTCATCAAATTCGATCAGTTCAGCACTTTTAACAATTCATATACATGTAATATTTTATTCAAGCTGTTGTCTTGCAAGCGATAATAGCATGTAGGAGTGAAATGAAGACCTATCCATGCGAAGGACACGTACATGTAGCTATATGATAATTGATTTATGTTTGAAAAAAAACTTAACTTAGCAACATATTTCGTCTATTTACTATCCTATGATGATGACAAATATCGATGTACTTATAATTATAATTTATTAAAACAGTTCATCAGTTCGTAACTAATAAAATTCACAAAGCTATGCTGTTATTTATGTTCCTTTTGCTTATGTAAAATTAGGCAGAAATGCATATTTTAAGTCACCATTATTATGATATTTATAAAAAATTGTATCAACCAAGTAATGAATGGCTGTAATTTCACAATTTAAAGTACTGTAACAATTGAAATGTTTAAAATTTATATTGCCAGTGAATGTTTGTGTCTGTGCCATTCTCCCGACGGTCGTCATATGAGTATTTTGTGTCTGAGCCAAGCTCCGAAACGTTTATCATTTATCTAAATTTATTTCTGACTTGTCCACGAAAATAAGACCTTGATTGTATCTCCATTTTGACGAATAAAGATATCATATACACAATGTTTACCTCTACCTATTTGCTACAAATGACACCAGCACCAGTCGGTACCCCATATGACATAGTTACAGTATGCTTAACCTTTCTTGTTTATTAGTTTTTTCAAATTTTGTTTAAAGGCTGCTAAAGGCTTTTTCTGTAATTTGCTTTTCAATGTAATTTTATCACATGAATGGTTCTTATGTAGATATATCAAGAAACGTGCTTCAAAGGCAAAATATTTGGTAATTAGGTACGATTAAGTGTATAAATAGTGTTGAATTATTCGAAGCCCTAAGGTTTGTTTACCACTAAGCATATATTGTCTTAGTCGTGTTGGGCACAACTTTCCTAAAGTGTCGCGTTTAATGCTTTTACTTTTATTTTATTTAACCGTCACTTATCATAGTCTTTTGAAGACAAAGCGCTCGGCTGGCGTATCATACTATAACCCTGTTTTTTTCATTTGTGAGTTTTTCCAATGATTAATAGTGCTTGAATGCATGATGAATCGAGAGAAAAAAACAATGAATACAAAATGACGAATAGGGATAACTATATTTACCCGCATTATTATGATGATTTTATGAATGTGAGAAAGGCGTTACAATGATTTAGATCCTTGGGTTAGGAGGGGGTCTGGGTTGCATGGTTATCTGACTACAATGGTTACCTGCTGCTGCACGAATAGAGAGGAGATGAAAGATAAATTGGTTAACAATACCTATATGTATGAGAAAAAAAAATGTTTTGAAGTTTAACAAAAGCAGTTGGTATACAGGTTAAATCAGCATCTTTGAATTAGGTTTCACTTTACAATGTTAAAACGTAGCTTTTGAACTTTACACGTGTTCAGCTGACAAAAGATGTAAAAAAACTTCCTTCTACGTTATAGTTGGTTATCTGCGTGAGCTGTCATCAGCTGTTACACACTGTCTGAGTATAAAGATATCTATCTTACAACTCGGCTGACCACAATACCTTCAGGTCTAACATGAAGTTTGTAGCAATCTTATTGGTATTGGTCATATGCTTGGCTGAAGGTGGTATGACCAGTAACCGATGTAATCCAAGTAAGTGTATATCCAAATTTAGTTACCATCGACAATAATTTACATTTGAGATTTCCATACAGGACACGTTTGCTTTAAATATGATTTGAGTTTCTTTGTTATGCATATTCTTATATTCCGAAAAGAATTCGTTGAGCATTTAACGTTTTAAAGTAAGCAGCTGTTTCATTTAATTCATTTTTTTAAAGTTTCATTGATACATTTGATCATTAGTTAGTTTCTTTTGTCTTTTGATTTAATTTAATGTACATTCATCCTTCTGTACGTAATTTACTCTCAGTGTTTCCTACGAAAGAAACTCACATCTTTGAACACTCATCTTTTTAGAGTGTGGTTTGCAGAAAGACAAAGGGACGTGTTGTAGACGAAGATATTGTTATCCGAAAACTCAATATTTCTATGACCATGGAAAAGGGAGATGTCGCCGGTTTAAATACAAGGGGTGTAATGGTAACAAAAACCAATTTGCCAGCAGATGGAAATGTATGAAAACATGTCGAGGTATTGTTTAGTGTTTATTCACTTTTATCAAACAAATGTATAACGTGCGAATTCAGTTTACATTTTAAATAGCATGGCGGATGGGTCGGATTTTTAAATTGTAGCCGTCTTCCAAGAGAAAGGGGTTAATTTATCCAGCATTTATTTCATACATGTACAAGGTAAAGAAAAACTGTCAATCTTTCCTTTAGTTCAAAAATTTTCACATTCTTGTGTTTGCCGACAGTTTTTAATAACTTTAAGGCATTTTATCTGAAGATGTGACCAAACTTTGCATACATTTTTATAGTTGAAATTTGTAATTTTGCTAGATTTTGACATTTTTTCCCAAAAAAAATATATTTGAATAATTTTTAGCGAAACTCTTTTGGAATTATATTTGTAATTTAAGATAAAATCATCCTTAAGATTCAAATGAATATGCTTTTGGTTAAAAATATCTTCCGATGCAAAAATTTACAATACATTTGAAATTCGCCGTATAACTGCAACAGAAATAAATATACCCCGGTATGCTAAGGGCTGATTTATGTTGGCGTTTGTGTGTATAGCAGCTCTGAGATTCTGTTGTTGCGTTGTTTTCTTCTCAAAGTTGATGTGTTTCCCTCTTTATTGGTTTGTAACCCGGATTTGTTTTCGCTTAATCGATTTATGACTATTGAACAGCGGTATGCGTGCTACTGTTGCCTTTATTTACAAAGTCATTTTTATTTTTGATGATTTTTTGTTTATTCAAGAATATGATTTAAACTCTTTGATATTTTGAATAATTTAATTCAACTCTCTTCTTTTCGTGTACATGCTAAGAACAGCCCGTGGTTATTAAAGAGGATAACGTGAAAAGAAATTGGAAATAATACACTATTTACTCCAAATAAAATGGCATATAGAAAACAAAACTGAAGAGTAAAATCTAGGATGACGAGCCATTGGTCGATAAAAGCACCCAAAAAATCATGCTCGAAACATGAAATCCAGTATTTTGATTGGTTGATTCTTGAGTCTGAGTACAAAAATCGTGCTCGAAAGTTTTATGACCGCAAGGCCAGAAAAGGGAATCAGCGTCTTTTACTGTATAATGAGTAACTGCATGTATATGTACATTTATTTGGTCCACGGGTTGAAAATCACTTCAACCCAGCCATTCATTGGCATGCACAAATCGGGAACCGTGTCTGTGGTTGTCTTAATATGTTATAAGGAGTGTTGTTGGTAGATGTATATATTTTATTTAATTGATGACGAAATGTGAAGCTAAGTTGCTAAATGTTTTTTTGAACACTGTTTGTTGACCTCTTGGTGTATTTTGGAATTTGTTTGTCGTTTGACTGGTTAATCATAAAACGTATACCTAACATATCCTTTAATGCATACGAAAGAGGTACCAAACACAGGGACTAAAATTAATTTGACTCGTTTAAGATTAAGACCTTAATCAGTCGTCTATTATAAATGAATATACGAAATTATACATAGTATTTTGATTTTGTCGCCTCAATAATTTTGTATTATTTTAGATTTTGCTCACTCAAATATAATTTTACTGACATTACACTTTAATTGTCCAATATATCATGATATGCTTATAAAAACATGAATTATGATCAACTTTGTTTAACTTAATAACAAAAATATTGTTGCTTTTAGGATGCGATTTCAAATATGGCTACGGCTATGGTTATCAAAAAGGAAAAGGTGAAGTTCATGGATATGGCTATACAAAAGAAAAGGGCTATGGATATCAAAAGGGAAAAGGCGAAGGATATGGCTATGGATATCAACAGGGAAAAGGCAAAGGATATGGCTATGGATATCAAAAAGGAAAAGACGGGGGAAGTGGTTATGGTTATAACAAAGAAAAAGGAAAGGGATATAGCTATGGATATCAAAAGGGAACAGGTGAAGGTCATGGCTACGGTTATGGAGGTCATGGTTATGGCTATGGCAAAGGAAAAGTAGAGGGACACGGCTATGGCTATGGATATCAAAAAGGTAAAGGTGAAGTTCATAGCTATGGCTATGAAAAATTAAACAGCAATAAACATGGTTATGGTTATTTATATCAAAAAGGGAAAGGAGAAAGTCATGGTTATGGCTATGGATATCAAAAAGGAAAAGTCGAAGGATCCGGCCATGGATATCATAAGGAAAAAGGTCAAAGTCATGGTTATAACTATGGTTATCTATATCAAAAGGGAAATGGCAAAGGAAAAGGACATGTGTATGTCAAAGGAAAAGGACATATGTACGTTAAAGAAAAAGGACACGGCATTGGAAAAGGACATATGTATGTTAAAGGAAAAGAACACGGCATGGGAAAAGGACATATGTATGTTAAAGGTAAAGGACACGGCTTGGGAAAAGGACATATGTATGTTAAAGGAAAAGGACACGGCACGGGAAAAGGACATATGTACGTCAAAGGTAAAGGACACGGCATGGGAAAAGGACATATGTACGTCAAAGGTAAAGGACATGGCAAGGGAAAAGGACTTGTGTATGTCAAAGGAAAAGGATATAGCAAGGGAAAAGGACATATGTATGTTAAAGGTAAAGGACATGGCAAGGGAAAAGGACATATGTATGTTAAAGGTAAAGGACATGGCAAGGGAAAAGGACATATGTACGTCAAAGGTAAAGGACATGGCAAGGGAAAAGGACTTGTGTATGTCAAAGGAAAAGGACATGGCAAGGGAAAAGGACATATGTATGTCAAAGGAAAGAGACATGGCTTTTACAAAAGAAAAGGACACGCATTGAGCAAAGGAAATTGGCATTTATATCGCAAAGGAAAACGTCCTTTTAATCGCAAAGGAAAAAATCAGTTCTATCGCAAACGAAAAGGTCATTTCTATCGCAAAAGAAAAGGTCATTTCAATCGCAGACGACAAGGACGTTTTTATCGTAAAGGAAATGGACGTTTTAGTCGCCGTGGCTAAGACCTAAAACTTTTAAAAGGAAAATACATCAATATAGCTATGAAAAAAATAACATACAAATTATACATATAAGTATTGAAAAGAAAATGATTAATCGAACAAGACCCTCGAAGTATATTGGAATTATTTGGAAATTATTGCAATATAGTAACCACTATATCTTATTCTGCTGGTCCAATAAACCAGTTGAGCTTTTGATATCACAACCTACTTTTGATGGTTGTTTTGGTGTTATAGCATTAAAATTATTTAAAAAATACTGAGAGATTGTTATTTACTGTACCCTAATAAATTTAAATAAATTGCATTAAGTAGCAGAAACTTGAACGGTTTTAACGTTGACGCTAAAACACTCATTCTAAAAAAACTCGAAGCTTTCAAGAAAAGAAAAACAATAAATTTATACGAACATTTATTAATACATACATGAATAAAAGTAATGTAATTTGATATAGATAAATATAGATACAAAAGCAGTAACAGATTGTATATCTCTATATTTAACTATATCTTATTATGTATGTAAAGTATATTTTTTTCTAAATGTACATTTTATTGATTAGTACAGTGTCTATTTCTCAGCATCAATGTTTTCTTTTAGAATTATATCATTTCTATTGAAAGGTTATTAAACTTTTCCGCGAGTTAACATTATGAAAATATATAAAGGCTCCATGTGTACTTTGAAATGATCGCTTCAAGCAATTTATAAAAATGGCTAATGAAATCAATTAATCGACAAACAAATCAATCATCAACAGTGTTATTTTAATGCCTTAACTTCGATAGTAGAGGAGCTTTATGTTTTTCGGTCTATGCGTCCGTTCGTACGCTCGTATGTCCCGCTTCAGGTTTAAGTTTTTGTCGATGTAGTTTTTGATGAACTTGAAGTCCAGTCAACTTGATACTTAGTAAACATGTCCCCTATAATATGATCTTTCTAATTTTAATGCCAAATGAAAGTGTGATCCATAAATTCAACATCCACTAAACATAGAAAATAAAAGTGCAAGAGGGACATTCAAGTATTATGAACACATTCTTGTGTATCAAATGTTTCATTCTGGTCGTTTCTAGAACGAAGCAATAGTGCATATAATCTTAAAATCTTATCGTTATTGACAGGGTTAGCCACACAGTCGATAAATGGTTTGGGTTTAATGTAATGAGGATTGGTATATTTGTTTTAGATACTAAACGTTTGTGTTGTTAATCTTAAGTCTTCTATGTTGAGTCTGGTGTAGTGTTATTTGTCTGTTTGTCTTTTTCCTTTTTAGGCATGGTGTTGTCAGTTTACTTCCTATCTGTGAGTGTGAATGTCCATCTGGTATCTTTCGCCCCTCTTCTAGATATTCACATAAGGATGTATAGGTGTGTCGTGTAGATGTGTTAATTTTTGAAGTGTTAGGGGTTCAAACATTAATATTAAACGTTAGGGGAAAAATCACAACAAAATTTGTCTTTGTTATATAATCCATAGGTTCCGCGTTCAAAAACTGTATAAATCTTGAATTGACAATTTAATGTTTATAAAGACGTCTGTTATACTTGAGTGAGTTAAATGATGTTTCATAACGCTTACTATTGGCTTTAAAATTTGTCTTCAATTTGTGGAATCAGCAATCATTGACGCTACCATTTGAATAGCGGCTGGCTGTGTTGTTAAACAGGAGAGTGTATTGAAACAACATACAAAATGTTTCGTATCAGCTGTTTATCGTTCTGGACGTTAATATTTCGGATCTGTTTTCGTCTTTTTCTTTGATTCGTGCCAATCTGCAACTTTTGAAATATCTAAAACATTTTCGCTATCTTGCACATTTGTATTAGAGGACCTTCCTCTTGTCCCAGCTCTCTTTTTCGACGTCTTTAAATGAAACGTAATAATAGCACAATAAACAGTAATAATGACAAATACAAAGTTAAAATACATGAAGATGAACAACATGATTAATCCAAACAATAAATAATCAAACTGTTTGTATAATCATGCAAAAATTGAGCAGCTCTAAAAAGACTCGATTTAAATTTAAATAGTCTGCCAATTGACTGAAAGACTACTGTTATTAATTCTAACTTTAAAACTACCACTATTCCAAGTATAAATTGAATTGCACAAGTATTGGTACTAGCTAGGCCTGACACGAAGGACACTAGTATATTTATTAGATTTTTAAATAAAGAAAATATTAAAGATCTAGCATTTTATCATTATCCATCACTTCACTTTGTCTACATTAAGAAACCTTTAAAATTAATCAATTATTTTGTTTTACATAAGCTAAAAACTATGAAAAATATGTTTTTACCATTAGTTATATAACTTTTATGTAAATACTAAGTGATCCGTTTATCACCAGTTTATCACCAATTGAAAAAATGTGTTTTTTTTACAAAAAGAAAACAAATCGAAGAAACAATCTGTCACTTATGTATTTAAGAGTCTATAAACTATCCGATAAGGGGATAGATGTAGATTAACTGTTTCTTTTATGATTGTTTCCCCAAAAATTTTACAAATTAGAATCAACATGTGAAATTATAAAATGACAAACGCACTTAATATGTATAGGGCTTCATTTTGCGTTTGCATTTGTTGTCCGTGAAGAACATTTTCGATTGTTAGCTGTATTTGGCAAAACTTTTACGAATTTTATGGTCCTCAATGCTCTTCAACTTCGTACTCTATTTGGCCTTTTAAAAACAGACAAAACGCGCGTCTGGCGTAAATATAAAATTTTAATCCTGGTATCTATGATGAGTTTATTTGTTACATTTCTGTAGGTAAACATCTGGTGTTCTTGCCGGTTATATGGTTTGTTAACGAACTAATAGAGAATTTACGGTCACCGTAGGTTAATATTTTTGGTAATGTGCTTATTGTTATGTGTTTACTTTTCTACATTGGCTAGAGGTATAGGGGGAGGGTTGAGATCTCATAAACAAGTTTAACCCCACCGCATTTTGCGCCTGTCCCAAGTCAGGAGCCTCTGGCCTTTGTTAGTCTTGTATTATTTTAATTCTTGTTTCTTGTGTACAATTTGGAGTTTAGTATGGCGTTCATTATCCCTGAACTAGTATATATATTTGTTTAGGGCCAGCTGAAGCACGCCTCTGGGTTCGGGAATTTCTCGCTGCATTGAAGACCTGTCGGTGACCTGCTGCTGTTGTCTGTTCTGTGGTCGGGTTGTTGTCTCTTTGACACATTCCCCATTTCCATTCTCAATTTTATAAGGTGTGTTTTAATCAATCACCAACAACCTTGTAGTGTGTGGGATTTATATAATTTATGTTTGAATATGTTGTTTTTGTTGATGAATATGTTGTTTTTGTTGATGAATATGTTGTTTTTGTTGATGAATATGTTAAGTTTGTTTCAAATTGTTTAAAGTAATAAGGATGACATATAAATCACTCCTGTTTGACATATATGATAAACGTGTTTTTCCAACAAAAGAAAATGTAAGTGCAAATGGGTTTATTCTTGTTTCTTCTTCTTTTAAATGTCCTTAGACTAGTACATATTATATGTAAATAGATATCAAAATGAAATAATGTGTTTTATACTGTCCATAGAAAATTACAAGTACAGTAACTTGTGAATGCTTATCAAAAATTTTAAATGATCCATTATGACTTTGCTGTAATTTATCTTGTAAAGATATACGATACAAAATGAAGACTACTTAGCGATTGTTGTTCAATCCTGAAATAAAGTACAACCGCTATTCAATACAATAAAAGTTTTGTGTTATTTTTTTGTGTGTTTCTTTGTACTAAAGTTCTTTTTTATTTATTTGTATTGTATTCCTGTCAAGTAATGTTGTCACTTTAGTGTTATATTAAACATTTCCATTAACGTGAGAGTTTTGGCTAGCCACAAAACCAGGTTAAACGCAGCATTTTGTTCTTAAAATGTCTTGTACCAAGTGAGGAAAATGGCTATTGTTATCTTTCAGTTCGTTTCTGTGTGTGTTGCATTTTAGTGTTTATGTTGTGTCGTTGTTCTCATCTTATTTTTTATGTGTTTCCCTCAGTTTTAGTTTGTAACCCGGGTATGTTTTTTCTCATTCGATTTATGAATTTCGAACAGCGGTATACTACTGTATTTATAGCAATGAAAACACATTTTTATTTTGGCATTGCACATTTAATAGTCTTCTAGAACTGTTTCTGACGTGTCTTTATGAAATCATAGTTATTTCCACTTGGAAGTGTGAAGTAAGAAACGTAATTTTTTAAATAAAGAATGTCAAAATTTGAGTGAAGTGAGATATAACAACTAAACTTTAAAAAAAACTCGACCAGAGAAATGAGAAGTGTCAATTTGGACGAAGGACAATAGAAATTAAAAAAAATGCCCTCTAAATATTGCGCTAAAACGGACTCATCGTTATCAGGAATTTTTTCGATATTTCATCCTAGAGTTTGCGACTATTAAACTCCTATAAAAACCACCCTGGGAGATTTTTTTTTTTTTTTTTCATTTTTCGTCAAAATATATAACAAGAACGTTTGTTATGTAAATGTTTACGTCAAATAGCAGAACTCCTATGATGTAATTTAACATCCAACAATAACCTTGATGTACATAAGATTTTTATAATTTATGTTTGAATATGTGTCTATTGATAAATATGTTAGATTTTTCTCAAATTGTTTTTAAAATTAATATGCAATATAAATCATTCTTGTCATACATAGTTTTTGCTAAATACATTTCTTATTTCATCGCACTTTTTCTTGAACAAATAATACTCGACTAACATTTACCAAAAACATTCATTTTTAATGTCCCTACCTATCATACGACTATCTAATACCATCATAACATACAAAAATATACCATCTGTTCTATCTTTTTCAATACCCCATTTTTTCAATAGCATCCTTCACCCCATGATCTACTTTGCAGAACATATGTACCGTTGTTTTGTAATTAACTATCAAATATTCGTATATATATATTTGTATATGTTCTATGTTAAAAAGAATGTATATATAAAAAAGAAGATGTGGTATGATTGCCAATGAGACAACTCTCCACAAGAGACTTACTTGACACAGAAATTAACAACTATAGGTCACCGTCCGGCCCATACCGCATAGCCAATAAGAGGCCCCGAAATGACAATGTAAAACAATTCAAACAAAAACACTAATGGCCTTATTTACTAGTATATATAAAATGAACGCAAAACAAATATGTAAAACATAAACAAACGACAACCACTGAATTACAAGCTCATGACTTGGGACAGGCACATACATAGATAATGTGGCGGGGTTGAACATGTTAGACATATAGTCAATAACAGATGCAAAATCACAATCAATACAAGAACGCAAGATTCGTGCCTTTAAGGGGAAATGTAAGGAGATAAACTCTGGTATTTTAATTGCAAAAGTAGAAAATATGTTTTATTGGTTGCTTCACCTGCATCGTGCAATGACAAAAGAAACAAAAACTTATATAAATTTTATAATGTGCTCTGAAATGGTCAGCAGAAACTGCTCAACATGTGGTATCATCGTATTGCAAATGTAAGTATAAACTCTGTAGTCTAATTCAATAGATCACATTCGGAGAAAATTAAGACGGGATGGTGGTACAATGATTGAAACATATCAGTGGTCACGTCATCTGTGAAACTATCAATATTTTTAATTTTCTTTGTAGAGTTTGTCCTTCCTTCATTTTGTTTTTTGTTTTTTATCATAGTATTGTCTGTGTATATTTGATTTGTTATTTTATACACGTCCAACTTCCTATCTGATCTCTCATTTAGAGTTCTCCATATGTTGGTGCGTTGGAATATAAATGATAACCGACATGCTCAATGCACGTGATATACAGCATTGTTGATAATAAATTGCAAACATTTTTCGTTTTTTATTTTCTTTCTACTATAAAAAAAAAAAAAAAAAAAAAAAAAATACACTTTATGCATTTTCAGCAAAATTTCAAAATAAAAATATATTAATTTGCAAAGCAACAGCAAAAAGAGTGTGAACAACGACATACAAGTATTGTATAAGTATATATGTCAAAATCAATTGAACATATTAAAGCGTGTCACTTAGAAAAAAGTGGAATTTCTTTGTCTGTCTGGTAATCAGTCAATGTACCTAAGGTTTATAGTTGTGATGTCATAAAAACCTCTAAAATAATTCATAATCCAGTAGAAAATTATGTAGTCGAACCCAATATTTACTGATATTACAATGGAAATATATTGTATATCATGTTGATAAATGATGTTTTAAAGCGAGGTTATTTTCAAGGTGTTTTTTACATCATTTAAGGAATAAAAAAAAATGATAAAAAGTTTTTATTTTTTGTTAAAAATTTTACTGTTTGACGAATTAAATATATTAATCTCCATCTTGCGGTTAATGCTAAGGTATATAAACCACTCATAACACTGTATCTGTACAATTCAACACATCAAAAGGTAAGTTAGATATCCTGTATTCTGCTTAAACACCTTTGGTTTACTCTCAATTTCGTTTAAAATTAATAGGGGGGTTAAAGTTATACGTTTCAAGTGGAAAATAATCCTTTTTGGGCCTTTAATTATAACTCTTTTTTCGGGGTAACATTTCGTGACAATTACTCTTATTTTTTCATTTAATGTTGGGGGGGGGGGGGGGGGGGGTAGATTATGTTATCATTTGATTTTTCGTTATTGATGATAATGATTGGTGACTGCTTAAGAGCTTCAATCTTATTATTTTAATCTTGGAAGATTACTAAGACTTTTATATCAAACTTGTTGTTTTTACCCACCCCATTCTTTATGTGCCTGTGAAGAGCCTGTAAATCATTTTGTCGTAGGTTATTGTCCGTTTTATTTGTTTTTCGTAAATTTTATTGTTATGAATAAGGACATTTGTTTTCTCGAAGGAATTGTTTCAAACTCTTGTCCAATCCATTTTATACCTGACTGAATGGAAAAGGTGGAACAGCTTCTTATAACTGTTAATATCTTTGCACCAACACTCTATTCGAGCTGCATGACAATCGCCATGCTTACCGGAACCTCAATGCGAATTGACAGATAAGCCAATAATTGACTTTAAGCACTCTACACATTTTTAAAATTATATTAGTAGTTTTTTTAAATCTTTAAAAAAGATGATAATTTGATTTGCGCATTTTATTTGTTTAAATGACATATTTATGATATTTTTAGCTAAAAATGAAGCTCACCATTGCTCTCGTTGTACTATTGTCAGCCGTATGCATAAATGCCAATGCACCATGTTATGGTAAGGGCTGTGGATATGGAAGTGGAGGCTATGATGGCGGATATTATGGCGGATATGGTGGATTAGGAGGTTTGGGTGGTTATGGTGGATTAGGAGGTTTGGGCTATGGTGGATTAGGCGGTTTAGTCAGCTATGGCGGTTATGGCGGAGGATTTGATGGTTATGGTGGAGGATATGGTTATGGTAAAGGGTATGGCGGAGGATATGGTGGATTAGGAGGTTTCGGCGGCTATGGTGGATTAGGAGGTTATAGCTATGGTGGATTAGGTGGTTTAGTCAGCTATGGCGGTTATGGATTAGGTGGATATGGCGGCGGTTATGGATTAGGTGGATATGGCGGAGGATATGGCGCAGGATATGGTGGGGGGAAGAAATACTAAGATGTTCTTTTTCTCGAAATGACAAAACGGACATGAAATTATATTGTAATCCTTATACATATTTCTGTAGATATTATACTGCAATAAAGATATAGCCCGCATAGTGGTATAGTGCTTACTGATCTTTACTATTACATAAAATTAGTAAACACCCTGCATTTTGTTATGTTAAACATTTTTGTATATGATGAAGTTGTATCTGCATGTAAATAATCAAGGAACTGAAAGCCCAAATCTAGAAGAAAATTTGCTCGTGTTGGCGCTTTTATTTCTTGAATCGATTGTTTGCGGCTTGAAACCTTTTAATCTGAATGAAATCAAATATAGATATCGGATATGAAAAGAAATGTTAGGTATACTCCTATAAAACAGCAACAACAGATATAACACAATTAGATGCAGGATCAACACTTTGAGAGATATGGTGTTACTCCAACAATGAGTTTTAAACGTTCATGTATGATCACAACGACAACGTCTTTTCATAGAAGTGTATCAAGTGTTGAAAGGTATAACATTATTGTTGTTATGGTTTTGGAAGTTTGTCTTCTTATTTATAGTAATGATACCTGTAATTCGTATTACATACGGTGTTTGCATGAATATCAATTTTATGGTCATTTTTATAAATTTTCTGTTAAAAAACGTTTGATTTTTCGAAAAAACTTAGGATTTTCTTTTCCCAGGAAAAGATTACCTTAGCCGTATTTGGTAAAACTTTTTGGAATTTTGGGTCCTCAATGCTTTTCAACTTTGTACTTGTTTGGCTTTACAACTATGTTGATCTGAGCGTCATTGGTGAGTCTTATGTAGACGAAACGCACGTCTGGTGTATACAATTATAATCTTGGTACCTTTGATAACTATAGATATAATGTTTTTACATTCGTATTTTTTAGTATAACTTTTGTGAGTAAATATATGAACCTGTGAAGAACAGGGTCGACCTTTTTACAATAAAATATACAAAGGAAAATATAAAATAAAACACACAAAAAACAAATTGAAATGAAAAAATTGATCAAAGCAAAACAAATAAAAAAATTAGTTCTTAATGAAATGTGAATTATTTAAGATAGGTGTCATAATTATATATTATTGTTTAGAAGTTTAATCTGGTTTTTCACCTTAGTCTCATCTGCGATATCGAGATAACAAATAAGAATAAAGGTCCCCTTTTTGAATGGTTCCTCGCTAAAATCCTTCTTTTGATTTTGAATGTTTATTCTTTATCAATCAGAAATCACAATAACAAAATGAAATTAAGCAAAAATATATTTGCTTTTAAGATTGAATGTTAGCCAATAAAGGACTAAAATCAAGCAGTGATAAACTGTTTAGTAAAAGTATAAAACGATCTTGAATTAAAGAATGATTAATATTCAAAGTAACATAAGCACGTATAGATGATTAAAAAGGATGTAACTATTGTAAGAGTTATTCCTTATACAGAGGAAGACTAAATAATAAACTGTTTATTTATAAAACTTAGAATTTTCAACATCCTCAGGATTTTTTTTCCCTTGGGAAAGATTACTTCAACTGTAAAAACATTTCGGGTGTTTTGGTTGTTAATAATCTAAAACTTTGTTCTTGCTGGTGAGTCTTTGGTAGACGAAACGCACGTCTGGTGTATACAATTATAATCTTGGTACCTTTGATAACTATAGATATAATGTTTTTACATTCGTATTTTTTAGTATAACTTTTGTGAGTAAATATATGAACCTGTGAAGAACAGGGTCGACCTTTTTACAATAAAATATACAAAGGAAAATATAAAATAAAACACACAAAAAACAAATTGAAATGAAAAATTGATCAAAGCAAAACAAATAAAAAAATTAGTTCTTAATGAAATGTGAATTATTTAAGATAGGTGTCATAATTATATATTATTGTTTAGAAGTTTAATCTGGTTTTTCACCTTAGTCTCATCTGCGATATCGAGATAACAAATAAGAATAAAGGTCCCCTTTTTGAATGGTTCCTCGCTAAAATCCTTCTTTTGATTTTGAATGTTTATTCTTTATCAATCAGAAATCACAATAACAAAATGAAATTAAGCAAAAATATATTTGCTTTTAAGATTGAATGTTAGCCAATAAAGGACTAAAATCAAGCAGTGATAAACTGTTTAGTAAAAGTATAAAACGATCTTGAATTAAAGAATGATTAATATTCAAAGTAACATAAGCACGTATAGATGATTAAAAAGGATGTAACTATTGTAAGAGTTATTCCTTATACAGAGGAAGACTAAATAATAAACTGTTTATTTATAAAACTTAGAATTTTCAACATCCTCAGGATTTTTTTTCCCTTGGGAAAGATTACTTCAACTGTAAAAACATTTCGGGTGTTTTGGTTGTTAATAATCTAAAACTTTGTTCTTGCTGGTGAGTCTTTGGTAGACGAAACGCACATCTGGGATCGAAATTCATGTAGTGACATCTATGTCAAAGAACGTCTCGTCATTTTTCTTTAAAATTTCACATGAAGGTACTAATACCTTGTTGATGATTTATTCAGTATCCACTTCACAAATAATACACGATGGTCTTGAAGTATAGATTCTGGGTACTGACATTATTTATCATCTTAATAACGTGTAATACTATTCTTTTATTTGTCTTTATGAATATTATTATTACTGTTTGGTCTGTTTTTATTTACTTGATATCCCTTTGACTTGGCCCTGTACTTGTATACATCTTGTAATTGTGTTATTGTTCTATGATACATATGACGTGGATCTGTACTTATACGTCCCGTTATTGTGCTATTGTAAAACATTTGTATTTTTTTGTCTTTCATTTTTGCTTATATGCTTGGTCTCTATGCCATTTTGTGCTTCTTTGTAACATATTTATTTGTTTTTATTGTGATTAAGATTATAACACAATGTTGACTGATGTACCCCTATTCGTTACATTTTTACTTTGTATGTCTGTTTGTTTTGTTCACACATCGTTGTCAATATCATTGAATTTGCTGCGACGATCATACAAGTGACAGTTTAAGCTAGCTTTAAAACAAGTTTTATATATCATTTTCTACATAACGAAATGCTTGTATCAATTCAGGAATATGACAATTGTTATCTATTCATTTGATCTGTTTGAGATTCTAACTTTTTCTTTTGATTAGGGAATTTCCTTTTTGAATTTTCCTCGGGATTTAGTATTTCCGTGATTTTACTTTTTCTATGACAGTTCCTAAGTTTCAAGTAAAGCTACTTCGCTATTCTTTTGCTTTTTTGCTACAACATACCTTATTGGTATCAAGAATTCTTTGACACCTGAACCGATATTTTATAAATCTCAAATTTGAACTAATTACAACAATTTGGAAGTGAGAAATAATATATCGAAACTGAAAAAAGTCGATTAGAGAAATAGGAAACGTCAATTTGGACGTAGGAAATTAAAAATTTACAAAAAAATCAAGAATTGCCCATTGCGTATATTGCGTAAAAACTAATATTATCAGGCATTTTTACGACACTTCATCCTACCGTTTGCGACTCTATACTTCTTAAACTTGGCAATGTGGCATCAGGTTGGTTTCCTATTCTTATTTCGTCAAAATATATAACACGAACGTTTCTTATGTAAAACATTTACGTCAAATAGCAAAAACTCCGATGATGTAATTTAGCATCCAAAAATAACCTTGATGTACATAAGTTTTTAATAATTTATGTTTGAAAATATGGTTGTTGATGAATATGTTATTTTTTTCTCAAATTGTTTCAATCATTAATATGCAATATAAATCATTCTTGCCATACATATTTTTTGCTAAATAAATTTCTAATGTCATCGCACTTTTTCTTGAACAAATTCTTTGACACCTGGACCGATATTTTATGACATAAGACATCTTGACGTTATAAAACAATTAAATATTTGTTTCACACTGGCGCAAGACATTTTTCTCCGGAACGTCAAATAGTTATCAAAGGTACCAGGATTATAATTTAATACGCCAGACGCTCGTTTCGTCTACATGAGACATCAGTGACGGTCAGATCAAAATAGTTATAAAGACAAACAAATACAAAGAGCATTGAGGACCCAAAATTCCGGAAAAAAATGTGCCAAATACGGCTAATGTAATCTTTACCTGGGATAAGAAAATTTTAAGTTTTTCTAAAAAAAATCAAAGTTTTGTTAACAGGAAAGTTTTGACGTTTGTAATTTACAATAATGACCAACGAACAAATAGTGATAAGGTGTATTTTAATCTATCACCAACAACCTTGCAGTGTGTGGGATTTATGTAATTTATGTTTGAATATTTTGTTTTTGTTGATGAATATGTTAAGTGTGTTCCAAATTGATTAAAGCAATAAGAATAACAAATAAATCACTCCTGTTTGACATATATATATGAGAAACGTGTTTTTCCAAAAAATATTTGTAAGTGCAAATGGTTTATTCTTTTTTTCTTCTTCTTTTAAGTGTTCTTAGACTAGTACATGTTATATAGTAATAGATGTGAAAGTGTAATGGTGTGCTATATATTGTCGACAAAAAGTTCAGTAACTTGTGAATGATTATCAAAATTTTGAAAAGATCCATCATGACTATGGTGTAATTTACCTTGAAGAGATATACGATATATGATTAAGGCTATTTAGCAACTGTCGGTGCAATTCTTAAATAAAGTTTAACCGCTATTTATTAAAATAAATGTTTAGTAATATTATTTCCAACGGAAAAGGTATGAAAGTAAGGTTTTTTTTACTTTCATTTATTTTGATTGATGTGAGAATTTTTTTTAAAAATTGAAACGGATTTAAAAAGTGTTTTTCTCACTTACCATTTTAAACTGTAACTTCAGGTGGCACGGTAGTATTTGCATTCCAGAATTTAGGTTGCTCTTTTGTGTACCCTACTTAGGTAAATGTATCTAAACAGTGTGATTGGACAAAAAATACAGTATTAACTGAGCATACTTTCCCAAAATGAGGGATGAATCAGGCGTAGAAAAATATAAAATAATTCTACATACAGATGAAAATGACTTTTTGAGAATTTTTTTAAATTTTGTATTCACTGCACCATAAAAGACCTGACAGTACTAGTGGCCTTAGGTTTATAAAACTAGAAAAAAAAAGTAAACGGTCATGATAAATATTCAAATTCATTTCTGAATAGTAAAATGAAAGCACTTCAGTTAACTGTGAATGTAGAATTTTTTGCAGTGTTAGAAAGTGGTGAAAATTCTAAAAGGCTATCCTTATCCCTTATTGGCCAGGAAATACTACCGTGCCACCTTAAGGGGATATATATTTTTACACTAAATCAATAAGGGAATTTCTTTTACCTATGCAATTTGTAAGCTTATCAATAAAAAGTTGATTAAGGGCAACTATGATAAAAACTAGCCTTAAATTCCAGCCCTGAGAGTAAAAATTGCTGATTCAGCAAATTTTTCCTGATCTGTAGGTAATAATGTAAAAATTTACATAGAAAGTAGAACTTCATCATTTTTATGTAACTTGCAATACATATTTAATTATAAATGCTCAATGTAACTTTTCGCAGTGTCTGACACATGTGCAACCACTGAAATTTGAGACGCGACATTCTTCGGTTGCATGTACATCCTATTATTTTCACCGAAATAGATAAATTGCATAATTTCTTATTTTTTTCAACACAAGTACAGCTATACTAGTTTCCTTGAAGTTTAATTTGTAGTTCTGATGTAACATGACACCAGTAGGAGCTTTTGGGGAACCAGTAAGTGGTTAAGGGGTCCTTACTTATTCATTTACCTCTCATATTGGTCTGATATAGAGATAGGGATAGGGGTTTCTATACATTGACTAGACATTATTTTTGACAAAGAATGTATTTATGATGTTATATCAACAAGATTAAATGGTTTATTCATTTTCCCTGCAAATACCATTAGTTTTTAAGATAATTTGACAGTGAAAAGCACAATAAAGGCAAATTCTTTATGTAAGGGGACATAATTTAACTTAATGCATACATGAGAAATAGACAAACAGTCAACTTAGAAATGTATTCTAGTACATGTATTGTCAAACAGATTTTGGAATTATAGTTAACTGCAATCTAAAGACTCTTGTTGTATTGCACTCATAATCTGGAAATGTTTAAAGTAATATAAGGCATGCTGTAAAATGTGGAATGGACTTTAATATCAGTTTTCATGATTTGGTGCTTAAACTGTTTCTTTCAGTCAGATTAACCATCAACAAAGTTGGCAATCCAATAATTCCTCCTGAATCACCATGTTTGACTTCTGTGTTGATTTGAAACATCATATATTTGGGTTTAGTTCACTTCTTAAGTAAAAATGGTAAGATGAAAAAAAGTGAAAATCTTCCAGATGGGGTAGGGATTTTTTTTTTGGTAAGAAATGAGTGCAGACTAGTATTCTTTATTTTAATATGTTCAAAAGTAAGAAATCTATGCATAAAAGTTGTCATGACTGGTTTCAAGTTTGTTATGTCTTGGTTAAGGTTGCACGGTAGTATTTGCATTCCAGAATTTAGGTTGCTCTTTTGTGTACCCTACTTAGGTAAATGTATCTAAACAGTGTGATTGGACAAAAATTACAGTATCAACTGAACATACTTTCCCAAACTGAGGGATGAATCAGGTGTAGAAAAATATAAAATAATTTTACATACAGATGAAAATAAATTTTTGAGGATTTTTTCTAATTTTGTATTCACTGCACCATAAAAGACCTAACAGTACTTGTGGCCTTGGGTTTATAAAAATAGCAAAAAAAAAGTAAAACGGTCATGATACATATTCAAATCCATTTCTGAATAATAAAATGAAAGTACTTCATTTAACTGTGAATGTAGAATTTTTTGCAGTGTTAGAAAGTGGTGAAAATTCTAAAAAGGCTATCATTATCCCTTATTGGCCAGGAAATATTACCGTGCCACCTTCAGACAGTTTCTTTTTGTGACGTCAAAAAATTGCGGATGTGATAAATGACGGACCGGACTCATATCTATAAAATGTATTTCAAATAAACGAGTTAAAAGTAGAATCACAGAAATACTGAATTCCGAGGAAAATTCAAAAAGGAAAGTCCGTAATTAAATGGCAACATCAAAGCTCAAACATATCAAACGAATGGATAACAACTGTCATATTCCTTGATATGTAAATAGTATATATCAATCATATTTTGATTTGTTGGTAGTTTTTTTCATGAATATGTATGTTTTGTCCATATCTTTTTAAAATTCAGAACTGTAATAACTCGCAGACTCGTCGAAAGATAATCATTGATCTATACTTTTATCAGATTGTTTCATATTTTTCTTATTTCTATATTTTGACTTTTAATATATATCTATTACGCGTCATTTCTTAGAAAAAAAAACGAAATTGATTATTCTGACTTCGTGTATACAGTACACATGTTAACACATCCTTGCATAATCAATTGACAGAATCTATATATGTTGTTAAAATTATTGTTTTTTGTAATAATTAAAATCTAATAATAACTGAACGCCGAGGCAAATTCAAAACGGAAGGTCCCTGATCAAATGCAAAAAATGATAAAACACATCAAACGAATGGACAGCATCTGTCATATTCCTGAATTGATACAGGCATTTCAAATGTAAAGATATGGTGAATTGAACCTGGTTCTAAAGCGCTAAACCTCTCACTAGTATGACAATCGAATCAAATTTCATTATATTTACAACGATGCGTGAACAAAACAGACATAATAGGTAAAATAGTCAAATGTGGGTACAGCAGTCATCACTGTGTCACAATCTCAAAACAAACTAATATTTAACAAAAAAGCACTAAAAGCATTATTTTAAAACCACATGCATTGGTTGCTTCGCGTGTTTGACGTCATAAAATGTAAACGTCACATGTGAAGAAATATAAAATATTATTACCGTTCAGTGTCTTTTTAAAACAAAAATATAATTTCACATGTGGAATGGTGGTATACAGGGTTAAAACAATCAAAAGTATGTTAAAACTAATTTCAAAAACAGACCGAGATTCAAAATCATCCAGAATTTTTTTAGAATTTTTAAGAATCCACATATGGTTAATACCCCTTCTCGAGTAAAATAATTATGTCGTTCAAAGTATTTTCAACTTTATAGAACAATAAAACACTGACATATAATAAAACAGTAACACATTGGCGGGATCTTTAGAAGTACAGAGTCGCTTCATATGAACCAAAGAAACACATAAAGTCGCACCTACAAAACACCAGCAAAAATGAAAGATAGTACAAACACAATGACGGGATGCATAAGTACTGAGCCACGTCAAATGGATATCACAGAACACAGACCAAACAGTAAAAGTAATATCATTGTATAGCAATAAAATATTTCCCGTAGAAAATAACCAAAAGTTAGCGTGCAATAAATTCTAATATTGCACTAGTTCAATAAATTTTCAAAATTCATGAAGTCATCAACGAAAAAATCTTAGTTTAAACCAATTTTTACTTTCAAATATTATATTGCTATACAATAAAAGGGTTATTGCATGAATATTGGGGAAGATTGTCCCTCGTAGAACATATATTGCACTCGCAAGCTCCTATGTTATAAATAATAATAGATGGAACAAAGACAAATGAAAGAACAACATGACACGTTGTTAAGATGACAAACAACGTCAGTACGCAGAATATATACATCAAGACCATCATGTATTACTTGTGAAGTTGATACGGAATATTTATCAACATTTGTCATATATTCTGGTATTGAGATGACTGTTTACGTCAAATTCGAGACGCGTCTAAAAATGAGGCGGAGGAAGCCGTGTCTGTTGTTTCTTTAATTTCTAGTTCTGGGGGATATATAAATGAAACCCAATCAGAAAAGTTTGGATTGTTAATGGAAAGAAAATCATCAATATATCTGAAAGTGAACTTAAATAATCCGGCTTCTTTGATCTTCTTGTTTTTGACAAATGTCTGAAGGAACTCCGATTCATATGAAAATAAGAAGAGGTCGAAAGTTAGAAACGATTGCTTGTTTCAAATTCAAAATGGCTTTATCATTTTGTTCGTTAAAGGTAAATGTACTATCAAATTGCTGATATGACATCATTTTTCAATTATTTTTTTCTATTTAAGCCATCTATTTTATACAAATAGAAAAACATTCAAGTAATTTGTTTTCTTAAATTGAAAATAATCTCAATATTTTTAATGACATATACAATTATAAAAAAAATATAAAATTAAAAATTAGACATGATAGTATGGTATAACAAAACACGCACTTACACACACACACGATACATTTCGACCAATACAACCCATAATTTTTTATTTATTTTTTTTAAGACTGAAAATAAGATTCCGTTTTACATTCGCATTGGTCAAGGCATAATAAGAACATAACCGTCGATAAGTAGCAAAAAGGGAAGCAGTCTCATTGCATTGCATGCATTTTTAGTTTCGTCAAAGCTTACGAGTTTAGTATTTTTTTCGTGAATAGATTATGAAATAAATGCATGATAAGGGAAACAGCAACTAAATAATAATCCCAAATAGAAGTCGTTGTAAAAACGATAAAATTTATATGAGAAAAAAAAAAGTGATGTAATTCGACAAAAATATAATTGACCTTGAACGTCAACAAACTCCATTGTTATTTCTTAACCTTATCACAAACGATTCTTTTGTCGGGGAGGAGAAGGGAGTCTAAATGTTTTCCTTTGATATTTTTTTTTAGTTTGAAGCAATACTGACATACTGTTTTTATTGTCTATTATTTATATCAATAAAAATACATTATTATTTTTTGGCATTGCGCACTTAGTAGTCTTCTCGGACTGTTTCTGACGTGTCTTTACAAAATAATAGTTTTTTTACACTTCCAAATTGCAATTTATAAGTTTTAATTTGACTATTCTCAGTTCAAACTTGACCATTCTCAGAATCCAGTTTATATTTTCTAACTTCCAAGTTTAAACTAAGAAATTTAAACCAGTTGATATCTTGGAAATGAGAAATCTGGGAAGTGTAAATTTGAAAGTAAGAAACGATATCAAATTTGTCAAATTTGAACTAGGAAATGTCAAGTTGGAACTGAGAAATCTCAAATTTGGAAGTGAGAAACGACATCTCGGTACTAACAAAGGTCGACTAGAGAAATGGAAAACTTCAATTTAGACGTAGGAAATCAGAAATTTACAAAAAAAAATCAAGAATTGCCCTTTGCGTATATTGCGTAAAACGGACCTCATGGCTATCAGGCATTTTTTACGAAATTCATCCTACCGTTTGCGACTCTATACTTTGCAATGTGGCATCAGGTTGGGTTTTTTTTCGTTGTTCGTCAAAATATTTCTTATGTAAAACATTTTCGTCAAATAGAAAAACTCCGATGATGTAATTTAACATCCAACACTAACTTTAATGTACATATGATTTTTATAATTTATTTTTGAATATGTGGTTTTGATGAATATATTGATTTTTTTCTCAAATTGTTTCAAACATTAATATGCAATATAAATCATTCTTGTCATACATAATTTTTGCTAAATATAGTTCTAATTTCATCGCACTTTTTCTTGAACAAATATTACTCGACTAACATTTACCATAAAATTTTATTTACCTACCTATCATACGACTATCTAATACCATCATACCCTACAAAATCATACCATCTATACTATATTTGTTGATACCCCATTTTTCCGATATCATCCTTCATCCCATCACCTACTTTGCAGAACAAATGTACCGTTGGTTTGTAATTAACTATCAAATATTCGCCGCAATTTCTGCCAAATCAAGATGAAAGGTCAAACGGAAAATTTCTTATTTTAAAAGACATTACCTCTTTTGCATATTCTGTCTTCTTAACAATAAAAATCTGTATTGGAATAGGAAAATCTTTGGGAGCAGAAATGAGACAATTATAACCATATGTTTTAAACTGATCGGGCGGAGCTTCCGTTTCAATTTGGAAGTGATCAGTCTATTTGAAGATGTGTGTGAAAAGGATGATTGCTGTTTAAAATTTTACGGATTTCTTATCATATCAGTGTCACCATAACAGTATAAAATAACTACATATTATGCAGATTTACAAGAAAATCAACGGCTGTGTCTCATTATCTATTTTGCGAAAACACCTATAGTGTTTACATATTTTAACCAGATCAATGACCATAACAGAGGGACGAAAGATACCAGAGGGACAGTCAAACGCATAGAATAAAAACAAACTGACAACGCCATGGCTAAAAATAAAAAGACAAACACACAAATAATAGTACAGAAGCCACAGCATAGAAAACTTAAGACTAAGCAACACGAATCCCACCAAAAACTGGGGGGTGCTCTAAGGTGCTCCGGAAGGGTAAGCAGATCCTGCTCCACATGTGGCATCCGTCGTGTTGCTTATGTTATTACAAATCAGGTAAATCGTCTAATTCGGTAGGTCACATTCGTGAAAAGGGAAGGGTATTGTAGTAACGACATAAGGAACATATCCGATATCATCTGTGAAACGGTTATTACAAAACGGTCAACCAACTCGTGATGTCGTCCGTAAAATTTGCGAAGGGATGATTTCAACTTCGCCATTTATAACTCTTGGTTTAATGGCTTCCTTGTGAGCAGCAATCCTTTTTCAAGGAAATCATAATAGGTAATACAAGCCCTAGAATATCGTACTAATTTGGAGATATATACTGCGTATGCAGACGCTCCTGGAATGTTGCTAGATAGAAATGGAAAGTTCACAATTTGGAAGCTGAAATCATCTCTTTTATCGTAAAGTTTTGTTTTCAACCCACCCTCATTGACACTTCATTGATGAGTTTATCCCAAAACACCTGTCTATAGATGGACTGATCTTTAATGAGCGAACTGGCTAAACTCCGCCCCGTCAAGTGAAATAAATCAAGTAATATCAAATACATTAAAAAGTTTAATGATTTTTTTTTTAAGTAGCTTCTTTTTCAAGAAATTTCAGTGAAAGAGATAGAAAGAAGGGAAAACCAACATAATTGTTTGTTATTAAATTGTTTATTCCCATTTAACAAAATAACATATTTCATTGAGTAACTAGGAAGATTTTGATGTATCTTTAAATGACTGCCATCTTTTATTGATTAAATTCTTGCTAATTTCACAGCAAATCTTAACAACCCATACAGTTAGAAAATACCACCATTTACAAAAAGATATTTTACATGTTCTATATCGTATCATCGTGTTGCTAATGTAAGTATGAACCCTGTAATAAGTCTAATTCATTAGATCATATTCGGAGAAAATGAAGACTAGATTGTGGTACAATGATTAAACCATATCAGTCGTCACGTCATCTGTGAAGCAAATATTCCTAAACGGCCAACTCGCGATGCTACATACTAGCAAACGTTATAGATACGACGGTAGAAGTCGTTTGATTTAGTGTTCCTATTTTTTTTTATAAATTCAAGTGGTTTTTTTTTCTAATTGTCGGGGAAGGTATCATCACAAAGTTTATATGGCCCCCTTCTAATTTCTATGTTTATCGATTTTGATTCAAGCAACAATTTAGTTACATGGAACTTCAGTTGCGTTGATTGATAAAGTCTTGTGTCTTATTTTGTCAGTTTTTTTAACGTTCAGCCTTTTAGAATTACCTCAGAATTTTGCTACTAGTATACTTTTTTTTTATGTTTATTCTTACCAACTGAAATATATATTCATTTGCATAATACAACCCCAGATGATAAGCTAGCAATTAAAAGACACAAAATTTACAGTTCTAAAACTTAAAAATAAAACCCATTCTTTATAACAAAAAAAAACACCGTAAACATGAGGATACAAGTTGATAAAGGAACCTAGTACTTAGTATAAGAATGAGTTATATCTTAAATGGAATATTAGCAACACTGGATCTTAACTAATGCAGTGTTCAATTATTACTGGTATCAACAAAAATTGGCAAACTGTAGACCCAAATTTGTATGTCTCAAATAAAGCGACATTCTGCTTTAAAGAATTTCAGCTAGAACATAATAAAAAGTGCTATCTTTAATACTCTGTTTAATTTAAAAAAAAAATTGCGACTGAACAAAATATGCCAAAATAAAAAAAAGCATAAACAGCAGACTCAAAACAAGATGGGCGAAAAATCCAGAGAGACATTCAAACTCATAGATCGAAAATAAACTGACAACGCATAGGCTAAAAACAGAAAAGGACAAACAGATTTTTTTTGATAATAGTACACAAGAATCAACATAGAAAACTGAATATAAGCTGAAACTGAATTTCAGCTTTCCAATTGTGAACTTTCCATTTCTAAGTAGCAACATTCCAGGAGCGCCTGCATACGGGGTATATATCTCCCAATTGATACGATATTCCCGTGCTTGTATTTCCTATCATGATTTTCTTGATAGAGGGTTGCTGCTCACAAGGAAGCTATTAAACCAAGAGTTTCAAATGGTGAAGTTAAAATCATCCCTTCGTAAATTTTACGGACGCCATCACGAGTTGGTTGACCGTTATGGAATAACCGTTTCACAAATGATATCGGATATGTTCCTTACGTCGTAACTACAATCCCCTTCCCTTTCATGAATGTGACTTACCGAATTAGACTATTTACCGGATTTGTAATCACATAAGCAACACGACGGGTGCCACATGTGGAGCAGGATCTGCTTACCCTTCCGGAGCACCTGAGATCACCCCTAGTTTTTGGTGGGGTTCGTGTTGTTTATTCTTTAGTTTTCTATGTTGTGTCATGTTTACTATTGTTTTTCTGTTTGTCTTTTTCATTTTTAGCCATGGCGTTGTCAGTTTGTTTTAGATTTGTGAGTTTGACTGTCCCTTTGGTATCTTTCGTCCCTCTTTTAAGCAACAAATGTGACGTGGAATAAAGCAACTGAAGGTCATCGTAGATACTTCATCAATGAGAAAAACCCATGCAGGAAAGCCAGCTATAAATCAGGACAACATATGAAACACGTCAAATAAAAATACCTGCATGACAAAAAAAAAACCCGTACAAAAACCAATGTAATAGATTGCAGTCAACGACATATACTCGTTGTATATCACTTTTTTATGTGTAAATAAATTTCAGACTTGTATTCGTATGTTTCTATATAATGTAAAAAACAAAAGAAAAAAAGAATAGAACCAATCAACCGTTCAAATGTTTTTTAATAGAGGTTATTTAATTTAAATGTATAGTTACATAGACAATAACTGTTTAGTGTCTTTAAATATCAGCTGTATTTGTATGAGGCTAGGAAACAAGGTGTATGCGAGCTTTTAGCGAGCTATTACACCTGTTTCGAGCCGAGTACAAATACAGCTGATATTTAAAGACACTAAACAGTTATTGTCTTTATCCTGCAATTAATTCTGTATATTATTTGTATTACAAAGATACAAAACACATGTTTTGCATTTATTTTGGATTTGAAATCCCGTTGAGGCCCGTGTAGTAATACGATACAGTAATCACACATTCAGCTAAAGACGGGTTCGCAAAAAAAGAATCTCGAATAGTCAACGAAAATACATCGGTCAAAGTGAATAATTATCTATTTTAACTTAACAACTAAATTCAGCAATGAAAGCAAATAACAAAACATTGTCAAATTTGAAACAGGAGTGTACGAGTTGTCCTACGCTTCAGACTCAACATTCACTAAACATGCATGCTGAAATTGACAGGTTGTTTTTGTTACATTCAAGTTTTAAAATCAATAGTTGTCATCGTAGAATAGTCTGCTGGTCTTGTGTGTATGTAATCAGAAATTTTGTGTGATTCTTATTGCTCTAAAGAAATGTTTGAAAATAAACAGAACGTATAAAAGTAATCGTTAATTCGCAATTGATACTTCATTGGAATGCGACTGGCAATACATATTCTGAGGTCACGCAGGTTCATACAATACTCAGTCCGGCAGTGGGCGGAGCTTTTAAGTGATATCTGTATAGTATACAGATACAGCATAGCAATATCTGTAGGGCTGTATCTGTATAGTAGAACACCCAATTGCAGGATAAAATCGGTTTAAACTATAAGGTTATAAAATTGTTCATCATATTTGAATATTGCACCACAAGCCTTCTTAATTTTCAGTGTACATAGGTTATGAAGTATTTATCTCCTATTTACTACGCTTATAATGGGCTTTTGTTTACTTTCAAGATTTATTTCATATAGTGTTACTGCTTATAAGGAAGCAATTGCATTATAATTTCCACATGGCAGTGTTGATATAACATCACGAAAGTTTTACGGATACCAGGATGATTGGCTGACCGTTAAGGAATGTTAGTGTCACTCGTGTAACACGAACTGTTCATCGATCTAAAGCACGTTTGTACCACCTGTTTGTTTTTTTTGTTTTTTTTGTATCATATTGCTCAAAATTTTTACTTTTCTTTATAGTGTTGGCCCTTCCGTCGGTTTATTTGTTGTCATGGTATTGTCTGTTTACATTAGATTTGTGAATTTTTGTCCTTCCTACTTCCTATCTGAGCCCTCATTTAGAGTTCTCCATATGTAGATGTTTATGAATATATAAGTGACAACAATAACCGTCATGCACAATGCACGTGATTACAGCATTGTTGATGATAAATTACAAACACTTTTTCCATCTTTTTATTTTCGTTCTACTATTAAAAGAATAAAATAAAATACAGTATATGCATTTTCAGCAAATTTTTAAAATAAAAATATCAAGTTTTTAATTTGCAAAGCATAAAGAGTGAGAATAACCACATACAAGTATGATTATAGGTCTCAAAATCAATTGAACACATTAAAGCTTGGCACTTAGAAAAAGTGGAATTTCTTTTTCTGTGTGGTAATCAGTCAATGTACCTAAGGTTTATAGTTGTGATGTCATAAAACCTCTAAAAGTAATTCATAATCCAGTAGAAAATTCTAGTAGCCGAACCCAATACTTACTGATATTACAATGGAAATATATTGTAAATCATGTTGATAAATGATGTTTTAATGCGCGGTTATTTTAAGGTGTTTTACATCATTAAAGATATAAAAACAAAATGATAACAAATTGTATCTTTTTTGTGAAAATTTTTACTGTTTGACGAATTAACCATATTAATCTCCATCTTGTGGTTCGTGCAAAGGTATATAAACAACCTATAACACTGTATCTGTACAATTCGACACATCCAAAGGTAAGTTAAATATCTTGTATTCTGTTTAAACACCTTTATTTTACACTAAAATTTTATTGAAAATAGTTATTTAAGTTTCAAGTGGGAAATTATCTTTTTATTTGTTTGGAAAAAGGGCTGAACATAATCAGAATCGTAACAAGAAAGTTCATGAAAATTAACTTAGATACTTAACAATGATTAACGTTTTTTAGTTGCAGATTTTTCAAATCATATTAAGATCAAATTCACCGTTTAAGACTAAAACCAATTTACTATTGTAGATTTGCATTTTAATTGGAAATCGTTTTGAAAATTATTTTTTGAATAATATATTCAACAGTTTTTACCGTTTATTATAATCAGAGCTTACAATTCTTTCTAATGCTCCCTTACTAGTTAACAATTTAAATTATGACTACCATGTCGATTTCAAATTAAGTATATGCATATTAATCATTCTATTTGAAATGCACAATGTCACAATTGCCTTTCTCCTTTATTCAAATCAAGACATAGATTTTGCAATTTGTATTTGCCTTCAATATATTGTTATGTATAAAGTAAAATCAGAAAAATACTAAATTCCGAGGAAATTTCAAAACGGAATGTCAAAAATCAAAGATCAAACAAATAAAAAGAACGTATACTTCTTTATTGAAAACAACGATTTATATTTTTCACGTAACGTTTACAAAATCTTAATAGATACCTTAACTACATATTCAATTTAAAAGAGACACTAGCAAACACTTTAAAAAAAAACAGACCATAAAACTGGTCTGAACGCTTAAATAGTCAAACTTTATATTAAAAGATATTGCTTACCAAATTAAACTAATATGTAGCTGAAACATAATGGTGAAATATAGTCAAAAATTGACAAATACGTCAAAGTTGCTGTCTTTAGACATTTATAGTTCAATGCTTTGTTAAGAAATAAGCCTTACTATTGTAAGTAGCTTTGGGTTGTGAATTAAAATAATGTTTTTAAACTTTCTGACAAATGATCTCTCACTCGGGAGAACCACTATATATTAGTTGTAATTGACATTGAACAAGTTTTCAATAACTGCGAGTCCTCTTGTATCGGTGCTTTGTATCAATTATTTTAATGTTTTTATGGGGGATTTGTTCCGATTTTTTTTAGCTAAGCCATTTTCAATAAATTATTTGTTTGTTTATATGTCGTGTTGTAGAACAACTGTTCCTGGATAGGTGAGGGAAAAGCCTTACACACTTGTTTTTCGTAAATTTTATTATTATGAATAAGCCATTTGTTTTCTCAAAGAAATTGTTTAAATTGACGTATTTATGATATTTTTAGCTAAAAATGAAGCTCACCATTGCTCTCGTTGTACTATTGTCAGCCGTATGCATAAATGCCAATGTACCATGTTATGGTAAGGGCTGTGGGTATGGAAGTGGGGGCTATGATGGCGGATATTATGGCGGATATGGTGGATTAGGAGGTTTGGGCGGCTATGGTGGATTAGGAGGTTTGGGCTATGGTGGATTAGGCGGTTTAGTCAGCTATGGCGGTTATGGCGGAGGATTTGATGGTTATGGTGGAGGATATGGTTATGGCAAAGGGTATGGCGGAGGATATGGTGGGTTAGGCGGTTTCGGAGGATATGGTGGATTAGGAGGTTTGGGCTATGGTGGATTAGGTGGTTTAGTCAGCTATGGCGGTTATGGATTAGGTGGATATGGCGGCGGTTATGGATTAGGTGGATATGGCGGAGGATATGGCGCAGGATATGGTGGGGGGAAGAAATACTAAGATGTTCTTTTCTCGAATTTACAAAACAGACAATAGATTATATTGTAATCCATATATTCATTTCTGTGGATATTATACTGCAATAAAGATATAGCCGGTAAAATGGTTTAGTTCTGACTGATCCTTACTGGTACATAAAAAATCTAAACTGAATTTTGTTATGTAAAAACTTTTGGTATAAAATTAAGTTTAATCTGCCTGTAAATAAACAAAGAACTGAAAGCCCAAATCTAGAAGTAAATTGGCTCATGCTGGCGCTACAATTTATTGAATCGATTTGAAGTTGATATTATGAAAATGTTTGCGACTTTCGTGAATGTGATCTACCGAATTAGACTATTTACTGGATTTGTTATAACATGAGCAACACGACGGGTGCCAGGATCTGTTTACCCTTCCAGATCACCTGAGGTCACCCCTAGTTTTGGTCGGATTCGTGTTCCAAACCCTTATATTTCTGTGTGGGGGCATGTTTACTATTGTTTGTCTGTTTGTCTTTTTCATTTGTAACCATGGCGTTACCAGTTTATTTTCGCTTGATGAGTTTGACGGTCCGGTCCCTCTGGTAACTTTCGTCCATCTTTTAATCTTAATGAAATCAAATATAGATATAAGATATCAACAAAATATTGGGTGTACTCCAATAAAACAGCAACAGATACTATGCAATGAGACGAAGGATCAACACTTTGAGAGATAATATGAAACTGAAACAAGGGTTTTATACATCCATGTTAAATCAAAACGACGACCACTTTTTAGAGAAGTGTATCAATCGTAGAAAAGTAAAGCATTATTGGAATTATTGGTTTGGTAGCCTGTCCTCTTATATACTAGTATTAATGGTACCTTAAACTCATATTACATAGATATAATGTATTTAGACTCGTTCCTTAACATATTTTTAGTATTACACTATTGTGAGTAAATATATGAAACTGTGAAGAACAGGGTTGACCTTTTTACAATATAGTATACATATGATATTATAAAAAAAACATACCAAAACACACAATAAAACAAATTGAAATGAAATATTATACAAACCAAAAAACCCAAATGATAGGTCCGAATGAAATTTAATTATTTAAGATAGTTATCTTATTATTGTCTAGATCTTTTTTTCACCTTCGTGTCGTATATGAATATCTAGATTAAAAATAAGAATAAAGACCCCCTTTTGAATGGTAACTCGCTTCTTTTGATTTTGAATGTCTATGCTACATCAATTAGCCATTCTCTCTATTTTGTTGTTTGCAAATCATTCCCCATGACCTATACGATGTTGGAGTAAGATTTCCCTGTCCAACGATAACAACGACCAGTTATTTTGTAAAGATAAAATACGGGAAAAAATGCTCTTTTCAAATCCGAAACCTCGTGTCCGCATTTGGTGTTGATTGTTGATAGTGTGTGTGTGTACTTGGCTACATAAAGTTTCTTAAGTAACATTTATGTTCTAGATGATAAAAGGCGGACATCGATTAACAGTTAATGTCCTTTTTTAAAAGTTGATATTTAATCGTATGCAACTTTAAAATTAGTTTGTGTGGGTTATACGATAATGATACAACAAGCAAACAATATAACCATTTTAAAAAACATGCATTTAGGAGCAAAATAACAGTCTTCAACTACAGACATATGTCTTCTCAATATGTAAGCGCTAAATCATCTCGATCGCGGTTCAGATACGCTGTAAATATAAAACAAATAAGAATATGCTTTCAGAGGGAGATTCACAAAATCTCATAAGAATCACATTAAAACATGAGAAAGGAAACAACAAACGAGGTACCTGACATTGGTTAGACACATGCACATGTGGCGGAATGAAACGGGTTTTTTTTTAGTTTAAGAAAAGAACGCCATTAATGATTAAATGTATAATGCCAGTTAGTGAATAAAAAAAGAAAAAAAACAAGGTCTTACAATATTGTTTCAGAAAACGGTCTTTGTTTCTGAGTGTCAGCTTAAAGAACTTTAACTTATGAAATTAATCAGTCCTTTATTCTGATTTCCCGGTATTTGGTGTTCCTCGGAGTAGAAGCTAAAGAGTAATTCACTCGTGTCATGTAATAGGGATGTATTGCGTAGTCTCCCTTTGTTGAGATTTATAAAAGCACGAAATTGTCCAGTTCTAATAAAGTAACTTTGGGGAATATTAATGCAAGAGGCAGATTTAATCCAATAACCTTTATGTATGCATGATTTTATTTTAATTTTAAACGGAGAAGGATATTATCAACCAAACATTCAACGAATTGGTCAGCTCTCTACATGCCAAAAGGGAGTTTTTATGATTACAACAGATAGATTTACACAAAAAGTTATCGGAATACTTTTATACAAAAAGGTAACTCTTTTTTTAAATGTGAAGTTGGTCGTGTAACATTCACATATGTCAACCGACAAAATGTTTTATTGAACATTACTTGTAATACACCTCCAACACTGTATCTTAAACACAGACTTATGTTTCTTGACTTACAACTTCAATCAAAATTCACATATGTCAACCGACAAAATGTTTTATTGAACATTACTTGTAATACACCTCCAACACTGTATCTTAAACACAGACTTATGTTTCTTGACTTACAACTTCAATCAAAATTCACATATGTCAACCGACAAAATGTTTTATTGAACATTACTTGTAATACACCTCCAACACTGTATCTTAAACACAGACTTATGTTTCTTGACTTACAACTTCAATCAAAATTCACATATGTCAACCGACAAAATGTTTTATTGAACATTACTTGTAATACACCTCCAACACTGTATCTTAAACACAGACTTATGTTTCTTGACTTACAACTTCAATCAAAATTCACATATGTCAACCGACAAAATGTTTTATTGAACATTACTTGTAATACACCTCCAACACTGTATCTTAAACACAGACTTATGTTTCTTGACTTACAACTTCAATCAAAATTCACATATGTCAACCGACAAAATGTTTTATTGAACATTACTTGTAATACACCTCCAACACTGTATCTTAAACACAGACTTATGTTTCTTGACTTACAACTTCAATCAAAATTCACATATGTCAACCGACAAAATGTTTTATTGAACATTACTTGTAATACACCTCCAACACTGTATCTTAAACACAGACTTATGTTTCTTGACTTACAACTTCAATCAAAATTCACATATGTCAACCGACAAAATGTTTTATTGAACATTACTTGTAATACACCTCCAACACTGTATCTTAAACACAGACTTATGTTTCTTGACTTACAACTTCAATCAAAATTCACATATGTCAACCGACAAAATGTTTTATTAAACATTACTTGTAATACACCCCCAACACTGTATCTTAAACACAGACTTATGTTTCTTGACTTACAACTTCAATCAAAATTCAAATATTTTAATAACAAATTTTCGGAAGGGCATGTAATGTCATGTAGAAGTTTGAATTATTCTTACATTGATATCAATCAATGAAAAATAATAATTAACATTTAACATTCCAGGTGGGACAATAAATACCAAGCTGAAAACTTTCATGAATTTAATGCTGTCTTGACAATAAATATGTCTATGGACATTTAATCACCAAATTTAAGAGAACGCATTTATTCGTAAGACAGCATACTATTAACTAAAAAACTTAGGTACTAGTGAAATATTTTTCTCTCATTGACTCAAGAAAACGACTTCTTAACAAGTACAACATTGTTTTCCATATTTGCTTGATAAAAAAACACTGACGATACATAGTTATTACATGCATAAGACAAAACGTTTACTTTTGTTTAAAAGTTTGTAAAGAGTTTTTTTCCTCCATGTTTTCCTTCAGGAATGCATCAAACCTTTCATTATCAGCAACTGTAAAGTGATTTTTCCAGTCTCCGATCACCCCTACAAGATTTAATACAACTCGATATTATATGTTTTAATTTAACTGACAGTTTGTGTATACAATAACATTACCAGTATCAATACCTGCATTAGATGCACATATTAACATATGTCTCTTCAGTAATGATCGAGGCCTACATGTTGGAAAAAAACAACGTACATAGAAATTTTTCATTAAAAAAATTGATTTTAATTCACAAATCAAAGGATCCATAACGCCTTTGAGATTGATACATATAGATAAATCGATGATAACTTGGTCTGGGAATTTGTCTTTTTCATTTTTAGCCATGGCGCTGTCAGTTTATTTTCAATTTATGAGTTTGACTGTCCCTCTGGTATATTTCGTCCCTCTTCTATCGATAATAAAACATAAAAAAAAAACAATCATTAAAATCAAACAATCACTTTAACAACACAATTTCTATAATTACTGAAATCACACCACTTGAAATAAAAATGCTTCAGTTCAACTTGTAAATGTCATAAAGCATTGTTGTCGAAGTGATTAGGAAGCGAAAGACAAGAAAAACTCAACCAACTAACAACGGTATGACAAACGACCAAAATACAAGAAAGTTCCATCATCGTGACATACAAAGATATAGAGACTGACTCACACGACGAGAATTGGTTCAATAGCTGGCATAAGAAAAGCGATGAAAATTCTATGATTTCATATCAGTCCAAGTTTATTCTTTTGATGTATACATTATACGTCTGTCTATTCATTTACTTATGTTTTTGTTGTATGCGTAACGGTCTGTCTAGTGATGACTTACATGAATGTTATTTGCATTCTCAAAAATATATGAATACCTGCAACACGGAAACTTCTATGTTTACCATTTAACAAGCTTTCTTTAAGCTATAAGTATTGGTCGTGGTAAAGATTCTCGATCTGCTATATAGGCCTTTTACTGTTGAAGTTTTGGGCCATTACATGTAACGTCGTCAAATATATGCAGAAATCAATCCAGAAAAAAAGACTTCATGAAGTTATACTGAACTCCTAGACAACTATTTTGATATTTTTAATCATTTTGAGGTTGCGATATTAAAACTAATGTTGCACTATTTCTGATATTGTACAGAAATTTTCGTATAAAATAGGTTTGTTAACTTCAGAATTAAAAATGCGAATTTGATTCAACATAAACAAACTCTAAATCTAACAATTAAAACAAATCAGAAGGTTGCAAGGTTGGCAAATAAAACAAATAAACAAAAGTCAGAAGTCAGAAGTTTTCAAACTGATTACACAAAAACCTCGTGTCAAAAGACATAGATTTATTTGCACACTCTTTAATAATATTGAATATACCTTTTCTATATAAATTAGAAATCCTTTCACCAGTCGATACCTCTGTTCCACTGTCTCGTCTTTTTTCTGCTTCCCGCATTTTGCTTACGGTACATTTATCCTCTATTTCTTTTAGTAACTCTATATCCCTTGGATAACCAATGAACTGTCCAATCTCTGATAAACATTCAATAAGGTTCTGAAAATACCAATATACAGTATATCTAGGTTTTCTTGTACATTTCATAAATTATACAATAGGTAAGAATTTTATATTTATATAAAGAAAACCAACTGTTACAGCATTTCATTCCGACTAGTTTTGGGGACTGATACCGGGATAATTAACTCTACAAAGAAAAACATTAATGAAGACGAACTTCAATATACGATATAAAACAAATCTACCCTACCGCATGTATGTGAATGAGCCCGTCACTAGTTAGAAATCTTAAACAAACTCACATTTATATGTGCCCACTTAGGCTGTATGCTATCATAAAGTACTCAGTTATTATGCTGTAAGCTTAAACTATTTCGACGATATATTATAAAAGTAAATCTGGCCATAGAAAAGAAACCAAGTCTTATTCGGTTCTTATACAATGAACATCCTTGTTTTTCTAAAGATTTGCTTTGATCGTTCATCGTTATCCAGAATAGGGTTTCGAACGCTTGAAATTACAAAATATTGTTTTTATTTGTAACAAACCTGATAGAAGTAAATAAAAAATGACGGCATATTATTCAAAAACAAAACTTAATTTTCTTCACTACTACATATAAGCCAACTAAGATATCAAAAACTTTTTCTTTGGTTCTAGAAAAAAGTATCGAAAGAAGCTTCTTAGGTTTCTTATGTTTCATTTCAATTTTTTACTTCAAAAGAAGGGTGGTTTGTTAATGATTCACATTTACTTTATGCTAAATTAAACTCAAATTCGTATGAAAGAAAAACTTTCTATACAAAAGACCAAGACACTTTACTGATTTTAAAGCAGGAAAGTATGGATGATGTTCTTTAGAATTGACATGACAAACTTCTATTTGATGTTATTATTTGATAGATTTTTAACAGTATGAAATCTTGAAGTACTAACCGTTTTAAGATCTTCGTAGTTTAGTATTAGAACAGGCTGATCTGTAGATGAAACAAACTCTGACCATCGCTTATTGTAGAAGAACCAATTTGAACAAACATCACGATCTGGTCATATAGAAATATAACAAGAATCAGAAGGATAAAATGAAAATGAAGATCATAGAGAAATATCATGAGTCAAATACAAGCTGTCGACGTCATTAAAAATATCCAAAATCAATCCAAAAGGCAAAAGAAAAATCAGATTATAAATGGTTATCAAAGACACCAGCCTTAAAATTTGATACGCTCGACGCGCGTTTCGTCAACATAAGATTCATCAGTGATGCTCAGAACAAAATAGTTATGAAGCAAAAAAAGGATAAAGTTGAACAGCATTGAGGACACAAAATTTTAAACAATTATGCCAAATTCGCAAAGGTAATCTATTCCTGGGATAAGACAATCCTTAGAGTTTCGAATAATTCATACTAGAACAGGTAATTTTTAAACGAAGGACCATAACATTGATTTTCATGTCAACAATGGAGTGCTGACTACTGGGCTGGTGATACCCTCGGGGACGAAACGTCTACCAGAAGTGGCATCGACTATGTGGTGTAAATAGGTACCAGACTTATAGTTTGATACGCTAGGCGCGTGTTTCGTCTACATAAGAATGATAAGACTCATCAGTGACGCTCAGATCAAAAATGTTTATAAAGCAAACAAGTATAAATTGAAGGGCATTGCGGACCTACAAAACAGGATAATGAAAACTAAGGATTAACGCTAGTTCTATGACATCACATTCGAAGAAAAGAGAACGTGATAACCGTGTTGACAATTCTTTGAAACAATAATAAATATAAGCAAAATTAGTATAACCGCTGTTCAAGACGTCATGGATCGATCAAGCAAAAGGAAATTAGTGTTACCATCTTAAACCGAGAGAAACACAGCAAAGAAACAGAAATATTGAACTGCAACAAAAACAAACTTCAGGATACATAGAAACGGACTATTTGATAACAACTGCAATATTCTTGACTTGGTACAGGACAATTTTAAAAACAATGGTAGGTTGAACCTATTTTTAGGTTATATGGCAATGTTATGATACATTCAGATTTTGATTGCTGTGATTTTATGCTTGATTTTCATAAGCTATGGCTAAAATATGTTCCTATATACAATGACTTTATACTTACTATTTTCAAATGTGTATTGCAGGAATTGGGAAAAATCAAAATTTTGATCCATCGATTTCGTCACAAGTATATGATGGTACAGTGAAGTAAATATGTCTTTCGGATTACGTAGAATTAAGATCATTGTACATTTTTTATCATTTATTTTCTTTGGTAAACATATTGGTGTAAAATGCGTATTGAATATTCTGGGTCTCTGTAAGTCCTTGTAATCTTCTGGGAGATGAAATTCCATCATACACGATTCCTTAGCCTTCTGGTGGTATTCAGCTTCGCCTTTTACCAACATCTGGCACATTTCCCACACCCAATGGGTTCCTAAAATATATAGTCTATAACATTGCAAACAGTTCAATAGTATATGGAATTTATGAACTTTTCAATGGCTTTCAATATCATAAATGATTAATTTCTAGAATGCTAAATCAGTCAAAAACTTTTACAAAGATCATTTTATATACATAGGATCTACAACGTAAATTTGAAAGTGCATAGGTTTGTTCAAAACGGAGAAAAATGTGAATCTTTTCTTTTAATAACGATGGATTTAGAACTTTAGAAACTAAATTTCCAAATAGGCAACAAAAAACTATTAGACGAATAAAATTTTGAAGTAAATCAAGATTGCATGTTTATCAAGGAAAATAATGACCTTACACAGGTCATTATTTTATGCCTTGGAGCATATACCATTGAAACATGGTATCGTCCGGGTTGATTCTGAAAAAGAATGACCTGACGTTCTGATAGAAAATAACTCCATATAGGTATATAAATAAATATAACCATATCAATGACAATTCATGCCAGCACAAAAAGTGCTGACTACTGGGCTTGTGATACCTTCAGGGAAATAAATCTCCATCAGCAGTGGCATTCACCCAGTGGTTGTAAATAAACTCATCAAATCCAAAAAAATGAAACCAAAATTCCTTAAAGTCTTGCCAAATACAGCTAAGGTTATCTATGATCGAGGTAGAAAAGCCTTAGTATTTCAAAAAATTCAAAACTTTGTAATCCGCGCGTTTCGTCTACAAAAGACCCATCAGTGACGCTCGAATCCAAAAAAGTTAGATTATATATGTGTGGACCATGTATGTTATTGACTGTTGAAGCTGCAGACTCATACACATAACCAAAGAGTCTTTCAACAAAAATACTCTCGCTCAGTCATGAAATACACGAGATTCCTTCGGGGTTACCCTTTACTGTTTAATCCATTTAAGACTATGTCATCTTGGGGTCGCTCTGTATGTATGCTTCCCACCAATGCGTATGTGACTTTTTCATTTGCCATTTTGCTTTGCTTTTTTTCATAGGGATTAAGTTTCAACACAATGTTAATTACTTTATTCCTATTTTTTATATTATTACTTATTATGTCTATTTGTTATAGTCACTTTCCTTTTTTGAATTTTTATTGCATTTTGGTATTTTCCTTATATAACAAATTTTACACCTCTTTACATACATTGATAAATTTATGTATTTTTACAAAATCTTTAATTTTAAATAGGACATACAGTATTAAACGACGATCTATCATTGTATTTTGCCTTGCTGTCATAAATATGCAAAGCAATGGACGGCTTTGAATTTACAAAATTAAATCATACTTACCACATTTGGGGTATGCGCATACAAAGATATCATCAGCATAAACGTCCATGTTTTGAGTTTTGGGTATCAATACCCTCGGATCAGGATAATATCCAAACTTTCTATCAATTACCCTAGTCTCATATTCATCTGTGAGGAGATACTCAGACACTTTGCCACCTGGTAAGGCTACGTTAATAATCTCATCTTTTTCTGTTATTGGTCCTATAAAATTGATTACAGTTTTTAACACTTTTTTTTAGATTTTCGATTCAATAATTTCAATTATTCCTAGAAGTTCAGTATTTTTTTTTTTACTTTTTTCCAACCTAATAAGTAACCAAATCTATAATGATAGGAAAACAGGTGTTTAGTAGTCCTGACTTGATAATATACCCATTTCAAAATTGAGATTTGAAATTGGAATTGTGTCAAAGAGACAGCATGTGTACTAGTTAAGTGATAATTAACGTCGTACTAAATTCAAAAATATATAATAATGATATAAAAAACATACAAGATTTAAAAAAAGCCAGAGGCTCCTGACTTGGGACAGCCGCAAATATAAGGCGGGGTTAAACATGTTTTGTGAGATCTCAACCGTCCCCCTATACCTCTAGTCAATGTAGGAAATACAAACACACAATGATTCGTACAGTAAAGGTCAGGTTTAAAGAAGTTCGAGAACAATGTCAGAATTATACATATATTCCGTTAATTGAAATCTCAATCGTCACGTCAACACAAATAAAAGTCAACGATATGGAAAAAAAATACTCACCAGTACCGATTGATCATCACAGTTCACAAAAGGAAAATTAACAATAGTTAAAATCATTTCTATTATCATTAATTATTAATAAATTCTTAACTTGTAACAAAGGACAAAGGCAGCGTTAAGTTTAAGCGAAAGGCAAAACATTTGTAGACAACTTTTCCTTGTTGAACTATATATAATGACAATCGAACATCTCTTTTATTTTCTAAAAAACGGAAAAAATGAATTCTTTTAAAAACGTGAAAAATATGTATACAAAAACAGATTAAATCAGCGAAAAAAACATTTTAGAATTTATTTTAAAATTGTCAAATCCGTTTATTATGTTAATAATATGTTGTTGATATACCGTAAAATTCCATGTCGTTTCAACCATGCGAAAGAGTAACCAAAATAAATCTCGATACATTGACCGAGATATTTATAGTAAGATAAATTACAATTAATTACAATAAATGAATACATTGTTTTTATCTTATTTGAGTTCACAGTACAACACCGAAAATTCGTTTGAATCTGTCTCTATCAATACCTTACGATCAGGCATATTCGTATTATACGGATATTGTAAACACGGTTTGCTGTAAATGAAAACAGTAGTCCATCTGGTCCTGAGGAAATGGACATCTCACAGGTTTATGGTCAACACCACCGACGACATGGTTGACCAAAACAATGTTTCTGTATCTCTATCAAGGAGAGGCAAATTGTCGTAGTATCATATCTTAAGATACTAGAAAAGTCGTTTGTACTGTCACAGTACTGAACGTGCCCTGTTCCCTAACATGTTATTTTTACGCTATCTAAATTTGCTTGACACTTTTTCTTGCTCTGTTTATTTTTCATCAGATTTCTTCTTCCTTGTATAGCTTGATTCGTATATTGATATTTCATTTTTCATATTTGAACATTGATAAACTACGTTTGTTTCTAAATACACATTTTATCATTGGAGATAAACACAAAATGATGATCAATTACTTTATATTAATACAATTCTTTGGTTATCTAAACGATATGAACTCGGATATAGAAAACAAAATCACCTGTAATTGTTTAATTAGAAAACAAAAGAGCCACATTATGAACAATCTGACAGTTCAAATTTTAGAATAATCTATTCTTTTACCTTCAGATCAGTTAAAGTTACAAATAAAGAAAAACTACCATTATATATGAGATGCAAATTTTAGAAAAGAAACACATACGAATCAGTAACACTTAACATCTTAATAAATTAAATTTTTCAAACAGTATACTTATAATATAAATTTACCATAAGCAAATAATTTCCTCTCCTCTTTGCTAGACATTGTACAAATACTACGTATACAAAGAATGTACCTTGAAAAATGATTCAACTTGACCTGTCCTTTGACCTCAAGTAATCGTATAGTGTCACTGATTTCTACCTCCTATCTATATTTAGATGACCAGTTTCTTGTGGTAATTAGATTTATTTATTGGCAGTAGTATTTAACCTATATAAGTAAAGTATTAAATAATAATTTGTCAATTTGATTATTAGTAAGATGAGTACAATTGCTATCTAAAATCGTCCGATATTCACATTTGTTAAATTCAGTTATCCTATAGTATCCTTAAGTAAATACCCAATATTTCAAACTTAAATTTAAAATTGTACATGTTGGTTTTTTTGGGTTCTTTTCTTTTTGTTTAAATAAATATATGATTAATAGATAGAGATAACTTCATGCAATATCATAATCAAAATCATAGAGCTAACTTCGCGCAATATCACAATCAAAAGCATAGAGCTTACTTCGCGCATTATCATAACCAAAAGAATATAGCTAACTTCGCGCAGTATCATATTCAAAAGAATACAGCTTTATAGATGATCATTCTCTAAAGGTCAAATTGAAAACTCAACACGAAGCAAATACTCTCGCCTGACTGCAAGTATAAGACGGCCTAGCACGGGTATGTGCATAATTATTTTCTAGAAGTTGACCGTAAACTGTTGTATATAGAGTAAACGACAAAAAAGTTATTTGCCTGGCCGAGAAACAGACACAAAGAATTGCATATTTAATATTAATGCAGCAAAATGAGGTGAAAAAGTTTTATTTTTATTTTTTACAGATAAGCTTGGAAAATCTAGTATCAATGAGATAGCGGTCAAAATAAATGTATTCGCCAAAATATTTGATACAACGATAAAATGTATTTTTTGTTATGTATTGAAATAAACTCCACGGCATATGCTTTCTTCAGGGTATCCCCAAAACGGATTACTGAACGCACTCTGTTGCAGTACTTATAGCCTAGTATGAACTCTATTCAACCCTTAGAATAAGTCACTGGGTGTACCGGAATTATACTTTAATATACCAGGCGCGCATTTCATTTACATACATTATTTCAACGGCATTGAATACACCAGTTTGACGTCCATATCAATAATAGTAATCAAAGGTACCAGAAAAATAAAGGCAACAGTAGTATACCGCTGTTCAAAACTCATAAATCCATGGACAAAAAACAAAATCGGGGTAACAAACTAAAACCGAGGGAAACGCATTAAATATAAGATGAGAACAACGACACAACACCGAAACGCAACACACACAGAAACGGACCAAGCAACAGAAAAAACACCACGAGAATAACAAATATAACATCAAAACCAAATACATGAATTTGGGATAGACAAGTACCGTGCCACGTCTTATCTCAATATCTTAAAAAATAAGAGAAAACACAAACGACTCAACGTTAAAATGCAACACACACAGAAACGAACAATATTATAACAATGGCCATCTTCCTGACTTGGTACAGGACACTTTTAAAGGGGAATAAAAGTGGGGGTTGAACCTGGTTTTATGGCATGCCAAACCTCGGACTTTAATGGCAAAGTTAAATATAACATTGAAATGACAACATAATATTACAGGACTACAATACAAATAAAAAGAACATATTAGACAAAGAAAAGCATGATTAATAGATAACAAAAAGCATCGGGTTTAAATTCAATACGCCAAAAACGCGTCTTGTACACACAAGACTCACCAGTGACGACCAGATATACAAGATCGAAAGTGAAAAAAGTACAAAGTTGTACAGCACTGAAGATCAAAAGTTGAAAAGGTTTTGCCAAATACGGCATTGTTTGTATGCCCGGGATAAGAACATTCTTATTATATAGAACAATTCATGCTATTGCAAACAGTAAATTTTATCAAATGAATATGAAAGAGATATACATAATGAAACTGAAGTATTAACTAATTACAGAAAACTAAACCCGAATACATAACGCCCAGATATAAAAGATCGAAAGTGAAAAAAGTACAAAGTTGTACAGCACTGAAGATCAAAAATTGAAAAGGTTTTGCCAAATACGGCATTGTTTTTATGCCCGGGATAAGAACACTATTATATAGAACGATTAATGCTGTTGCATCAGTAAATTTTAACAAATGAATGTGAAAGATATATTCATAATGAAACTGAAGTATTAACTTATTACAGAAAACTAAACCCGAATACATGATGTCAAGTTCAATACAGCATAGACACACCCGAATCAGTCCAGGCGTCAACGCAAATAAAAAAAATGACGTCACATACGATGGCGAAAAGGCAAACGTTATGCCACATTTAAATTTATGAAATTTAGAAACAGCATGACGTCACACATGAAAAACTATAATCAAAAGTGAGATAGAATTAGGATTGCTTTAAGATTATATTAGAACTAAATACTGATAATTCATTAAAACAAAATGCATATTGCAATACTTATTAATAGCAATTAACTGTAATATATATATATGTCCAGTTTGTTATGAATCCAACTTCAAACGTAATTAATCGTACAAAATTAAATATAATTAATAAAAGCGGTGTGAATTTTTCTATCCGTAACACCTAAATATAATAAAAAGACGTCAACACATTTGACAAAATCCGATGAGAATTACAAATATAACATTAAACATGTAAACTAAATACACGAATTTGGGATAAACAAGTACAGAAACACGTCTTATAGTAATACGAATTCACATTCAGCAAAACAGTCACAATCGGGAATAAGTCACGTTTGGTAATTAAAAGATTAGACGACATAATGACAAACCACAATCTACCATGTGGTAAAACTGGCCTTAGCTAGTTTGGTTAAAGAGACATCATATAGATCCACCAATTCGTGATGGTGTCCATAAAATTTACGGAGTGTCAATTTTAATCTGTCCTCGTCATAACTTTGTTGGAGCAGTTTCTGCGTAAGGAGCACACTCCTGTATATGAAGTCCGTATAGTGTGAACAAGCACGTGAATAACGTATCAATTGTGATATGTAAACACCATACGAAGGGGCAGAGGGTATGTTACTGCTAAGAAATGGGAAATTGATAATTGGGAAGTTGAAATCGTCCCGTTTATCATAGATTTTCGTGTGAAGTCGTCCATCTACGTCAATATTGAGGAAAAGATCAAGGTATGAAGCAGTCCTTGATCCAGGCTTAAAATTAAATACACCAGACGCCCGTTTCATCTACATAAGACTCATTAGTGATGCTCAGATCAAAATAGTTATAAAGCCAAACGAGTACAAAGTCCTTAGTATTTTAAAAAAAAATATATACTTTTGTAACAAGAAAATTTATAAAAATGACCATATGATTGATATTTATGTTAATACCACAGTGCTGACTACTGTAACAAAGACAAATAAGCACTAAAACAAAATATCCATATAATTTTGCAAGGTATAGCTCATGTTATTTAATTGTCCAATTGCATGGCGTTTACATATCACAATTCTTATGCTAACGACAAAAGAAATGAGTTCTTTGATAGCAATGTTACTCGCAAAAAAGCTAATAAACAAATAGTTCCAAGTGGTGAAGATAAAACTCATGCATTCGAAAATTTTATAATTGATAACATCAAGTGTTAATTTACCGTTATGGAATACCCAATACACATATAACCACGGATATGTTCAAATCGTCGTACCTGCAATACCGTCCTTTTTTCACGAATGTGATCTACCGGATAAGAATATTCAGGGGTTTTGTAATAATATGAACAACGGGTGCAACATGTGTGGCAGGATCTGCTTAGCCAACTGGAGTACATGAGATGACCCCGGTGTTTTAGCTGGGATAAGTGTTGCTCAGTGTTTAGTTTACCAAGATGTATTGTATTATATTGATGTTTCTATTGACATCTAACATACATGTATGTCATCTTTGTTACGTTTTATGTTCTTAACTTTACAAAGTATATGTCCTTTTATGGATTACAAGTACAAATCCGAATTATAAGTACAAGTAACAACTGCTTCTTATGATATAAACTAAGTGAATACGTCATCATTTTTATTCAATATCCAGATCCATTAAAAATAAACATAAACATAAAACATTTTCAAATGTATAATTATGTCTTTGCAATCAAAACTCATACTTTTCCAGTGACAAGTCAAGAAAAATATTTGTAAATAGAGACATGCTTCATATTGTGATATAAGTTTAAATTTGAAATAACTATATAGTGTATCATTTAATATCTTTTATTAACTTGATATGTAATATATACAGATATGTTTGCTATAAGTCATTGTTGGAATTTATAATTTATTTCACAACTCTTATATTAACACTTTTCAAAGATATTAGGCTTATCGAGTTTCTAATCATCGTTGGTAAATAATTATTGTGTCAGGTGTGATTTGTTTATCTTCAAAGACTAATGAACACATGAAGATATACTGGTGAATTAATGGTGGCAAATCTGCCGCTTCAATAAAGAATTTTCCCTTTCAAGGCTTCTGTAACAGTCTTTTCCTTCAATATTTTGGCAAACAAGATCTTAAGCTTTAATCCACTGTTAATAAGATACACTCTTTGATTGTATTTCATTCACAACATGTGGGGGGGGGGGGGGGGCTCGCGGGTCTAAATCAATGTTTTTATTTAATATAGGATTTCGCTATATTTTTCTATAAATAAACTTTATCTTATACTTAATAGAAATATAAAATTAAAAAAATGGGGTCACCGTTCATTTATGCTCACAATCTGCCTTCGAAAGAACCATACATTTTTGTTAATGTCCTTTTTTTCTGTTGAACTAATAGGAGAAATAGAGGTAATATCGAAATAAAAAAAGAACTTAATTACAGAAATCGCTTAAATTTTACATTTATTTATTTTATGTACAGCTTATTCGAAAACAACAATAAAAAATATAGGTCACCGATGAGTTAAACAATATATTTAAATTTTGATGCCACAAAATGGCATGTTTACACCAAAGGGGGATAATTTGGTCGTTTTCAATGATATCTACATTTAAAAGGTCACCTGGGGCCAACACGAATTGATTTTTCGGAATGATTTTTGTACCATGAGATAAAGAAACAACTGCTAAAGGTAATAAAAAAAAAATTGTAATGAAAAATGAATGCTTCATTTTTGCTAATAATCTTATACCCGCGAGCCTCCTCAAGTGCAGTTGTACAGGTGATAGCTTCACAGTTCGGTTGAATATAAACTGTAAAATTGTGACGTAGAAACAAATTTATGGCAAGTGTCTTTTTTCATCTCCATGCTTAATTTGGATCTTTCAAGTGCGGCATCATTCCATTGTTGCTAACACTATGTTAAGTCTTTCACAGGCAATTGGTTATATTGTTTGTGGTGCCGTTTTAGTTCTTAGAATGACTATAAAGAGCTGTTTAATGTGGTATGATTTCAGTGCATTTTCTAATCGTTTTGATATATATAATTTGCTATGATTTGAGTTTTTAGAAATTTGTAAACATCACTATGCAATTGCGAAGTGGTCTGAATAGCCTTTCATTCGGCACTACAATAAGGCAATCTCCATCACCCAGTATCACAGTATGAATTACGACACCCTTTTGAGACAAGATACTTTGTGGAGTCACCCTCTTCACTAAATATTCGATCAGTAAGTTGGAAAGCTGGAATGATATTGGCATTTATCATATATTTAGTACAAAATACAGCTATTTTGTATATCTAATAAAGGTTCGTTTTTCCAGTCTGTATCACCTACCCTGTATCGCATACCCCGTATCGCATAGCTAAACCCGTATCGCATACCCCGTATCGCATGGAAAAAACCCGTATCGCATACCTCTTTTTTTTTTTTTTTTTACATAAAGTCAGGTTTTTTTGTTTGTTTTTGCTTAAGAAAAAAATTCTTTAAATTTTTTTTAATGACGTCATTGTTTGGTATGTAACGTCATGAACGTCAAGTTTGCATATTGTATGTGACGTCACGAAAATCAAGTTTTTACAACATATTTTTTGGCACACTAAATGCAACTATAAAAAATACAAAACACTCAAATAAATACAATAATAAACAAAATATTTTCAAAACAATTGTAAGGCAACACAGTTGCTTCGTATAAATAATTGAGCAGTTATTGCTTTGGAAAAAAAAAAGCAAAACTGAAGGTAACCCAGTGCTATGGATCAGAAAACAGTTCATATAATTTAATACTCTTCTGTTGAAATATATGATAAAGCGTATAATACATGGCAAAATCCGTATCACATGCTGTATCACCCTCGACCAATATCATCCCTCGGGCCTAAAGGCCCTCGGGCTGATATTGATGTCTCGGGATAATACGACATATGATACGGATTTTGCCATGCATCATTATCTATATATCATCTTATCAACGGACGGGTTTTTTAAGGGTTTTTTTGTTTGTTTTCCAAACTAATGAAGGCTGACATCCTGATAGACATCGTCCATACTGCAAACTACCAGTTTGCATATTAAGTTCGTAGACAAGTATTTCTCCATGGATGTTACTTTCTGCTTGAATGACACATAGTTTATATTGCTAAATGGGTAAGTACAGTAAATTCATTTGAATCAGCTTTGCTAGTTTCACTTAAAAACTTATGTAGTCTTAACAGATCTTTATATAGTGACACGTTTTCGTCAGTTACAATCTTTTCTCAATTTGTTTTGAAACAAACGTCATGAATGAAACTGGTTTCTTTTTTGTCACGCCCTAGTATTGACGGCATCAGTTGAAGTAAGAGAGACTTTAAATTTTCCCTCACATCGTTTTTATGATCTAAAAAGATTTGTCTACGATTCATTTTGCCTTATAAGTGAATTTTCTGTAAAAAAAAAAATCGACAGCGTTTTTGATAATATTTTTTTTCTATTTTCAGATCAAGATGACTGTCCTGTAATATCTAATACACTTAGTTAGGAAACTGTCAACTAGTCAAATTCAATTGTGTTGATAGCACAAAAAGGGTCAAATCCTATCATTGTGCTTTCTTCTCCAAAAACTGTAGTTTTCTTTTCCATACTCTCACATGGCACTTAAATTTCAATGCATAGTACATCAATTAAAGCATTTAAAGTATCACGAAGTTTTTTCATAAAAATATACAAATTTATATATTTCTTTGATTTCATCATCGTCATAATCTATTGAATACATTAAGCCGTCCTTTAAAAAACCTGCATACCGTTTCATTATAGTTTTTTTTATTATCAAATTAAATATTCATGATCAAATCCTAAATTGTACCCAACAAAGAAATAGCATTTTAATGTGAGCAGTAAAATTACCCAGCATTCAACACTGATCTGACAGACACTTGTTAAAACGATAGTCTGTGGATGACAGCAGATTGATCAATCGTTTACATACTGATTTTCACAAGTAGGAAATGCTAGCTAAAGGAAAGTATCATTTTGGTGAGTTTTCCTCAATTTTTGTATTCGTTTCTTCAATTGAAAAGTGCAATATTAATAATTTTACACCATTTGCTTACACATTAGCTATTTCACAATTGCACTAAACTGCAGTCAGATGCATATTTCTTTTTTTTATGCTATGAAACGAACTCACAGAAGCTAAGCAAATGACCATCCAGAAAGAACGTATCACAAACGAAACACATTGTTCAATTCATTCACCGAAAGGTAGAAACAAAACATCAATGATTATATTGTACAAGTGAATGAACACAATTTACATATATGGATTGTACTATCACAAATGTATATGAAAATTAATTGTTTGTGTGAAAGGGTTAAAATGTAATATCTTTACCGATACATATAGAAAGATATTTTATCCTTCCAAATCGAAGAATATTAGAATAAAACATTTATTTATGTACTGAAAGCGATATCTGGTTTAAAATTGGCTTTTTGTATACTAATCTAGACAATCCTGAAAAATAACATGTTATTATGACCTATGTGTTGAAATAACAACGAATATCGGCATAATGAGATCATTCGATGACTACTTTTATCATCATAGGCACTTATTAATGAAATACAAACAAAATTATTGTATTTTATTGGTGTTCAGTAATCTCCAACAGCGTATTCAATTTTACAAATGAATTAAATTAATTTCAATACATCAACTCTCTTTTAAAACATTCAATGAAAACTTGTTGTAATGAAGCTAGTTTAAAATTTGTCAAAAAAAGCTTTCAGACTTTTTTTAAATTTGTCTTTTAACTCAGATTTATTATGCATACACTATATAGGATGCGAAGCGTAATAGTTTATAAGCCTCAGCTAAATAAATAATAAATATATTTTTTAAACAAATTTCATGGCAGGACACATTCATGTTAAACCAAGCAGACATCTATAAAACATAAAAATAAACCAGTGATGATAATAAAAAAGAACAAGAGGCTCATTAGAGCCTGATATTGCAATCCTGTAATTTCAGTTTCAGGCTTTTGACTTTTTTGTAGATCCACTTTGCGGAACAGTTTTGTCGTTTACACTTTGTTTGTTTCTTTAATAATATTCAAGTTAATACATGACGCAAAACTGTAAATTTTACAAAAAATTTACTTTTTATGGATCATAACCCAACTATAAGTTGTCATATTGATTTGAAGATTATTTGACAGGTAGATCTAAACCTGTTTAACACTTTCAGCTATGTCAGTTTTGCTCTTAATGGTTTAGAAAGTCAAAATCCTCAGCTGACCCCTTTGTTATATTTTTATAAAACTGCCGCCATGTTTTTAAAAGGACCAAATCCCCGAATACAGTCTATAAAGATGATACCTAAACTAGGGAAAATTAAATTAAAAAAAATATATTAGGCTAAGTAGTTTCAGAGTAGAAGATTTTTGAAAAGAAAATAAGACTTTCACAAATAATGTAAAAAAACTCCTTCAGTGGTCAATTGACAACTTTGATCATTTTACGTATTGGTAGATCTGAATTAGCTGTAACGCATCTATCCAATCGAACTAGAGATAAAGGATACTACAGATACATTTAAGTCGGCTTCATATCTTGACTTACATCTAGAAATAGACAATGAGGGTCGGTTGAAAACAAAACTTTTCGACAAAAGAGATGATTTCAGCTTACCAATTGTGAACATTCCATTTCTAAGTAGCAACATTCCAGCAGCACTTGCAGACGTGGTATATATCTCCCAATTGATACGATATTCCCGTGCTTGAATTTCCTATCATGGTTTTCTTGATAGAGGGTTGCTGCTCACAAGGACGCTATTAAACCAAGAGTTCCAAATAGTGAAGTTGAAATCATCCCTTCGTTAATTTTACGGACTCCATCACGAGTTGGTTGACCGTTATAGAATAACCGTTTCACAAATGATATCGGATATGTTCCTTACGTCGTAACTACAATCTCCTTCCCTTTCATGAATGTGACCTACCGAATTAGACTATTAACCGCATTTGTTATCACATAAGCAACACGACGGGTGCCACATGTGCAGCAGGATCTGCTTACCCTTCCGCAGCACCTGAGATCACCCCTAGTTTTTGGTGGGGTTCGTGCTGTTTATTTTTAGTTTTCTATGTTGTGCCATGGGTGCTATTGTTTGTCTGTTTGTCTTTTTCATTTTCAGCCATGGCGTTGTCAGTTTGTTTTAGATTTATGAGTTTGACTGTCCCTTTGGTATCTTTCGTCCCACTTTTATTGCCATTTTTACTTTCTCCTTATTTATTATAATATTTAAGAAAATAAAGACTTGAAGCAGTCAAAATGAATGAAAATAAACTGTTGCCAACAGTAACCCAACAATGGGTTGTCGAACTTGTCTAAAAATTACATACCAGATAGAATATGACCCATCAATCACTTTAATTCCCTTTCATTTTTGCTCTAACTACTTTTACTTTTTGAGTTATAATCGGATAACTGCTTTTGTCCCATATGTTCTATGTTTAGCCTTGGTGGCCATGTTTGTGAATGGATCAAAACTTCGATGATTGCACTTTATAAACTAGTCACCTTTGAATAGACTTATTAAGAAGGGATATAATTACGATACTGTTGTCAAGTCATTAAAGATTGCATATTTTGGCGTTAATATTGAGTCACTGATAAGGTCTTTGCGTCGGAACTAAACACATTTATTCTAAAAACAGTTGTTGGCATGACACGGGTTATGTTCTTCTCATATATGTTATGATGGTATGATACTAAACCCCTAACGGGAAGGATTGTGCCTGATGTACATATGATGAAATCATAATCTTTCAGTCAGTTTAATTGAAGTCTGGAGCTGGCATGTCAGTTAACTGCTAGTAGTCTGTTGTTATTTATGTATTATTGTCATTTTGTTTATTTTCTTTGGTTACATCTTCTGACATCAGACTCGGACTTCTCTTGAACTGAATTTTAATGTGCGTATTGTTATGCGTTTACTTTTCTACATTGGTTAGAGGTATAGGGGGAGGGTTGAGATCTCACAAACATGTTTAACCCCGCCGCATTTTTGCGCCTGTCCCAAGTCAGGAGCCTCTGGCCTTTGTTAGTCTTGTATTATTTTAATTTTAGTTTCTTGTGTACAATTTGGAAATTAGTATGGCGTTCATTATCACTGAACTAGTATATATTTGTTTAGGGGCCAGCTGAAGGACGCCTCCGGGTGCGGGAATTTCTCGCTACATTGAAGACCTGTTGGTGACCTTCTGCTGTTGTTTTTTATTTGGTCGGGTTGTTGTCTCTTTGACACATTCCCCATTTCCATTCTCAATTTTACCCTAAGGAAAATTCAGTTAAAATTTTGGAGTATCTTGTCGAGTAGTTTTAGAGAAGAAGATTAATGAAAAAGTAATAGACTTGCACGAAAAAATGTAAAATAATAACGGATTCAAGGGCAATTACTCCTTAAGTGGTCGAATTGGTTTAACAGTTTCATAACAGATAGATCTTGACTTACTCATCACTTTAACTGATATCACTTTTGCTATAACTGTTATGACTGTTATAGTTTTTGCGATAAAAGAAATGAACTGCATTTGACCACAATGTTATATTTCTAACCATGGCGGTCATGTTTGTTTATGGATCAAAACTACGGATACATTTTATGAACCGGTTACCCTTAGGAACATTCAATTTAAGTTTAAAAGTTATGGGCCCTATATTTCCAGAAGAATAGATTTTTAAATGTTAGCAAACATGATAAACAAATTGTGTAAAATTGTCTTTAAAAGGCAATTACTCCTAAAGGAGACCACTGACAATTTTGCAGATCTTACTTTGTTGAAAATTTTTGTGGTTAAAGGTTATCTTAATTGATATTCAATAATATTCAAGATAATAACCAAAAACTGCAAAATTTTCTTAGAAATACCAATTAAGTGGCAGCAACCAAACCATGGGTTTGTTAGGGCTTATATATATTGACCTATTGAATATTTTTACTCTATGTCAAATTTGCTCTAAATGCTTGAGTATTTGAGATATAAGCTAAAAGAGGTACGCATGATACCAAAGGGGCAGTCAAACTCATAAATCGAGAATAAACTGACAACGGCATGGCTAAAATTGAAAAGGACAAACAGACAAACAATTGTACACATGACTGCATTTGATCCCTATGTTCTATTTGTAGTCATGGTGACCATGTTTGTTGATGACTCAAAACTTCGGATACTATTTATAAATTAAATACCCTAAGGAGCATTAAGTTAAAGTTTGGAGGATATTTACTTAGTAGTTTCAGAGGCGAAGATTCTTGAAATAGTTTACAACGGCGATTACAGACGACAACGGCAACAGACGACGACGGACGCCTAATGATGCCATAAAATCAAATAGGGCCCTTTGGTCGCCAGTGAAAAAATAAGAAATTACCGTTCACTTCTAACGTTAAACTAGAGATGATAACAACACAAAATGATTTTCAGGAGTTCCAACCTACAACATGTGAATGCCAATCATATTAATAATTATATAAAAGAAAACAACCTATTTTAGGGGGACATAATTTTAGTAAGTAGAAATATATCTCCCTTTACCTATAAAATTCTTAATTATTTTTTTCAAATACTTCTTAAAGATTAAATAATCTTCACTTCATCATGGTATGTGTTATTCCCAAACAAAATCATACAATATAAAAAAATTCTAAATCAGCTTTATTTACAATTCATATTTCATTTCGTCTCCGAGGGTATAACCAGCCCAGTAGTCAACACTTCGGTGTTTACATGAATATCAATAATGTGGTCATTTTTAAAAATTTCCTGTTATTAAAACTTTGAATTTTTCGAAAAACTAAGGATTTTCTTATCCCAGGCATAGATTACTTTAGCCGTATTTGTCACAACTTTTTGGAATTTATGATCCTCAATGCTCTTCAACTTTGTAATTGTTTGGCTTTATAAATATTTTGTTTTGAGCTTCACTGATGAGTCTTATGTAGACGAAACGCGCGTCTGGCTTACTAAATTATAATCCTGGTACCTTTGATAACTATCAAATAGAGTTGACGTATAATGATTTATGGACAAACAAATTCAATAATTTACAGGGAAGACGTCACTCATGCTGTTAAAACTTGTGTCCAATCTATTTTTCTAATTTTAAATAAAATATGTTTAAACCAAACCAAACTAAACCAATGCTTTGCATCACATTAAAAAGAAAATTTAATTTACCTTTCAATTATACGTTCAAATAGAACTAAAAATGAAGTTGTATACTTTTCAATGTTGTCTCCAATTTTTTCCAGGACCAATAACTAATGAGGATGAAATAGTAACAGATACTTTATCAGAAGATATGAAAGTGGAACATTTAATTGTAGACGAATTTGAAACAAGAATAGACTTCTTAAATAATGGTGTACTACCTGATCCAAGAATTATGATACCTCAAATTCAAACAATGGACGTCTTTGATGATGATATCTTTATCTGTGCTTATATGAAATGTGGTAAGAAGTTCTTTCATTATGTTATTTGAATAAACGTATATTCGAAAAAGAGTGTGTTGGTCCTCAATGCTCTTCAACTTCGTACTTTATTTGGCCTTTGTAACTTTTTGGGGAATTGAGCGTCACTGGTGGGTCTTTGGTAAACGAAACGCGCGTTTGGCGTATATACAAAATTTAGTCCTGGTATCTATGATGAGTTTATTTGTCCTTGTTGTATGTTCGTCGTACCGTCACGCATTTCTTGTCGAACTGAGGCAAAAGACTATAAATCAATTAATTAAGATAAATCGGAGTACAAAATGTGCACATGATCACTTAATTGAATCAAAACCGTCCAACACTTCTTAGGAAAATATTTTACATGTGGCATGTGTATCATTTGAAATTAGACAAATAAGCTTTAAGGGCATATGATACAGTTTTGATCCCGAATTTACATTTTGATAAAAATTTCCGTATAGATGTAGATGTATCTAAGGGACTTTTATTTAGAGTCTGTATAAGCAATACAATTAAAAACATGAGCTCTGAAGAGCTCTTAAAACCAACTACATATGTACCTAAAGGACATTATAAAGCATTTATATTGATATAGGTACTCATTGGCTATGGGAAATGGTACAGATGATAGTGAACGGCAAGACGGAATACTTTTCGAAAGCTAAAGAATGTTGTACAATGGAATTCCATTTACCAGATGAATATAGTGATTTACAGAGGCCAAGAATATTCAACTCTCATTTTACACCAAAATGTTTACCGAAACAAGCGTTTGAAAAAAAGTGTAAAATGATCATTATTGAACGAAACCCGAAAGATATTCTTACATCTCAGTATCACCACTGGAAACTTTTATTCCCTCAAATCGCACTTCCATGGTCAGACTTTCTAAAAAGTGTATATACAAATGGTAAGTAATGAGATCTTAGATAAGGCGCATAATATCTTCACGAGTTACTACTTACAATTTGAATATGTCTTTGGCATCTTTTGCCCCTATTTTACAATGCCTAATAAATTTCTTTAAAATTCAATATATGTCAAAAAATGACGGAAAATGCATTGATAACAATCATGAAGGTGATTTTTTCTGAAACAAAAATCAGTCAAAAAATTTACTTTTAAAATTCTTTTTAATATCATCCTAAGATTTACAGTATAATTAAAATAAGTGTAATTCGTATTCAGATATTGTATCAAAACACTAGCAAATTTGTGAACTTTTCATTTGCAGATCGAAATATCAATTCCAATTGGTTCTTTTACCGAAAAAAATGGTCTGATTTCTTGTCATCAAGTAACAACCCAGGCCTTGTATTGAGATATGAAGACATTAAACAGGTAAATTTAGATAATTCCGGCATATGCCAAAATGATATATAACAACTCTTAAAATTAAACACGCGTAAATGAGGGACGAAAGATACCAAAGGGACAGTCAAACTCATAAATCGAAAATAAACTAACATGGCTAAAAATAAAAAGACAAACAGACAAACAATTGTACACATTGTACACGGAATTAAAGTTCCTTCATAATATAAGTTCCAAATGGAAAAACTATTCTTATTTCCACAGGAATAAATATTACAGTAGATGTTTCTAACGGAATAAATAGTATAGAATACTTGTTCCGACAGATAAAGTTTCCACTGGAACTTTTGTAAAGTGGAACTCATTTACGTTGATAACATGACACAACATAAAAAACTAAAGAATAAACAACACGTAAAACTATAATATACAAGGAATCGACATTAAAAATAATTAAGTCGTACAGACTTCTTCAATAAAAATGAACCAAAAGTTGTTTCTGTTTATTTGTTTCATGGTTGAACAGTGTAGATGGATAGAAAGAAAAGTGTTATTCGATTTTTTTCCAAATTCTAATGTTTGACTGCATTTTCCTTTTTGTCACATTTAGTGAAAAATGTTAAATAACGCAAAATTTACCCAAAATTAGTTATCATTTTGATTTTCATAATCCAAATATTAAAATGGTCCACGATGCATAAAACTGAAATATAAGTTCAAAACTAATACTAAGAAATATATGACATTCTTTACTTAAGGATGTATTCTTCTGACTTTTCAGTCTCGTTCTGTCTCGTTCTTGAATTATTTCCAAAACATGTGATACAAGTGGAAAATATCAATGAATTTTTAAAAATATATTAATCAAACATAACTCTGTGAAAAAATTGTGTTTTTACAGTGAACGGTTTTTGAGTAATCCAGTTTTCAAATTTTACGACCAATCAGGTCAGCATTTTTAGCCAAAAGTTTGAGAAAATGGGTGTGGGATACAAAAAATGATTTTACAAGAATCATGTACATCCCATATCATTTTGGTCTTTTCAAATTTCTTAGGTATGTATGTTATCAATCATTTATAACAAAAAAGTTGGAATAATATGCATTTTGTTCTTAAAACTGAGAAAAATCACAAAAATAGAAAATTGACAGCATGGTAAATTTTACATAAAAAAGCGTCAAAATATGATAAAACTTTCTTATATTAACACCTACCTATAGTTTTTTTTTAAGTAAAATTATTCTAGATTGATCCACTTCATCTTTATAGAAAGTATGAAAAAAAGTTTAATTGTGGAACTGTTATTTTTTTCACAATAATAGATCAAAAATAGGGAAAATTTGATGAAAAATGGGAAAATCATCAAAATTGGGCATTTTCAAAGGGCCGTAGCAAAAAAAGAAGTGCACCACCATATGATTTTTTCTTCACCAATTATTTTGTTATAGTCTTTTAAACCCAAAAATCAGGTTAAGGAAAAAAGTTTAATTCTAGAAATTTTTGGCTCCTCAGAGGTGTACATCCTTAAATGATTCTTATAAATTACATTATTAAGCATTATATGGACCTCTAGGTGTTTTATTGTAATGCATGTAAATGCATGCAGTTTTCAGAATCTATTAATACTAACGGTTATCTCTCTTTGGATAGAATTATTAAATATTAACTCGACCGTTTTCATTAACTGTTTTGACATTAATTTAAAGCCAATACATGATTTACAAATTTGGCTTCACAAAGTTGTGGTCTCAAATGTAAAATGCTTAAAATTATATGATTGAAAGTCATTTTTTATAAATATATACTGTGTATTTTTTGTACATTTACAGAAAACCCTTCAGAGTTTGTTCAAACTTTCCGACTTCTTAGGTTATCCACGTGAAGAAACATATTTAAAAGAAATACAAGAGAAATGTAGTTTGGACAAAATGCGAGACATGGAAAAGTTAAGAGAAAGTGGAACTGACATAATTAACTCTGATCAGGTGTCCAAGTTGTACAGGAAAGGTATGAGGGCACGAAGAACACATTGTCATATACTAATAAGATGTAATATTTGGTAAAAACAAATCGGATACCACAAACGACTTTCTTTTTTTTTATTCTAAAATCAATGCCCATGTTAATATTGACTAAAGTCAACTATCAAATACCCGTATTTTCATTTGAAATCAAATATCTTCGAATCTATTTGTGTGTGAGGCCAAGATAAGATTGCATAAAAATAAAAATACATCTATCAAATATATTCTTACCTCAAATTGTAATCAGTCTCGTATGAAGACTCATGTTCCTCTTGACTAGTAAAAGGTTTTTGAATTAAACTTGTCAACACGACCTGTGAATTTGTTTTCATGAATCTATATATGTTTACAATCATTCTTATATGACTCTTGATACAGTTGATCTTTATCACGTGATCTTCATCATGTTGAATACATATGTCATCTTACCAGTATTTGAACTATCTATTCTTGCCCATTTTAGGTGCTGTTGGAGATTGGAAGAATCATTTTACAGTTGCACAGAATGAACAATTTGAAAATCTGTTGGAGAAAAAAATGGATGGAGAACAAGTAAACTATACATACGAACTATAAAAAGGATCTGATACTTTACTACTTCCTATTAAATTTTCATTAAAAGCATACTTCTAGATCTACTCTGTTGGAAGTTATGATGATTAAGGATTTATTTTAGTGTCTTTTATCAGATTCGAAAACAAATATAGTGGATATACGTCAATTCAACGAGATAGAAAAAAGTAAAATCACAAAAATACTGAACTCAGAGGAAAATCAATTTGGAAAGTCCATAATCACATGGCAAAATCAAATAACAAAACGCATCAAAAACGAATAGACAAGAACTGTCATATTCCTGACTTGGTACAGGCATTTTCAAATGTAGAAAATGGTGGATTAAACCTAGTTCTATAGCGCTAACCTTCTCTCTTTAATAACAGTCTCATCAAATTCCGTTATATTTACATGATGAGTTAAATAAACAGTCTCAATTAATAAAATAGTCAAAATATGGGTACATCAGTCATCATCGCATAACAATTTTAAAAGGGACAATTTAACAGAACAAAAAAACATCTATCTACGAACACATGGATTGACTCGAGTGTCTGACGTCATAATTTTTTTTTATACGTCACATAAATTTGTCGTTCAATGTGCATTCAAACAGTTTTAAAATTTACATAGGCAATGTAAGCATACAGAGTTAAAAAATCAAAAATATGTAAGAACAAATTACAGAAATAGACCGAGATTTAAACTAGTCCAAAAGTTATAGGTAGAATTTATGAGAATTCAAAAATAGTTAATTCCACTACGCGATTGAATGATTTTGACGTTTGTGGTTCAACGTATATAGTAATTCATAATAGAAATATATCATAATGACATATAATAGACCAAAATAATACTGACGGGATCTTTTAAAATACAGAGTCACGTAATAAGAACAAAAGAAATACAAAGAGTCGCATATACAAAACATCTTTGAATTTTTAAATAACTATTGTCATTAAATATATGCTAATAATAATATACTATTATATATGCATATCTTAGATAGAGGTATTAGGTACCAACTTTAATACGACTTAATATGAAATATACCCGGTATAGGTGTCAATGATGTGTAATAAAACCCTCAGCCGAAGAAAGACAGACAGCACCATCGAGAAAATACGAACAGATAAATAGTCTACCAAAATAAATCTACACATGAAACTAAAGTCTCAGCATTACCAGATGTATATTACATTATGAAGTCAATTGTGTTCGATTGAATTTTTCTTGTTTGTTTGTTGTGGTTATTACTAGTACTGCACGTTTGTCTGGATGAGAAGCCATCAGCCAGTCTTTTTTACTATTTTGTTGTAGCATCAGATTTTCTTGGAGACTACAAGACTATTTTTTAGATTGTAGTCTTAGTAGTATTTGTATATGTATACTAGAAAAAAGAATAGGGTCCGATCCATGACTATCCTCGGTGGTACACCAGAAATTACTCCAGCAAGATCTGACGACTCCCAATTCAGAGCTACGACTTGTGTGCAGTTCCACATTTTGTTTCTTAATCAGTAAAAATTAAAGTTACGGAATAAGTAACGAAACATTAAACTGCACGTAAGTTTTTTTATGAAATGGAAAAGACATGTAGGGATTGCGTTTTTAGTTGTCCTCTTTATAAATGCGGACATGTTCTTAATTTCGACCCCTTTTCTTGAATGTGAGTTACATATTGAGGATTATTACCGGTTTGCACTTACATGAGTAACACGACTGGTGCCACATGTGGGGCAGTATCTGCTACCCATCCAGAGTACCTGATATCACCCCCAGTGTTTGTCTGGGGTTTGTATTGCTCAGTTTTTAGTTTTTTTTAATGTTGTGTTTTGTGTACTATTGTTTGTCTGTTTGACTTTTTTCTTATTTAGCCTGGGGCCTCGGTGGCCAAGTTGTCTTGGTATGTCTAAATAGTTCTACTACTGTACTCACTATTCAGTCAACACTGCAGTTGTCAATTCGGAACCCGCTCGTGCGGTTGCTATCAACTGAAACCTTAATTGACTAAGATCTGCAGTTTTCCTATCGAAGGTCGGTGGTTTTCTCTGTGCACTCGGCTTCTTACACCAATAATAAAAACTGACCGCAACGAAATAGCCAAAAAGTGGCGATTAAAATTTTTTCGTTAAAACACTTACATTCAACCAATCAACATAGTGTTGTCTGTTTATTTTTGACGTTTCTTTGGTACCTGTCGCCTTTCTTTTAGACATTTTTAAACACTTCTGACAAACAGTAGGTCATTGACGAACTATTTAAAGGTAATCTACATCTACAGGAGAGAGGCAAAAGATATAAAGCGGACATTCAAAGTCAAAGTCGAAAAATAAAATGACAACGCCATTGCACAAAAACCATAACAACAAAAAGACAATCAACACTATACAAAACACAAAATCGAAAATTAAGACTGAGCAACAAAAATACGGATGTAATCTCAGTTGATCCGGAAGGTTAGGCAGATCCTGTCGCATATGTTGCAACAGTCGTTTTGTTCAAATAAGTACAAACCCGGGATAAGTCTAACTAGATAGGTCACATTCTGGAAAAAAAGGGGTCAACTAACTCGCGATGGCGTCTGTACAATTTCTAAGGAATGGTTATGACTTCACCACTAGGAATTTTAGGTTCAATAGCTTCCTTGTGAGTAGCAGTACTCTGCCAAAGAAATCATCTCTTTTTGTGATAAATTTCTGTTTTCAACCGACACTCATTGTTAAAAGGAAGATGTGGTAAGATTGCTTATTAAAAAGCTCTACTAAAGAGACAAAATAACCAAGAAATTAACAACAATAGCTCACCGTACGGTATTCAACAATGTACCACAATTCAAACGAGAAAAATAACGACCTTATTTATGTATGAGAAATATTGGATGTATTATATGAGTTCTTCATAGTAACCCAGCTTTTTATAATTTATTGAAAAGACATCATCCACATAGCGTAAATGTAAGTTGGAGGAACTGCTAGCATCTTTTTTAATTCTTTCTAGGAACATTATGCATAAATAGTTATCAAAGGTACCAGGATTATAATTTAGTACGTCAGACGCGCATAAAGTCAGTCACATATAAATTAAGATGAATCTAACCCTTCCCTATATCAATTTAACTGTAACAATTAAGATGATTATTTAAGGTACACCGTCACCAAAAAGGTATAAGTGTAGACAATGAAAATGCGACGGTTTTCAATCACATTCATCCTGTACATTGTATAAATTATTCTACTGACTGGGATTATGCAATTTATATACCAAATGCATGTAAATCTTTTTAAAACAATACTATTACACATGCCAGCATGATCATCTTGTGAATGTATATCTCGTTTCTGTGATCAGTCTCAAATCCACTGCTACTATGGCGACCCTTGTAGCTCCCGTAGTTATGGTCTTATATGTATACCACTCGGTTGATACAACTGTAAGTTGATATTTCGTCTACGATGCTGTCACCAGCTAAGTGATGACAATAGTTTGCTTACATAAACAGTTACTGATTCGTTCGTTGTCTATAAAAGAGAAACGAAAGATACCAACGGGACATTTTACAAAATATAAGAAATTATTATAAATTAAGGAATGTATCTCCCTCATGCAAAGCTCTGATTTCTTTCACGAATTTGACTATACTTTTTGGACCTTTAGGATTATAGCTCTTCATCTTTTATATAAGCTTTGGATTTCAAATATTTGGCCACGAGCATCACTGAAGAGACATGTTTTGTCGAAATGCGCATCTGGTGTAACAAAATTGGTACCGTGGATTTTATTACTACCACTGGGTCGATGCCTCTGCTGGTGGACTATTAGTCCCCGAGGGTATCATCAGCCCAGTAGCCAGTACTTCGGTACTGGCATGAAAATACGGATTTGTTTGTGTTATTTTAATTTGCTGTTACAAAATATAAGAAATTATTATAAACTAAGGAATGTATCTCCCTCATGCAAAGCTCTGATTTCTTTCACGAATTTGACTATACTTTTTGGACCTTTAGGATTATAGCTCTTCATCTTTTATATAAGCTTTGGATTTCAAATATTTTGGCCACGAGCATCACTGAAGAGACATGTTTTGTCGAAATGCGCATCTGGTGTAACAAAATTGGTACCGTTGATTTTATTTAAATCGAAAATAAACTGACAACACCATGGCTAAAAAAAAAGACCAACACAAATCCAATAGTAAGCAAAACAGAACATAGAAAAAAGACTGAGCAACACGAACATGAAACGGATATTCAGTAACGGTGATCCAACTTGTTATGGCGTTCGTCAAATTTACGAAGGGATGAGTTCAACTTAACCTCTTGTTTTAATAGCTTCCTTGTGAGTAGCAATCCCCTATATACTAGTATGTCGTCTACATAAACTTATGCACTCCTTTATAGGTTTTAATAATGAACGGTGATCATCAACATTTTAAGGCATATATCCGAAGCCATATGAGATTAAAACTAAACTAATAAAAAGGGACCGTTACATGTAAAAAGTCGAAAATAGATAGTTCATACCCAACCAAAAAATGTTTTCTTAGTACGGATTGTCCCATTGTTTAGGCCTATTTACAGTTCAAAACAGCGAGTTTATATAATTGAGTTACAATTGCTTCGTAGCAACTTTTTCAGCTTGAAAGGGTTTGCAATTGAAACTGACTAATAAAACTTTAATTTTGAAACAAACTGACAAATCACAATTAAAATTTACAATATTTTTAAAATAACTTCAAATTACTAAAAAAAAAAACACTTGCTAACGCTAGAACTTAATAATGAAGATGCAGTTATCATTCTCTTATATATATATATATATTTGTTAGTCAATCATGTTAGATATTAACAACCCCAATTAACTTTTGCTCCCCTTATATGCAAATAACATCATAGAGAGCAATGTGAATTCAATTAAAACGCAAAAGTGTCGGATTCATTTTAGTTTTTTTCATTATCAAGTCAAATATTTATGATCATTTTACCACACAATTTAATATCATTTTAATTTAACCAGTATAATTTAAATTACCCAGCATACAACACTGCTGTTACAGACACTTGTTAACCTGGAAGTCAGTGGATGACAGAAGATTGATCAATTGTGAACATACTTATTTTCACAAGTGGGAAATGATAGCTAAAGGAAAGTATCATTTTGGTGAGTTTTCCTCAATTTTTGTATTCGTCTCTTAAATTCAGAAGTGTGACATTAATGATTTAATGCATTTCTTTTGCATGACCTATTTCTAAATTAGATCTGAACACATAAGCTGTTTTTTTTTTAAATCATTGAACTGCAACTAGAATTTAACTTACTACTTATATGTTTTAAATCTACGATGCAAATCTATTTTAGGACATGTTTAGCATAATACTTGGTCTATTTAAACACTAACATAATATAATTTACGTTCTTTTTTCAACTGAGAACATCAAAATAAATCAGAAATTATAAAATCATAACCTAAATCGCCGGAGTTACATAAAGTGCATAGCCACAGTTTTATCAAAGCATGGTTAACTGCTCTAAATTCACATAGAATTTAGTGATTTATATTTCACAGTAACTGAATCAGAAAAAGGAAGATTCTTGCGATAGTTTACGACGACGATGACAGAGGACAATAGACGCCAAGTGATGGCATAAACTCAAATACGGCCCTTTGGTCCCAAGTGAGCCAATTTCTTTCAATTATAACGTTCAACTAGAGATGATAACAGCACAAAATGATTTTCAGGAGTTCCAACTATTAAAATGTCAATGCCAATCTTTTTGATGATTATATAAAGAGGGGGCAATATGGGGTCCGTTAACATGTTAACAACACCTCGATTTTGGCAAACACAGTTATCAAAAAATGCAAAAAATACTGAAAGCAGTAAACAAAGTGGGTTAAAAATAGTAAATTGCTTAAATTGATCTCAGATGACAGTTAAAAAACACTTTGAAAAGGGCCATAGCAGGTTTACAATATTGCACACACACACACCCCTTTCTATAAAAGAAAACACAATTTCTTAGTGGTACACTAATTTGGTTAGTAAAAATATCCCGATCTTTACCTACACATTCTAAGTTGAAATACTTCTTAAAGATTAACAAATCTTCACTTCATCATGTTATGTGGGGTTTTTTTCCAAACAAACTCATACCATTTAAAAAAAAAACTTAAAAGTTTCTAAATCAGCTTCATTTATAACTTGAATTTTAACGATTTATAGACAAAAACTAAATTACAGAATTTATTACAAAATTATAAAATTTTCTGACGTCAGACACGCATATCAATGAAAGTGTTTGTAGATAGATGTCTTTGTGTTCTGTTAAATTGTTCCTTTAAAATTGTTACACGATGATGACTGCTGTACCCATATTTTGACTATGTTATTTATTGTGTCTGTTTAGTTAACGCATCATTCTAGATGAGACTGTAATCAAAGTGACAGGATTAGCGCTATAAAACCAGGTTTAATCCTCCATTTTCTACATTTAAAATGCCTGTACCAAGTCAGGAATATGACAGTTCTTGTCCATTCATTTTGTTATTTGATTTTGCCATTTGATTATGGACTAACCGAATTGATTTTCCTCTAAGTTCAGTACTTTTGTGATTTTACTTTTTACAGGGAAGAAAACGTCACTCATGTTGTTGAAACATATGTCCAATCCATTTTGCTACTTTTGCAAATAAAATATGTTTAAATCAAACCAAAATAAACCGATTATTGGCATCGCATCAAAAAGAAAGTAAAATTACCTTTCAATTCTAACGTTTAACTAGAACTAGAACTGAAATTGTATAATTGTCAATTATGTCTTAAAATTTTTCCAGGACTAATTACTGATAAGGATGAAGTAGTAACATATATTTTATCAAAGGATATGAAAGTGGAAAATTTAATTGTAGACGAATATGAAACAAGAATAGACTTCTTACAAAATTGTGTACTACCTGATCCAAGAATTATGATACCATAAACTCAAACAATGGACGTCTTTGATGATGATATCTTTATCTGTGCATATATGAAATGTGGTAGGAAATTCTTTCGTTATATTATTAATTGTTTGTCCTGGTTGTAAGTTCGTCCTATCGTCATGCATTTATTGTCGAACTGAGACAAAGGACAATTAATTACTTAATTAAGATCAATTGAACCACAAAATGTGCACATGACAACTCAATTCGATCTTAATCGTTCAACACTTCTTATTAAGTTATTTTACACGTGCCACATGTGTATCATAAGACATAAGACGCAAAGCTTTACTTAGAGTCGGTATAAGCAATACAATTACAAACATAAGCTCTAAAGAGATTTTAAAGCCCATTTTTTATGTAAACATTTATATTGATATAGGTAATCATTGGGTATGGGAAATGGTACAGATGATAGTGAACGGAAAGACGGAATACTTTTCGAAAGCTAAAGAATGTTGTACAACGGAATTCCATTTAGCAGATGAATATGGTGATTTACAGAGGCCAAGAATATTCAACTCTCATTTAACACCAACATGTTTACCAAAACAAGCGATTGAAAAAAAGTGTAAAATGATCATTATTGAACGAAACCCGAAAGATATTCTTACATCTCAGTATCACCACTGGAAACTTTTATTCCCTCAAATCGCACTTCCATGGTCAGACTTTCTAAAAAGTGTATATACAAATGGTAAGTAATGAGATCTTAGATAAGGCGCATAATATCTTCACGAGTTACTACTTACAATTTGAATATATATTTAGGATCTGTCGTCACTCTTTAACAATGCTTAATCAATTTCTTTAAAAGTCAATACGTCATAAAATAATCATCCTAAGATTAACAGTATGAGATGAAATTAGTTTAATTCGCTTTCAGATATTGCATTAAAACACTAGCGAATTTATGAACTTTTTATTCGCAGATCGAAATATCAATTCCAATTGGTTCTTTTACCGCAAAAAATGGTCTGATTTCTTGGCATCAAGTAACAACCCATGCCTTGTATTGAGATATGAAGACATTAAACAGGTAAATTTAGATGAGTCCTGCATAACACAAATTATATGAAAAAACTAATTAAAACTTATAAGATAACATACGCGTAAAAATATTTATACATGGAATCGACATTTATAAAAAATTTAAGTCGTACAGACGTCATACATGAATTTGAACCCAACTTTGTTTCTATTTATTTTTTTCTTTGTTGAACAGTGTAGAAGGCTACAAAGTATGTGTTATCCGACTTTTTTTCCCATTTATAATATTGTAACGTATTTTTTTGTCAGCCCCATTTAGTGAAAAAATGATAAATAACACAATATTTACCCAAAATTACTTAACATGATAATTTTAATACTTAGTTTTAGTCCTAAAAGTTACGACAAAAGTAATGATAACATTCATTTATATTCACAGTGCATCTAACTGAAATACAATTTAAAAACTAAAACTAAGATAATATATGACAATCTCTACTAAAATGATTTGTATACATGGCAAAGCATTACATGGACCTCCAGGTAGTTTATTGTAATGCATGTACATGCATGCAGTTTTACAATAATCTACTAATACTAAAGGTTATTTCTCTTGCACTAGAATGACAAAAGATTATCTCAGTCATTTTTATCAACTATTTTGTATCAATTTCAACCCGAAGTTGTGATCTCAAATATAAAAGCGTTGAAAATTATATGATTGTAAGTCATGCTTTATCAATATATAATGTATATGTTGTTTGTACATTTACAGAAAACCCTTCAGAATTTGTCCAAACTCGCCGACTTCTTAGGATATTCACGTGATGTAGCATTTTTAAAAGAAATACAAGAGAAATGTAGTTTGTACAAAATGAGAGACATGGAAAAACTAAGAGAAAGTGGAACTGAACTTATTAACTCTGATCAGGTGTCCAAGTTGTACAGGAAAGGTATGACATGACAACTATGAAAATTAATATAAAATAGGGGAAAGTGGTATGATTGTCATAAAGGCAACTCTCTAACACAGACCAAATGACGAAGATGCCAGCAACAATAGGTCAACGTACGACCGCCAATAATGTGCAAAAACTCATATTAACATTTTAAAGTCCTCGCCGCGGCTCGGACTTTTAAATTGAGAATTTAACTATCTCGATTGGATATATCCGATAATCCACTTGTAGCAATGTAATAATCTATATATATATATATACCAGTAATTGAAGTGTCTATGCTTGCTCATTTTAGGTGTGGTTGGAGATTGGGAGAATACTTTTACAGTTGCACAGAATGAACAATTTGAAGATCTGTTGGAGAAAAAAATGATTAGAGAAGATGTAAACTATAAATACGAACTATAAAAAGGATCATCTACTACTCAATTTCTTATTTATTTTTCATTAAACGCATATTTCTATATCTACTTTGTTGGAAGTAATGACGAATACGGATTTATTTCAGTGTCTTCTATCAGTGTGGATAAGAAACTATCTTTTTAATTAAATACATGGTTTTAAATACTCATCTATTCTTTTATTGCTATCTTAGTTAGAGGCGTCTGGGGCCAGCTTTACTACTACTATATATGAAATTTTCCTCAAATGAAAATGAGATGATATATAAGGTGTAACGATACCCCCAGCTGAAGAAATACGGGCAGCGTGAAAAAATACGAATAGACAAATAGACTACCAAAAACAATCTACACACAGAACTAAAGTCTTGGCAATACCAGATGTATATTACATTATGGAAACAATTGTGTTTGGTTGAATTTTTCTTGTTTGTTTGCTGTAGTTAGTATAATACATTTGTCTGGATGGAAAGCCATCACGGCAGTCTTTTTCCTATGTTGTTGTAGCATCAGATTGTCTTGCAGTATATCCGACAATTTTTGGGATTGTAGTCTGAGTCGTATATGTATACTGGCCCATGACAGTTCCTTGTTGGACCCCAGAAATTACTCCATCAAAATCTAATGACTCCCCATCAAGAACTACGGCTTGTGTATAATTCAATATTTGTTTATTATTCCGTAAGAGTAAAGGAAATAAGTAATGGAACACTGAACTGCACACAAGTTTTTTTTTATTCAATGTAAAAGATATGTACGGATTGCGTTTCTAATAGCCCTCATTATAAATGCAGATATGTTCGTAAAGTCGTAACTACAATCCCGTCCCCTTTTCCCGTATGTGACCCTACCGAATTAGACATATAAACGGGTGTGTACTAACATGAGCAACACGACTGGTGCCACATGTGGTGCAGTATCTATTTACCCTTCCGGTGAACCTGATATCAACCCTTATATTTGTTGGGGCTTTTGTTGCTCAGTCTTTATTTTTTTATTTTATTTTGTGGTTTATTTACTATTGTTTATCTGTTGGGCTTTTTTCTTATTTTTCCAGGGCCTCGGTGGTAAAATGGTGTATAAAGATCCCCAACTGATGATTGTCAAGTTGCTAGACTCTGTAAAATGTCATTCATTACCAGTCATAACCTCAATGTTCAGTGTGATTTTTTTTATTTTAATCCATTTGTTTGTATATGACCTATTTCACAATAACATGTATATAAATATTCGTAATATACTGTGCGCTATGCGTTTTTATACTTCATGTTTTGGTAAATGATTGATTGGTTTTCTTGCATTATTAACCGACAATTTAAAAATATTCTACTCAGTTTTTACGACATACAGATAACCATGATAACATCTTCATCTTCTTCGCCTATATAAAATGAAGTAAGAATTCTTATTAATTTTTTTCAAGCCAAAAGACGCGAAATATTTTCGTTAAGTTACTGTTCATTAACTTTTTTTTTGACCGATTTATTTTCGCGTCTTTTCATAAGTTCAAAAAAATCTCTTATTGGATATTAACCATTCAAAACCTGTCTTCTTATTCAGAAATTAAACATGGGTCAAGTGTATCTGCCTTCATGTGTGTATAAGGGGCTTCATGTGTGTATAAGGGGCTTCATTTGTATAACACATACTGACTAGGTTTAGGAAATGGCATAGATGGTAGTAAACATCAAATTTGAATACTTTTCAAAGCTAAACAATGTTGTGGGTGGGAATTCAATTTACCGGATGACTATAGGAATGTTAGTATTCACTTATATTCGATTCTCATTTTACTCCTAATGTTTGCCGAGGCAAGCGTTTGAGAAAAAAGTGTAAAATGATTATTGAACGAAAACCGAAATATATTCTTACATCTCAGTATCCTTGGTATCACCACTTGACAATATTCCCTCAATTCCCACTTCAATTGCCAGAATGTGCATATACTAATGGTTCGTTTTTTAGGTTTGAGGTTAAACACATTATATCTTCTCGAAATACTACTTACAAATGTTGATCCTGTTTATTCGATGCTTGATAACACAGAGTAGAAGGGTAGAAAGTAAGGCAATGTTCGAATGTTTGTCAAATCTGATGTTTGATTGCATTTGTCTTTTAGTCACACCCTTGGAGTTAAATTTTCTCGTTCACGGACGTCGGACCCACAATTTAATACATTCGATATGGAATTGATTTACCTTATGCATCAACAGAGACGAAAACAAATCTATTATGAATGAATCGACAAAAAATCAACAATATATATAATGAACACTGTTTGGAACAGTCAACTTTTTCAATAAACTTTCTTAATTATGTTCGAAACTTTTAAAAAATGCATTTATTTAATAATTTGTTTGTTTTTTTATTCTTTTTATTATTATATTACACAATTTACTTTTCATAATCCAAATAATTGTTTTGTACACTAGTTTGTAATGTTTTTAATTGAAACGTAGTATTGAGGTGTATTTTCCGGAATATGCCGAGTATCACCGGAATGCCATGCGATAACGTTACGGAAAGGCTTGTGATAACAATCGAAGCATGTGATAAACTTTTCATATCAGCCCGCTAAGCAACAATTCGAAAAATATGAAATATACGTTAATTTAATGCTTTTATCATAGTACAGTAAAAATCATATGTTATTTAGTCTAAGTATATGATAAACTTTTTTATCATCTGCTTTAATTCTTTTTTAAAATATATATTGCCATGGTTCAATTTAAACATTTTAAGTTCTGGCCATTAATAAATGTATTTATGTCTGAACATCATTCATTAAAATTCACAAGGCATCTAACTGAAATTCTTATTCAAATTTTTACAATAGATACATGACGTTCCCTTCAATCACGCCATAAACTATCATGACAAAGAATCACATGGACATAAATTAATGCATGTTAAAAAATAAAATCACAAAAAATACTGACCTCCGAGGAAAATTCAAAACGGAAAGTCCCAAATCAAATGGCAATACATGCAATTTATATGCAGACGCGTAAATCCTGTCATTCGTTTGCAATAATCTACTTATTTCTCCACCTCATCTTAATAAAGATAAACTCATCCGCTTTATTAATTTATTTGGGTTCAATAACTAATAAATGTTTAAAAGGTAAAATAACAAAAATACCGAACTCTGACGAAAATTCAAAACGAAAAGTCCCTAATCAAATGAAAATAAGTTGAATGCATCAAACAAATGGATAACATTTGTCATATTCCTGACTAGGTACATACATTTTCTTATGTTGAAAATACTGGAACAAACCTAGTTTTATAGTTAGCTAAACCTCTCACTTGTTTTACAGTCGCATACAATTCCATTGAATTGACAACAGTGTGTGATCAAATCAAACGAGCATAATACATAAAAAATTCGTAAGGGTTCCGCGGAACCCAGTGTCTTGCCTACTTTTGCTAAAAATCTCAGGCTAAAAAAAATGAGGAAAAATATCAATAAAAATATTCCTCTTGATACTATCTTTTGATTGTTAGGAGCTTCTGTTCAAGTTTTGTAATAATCCAGGATAGTTTATGAATCTAATAAATGTTTTAAAAACTTTAACTGCAAATGGTATGTAATGTTAACTGAAAAGAAAACTAAGTCCATTTATAAGTAAAATACAGATACACAGGTACAAGCTTCTGTCTAAGTTTGGTACAAATTAAAAATAGTATCAGAAAGTTATTATTTTTTCTTAAAATTAACCACAGAGTGAATGTGTTGTTTCCTGGCAGAAAATTAATCTAAGTCCATTTAAAAGTAAAATACGAAAAAAATGGAATTTTATTTTTACAAAATTTACTTCTGCATACTATCTTATGATCATAAACAAGCTTCTGTCCATGTTTGATAGTAATCCAGTACAGTTTAAGAAAGTTATTAAAATTTCAAAAACTTTAACCACAGAGTGAATATTTGTGGACGACGACGACGACGGAATGTAGTCTCGCTTAGTCTCGCTTTTTCGACAAAAGTCGAAGGCTCGACAAAAATATCAAAAAAGGGGTATACAATTCAAAGTGGTGCTTATCAACGAATAATGTATATATCGATAATGAATTTACAGAATACACTCGCGAGTTAATTTAGACTCAAATAATTTAAAAAAAACGGATAAGTTTATCTTTGATAAGACTAGGCGGACTTTTGATGTATTTTATTTACTGTAGAATATTATGAATATTTTATACGCAAACTCAATCTGTGTAATTAATATGAATGTATAACTTATGTATGGAAAAAATATAAAATATCCCTGGACGTTGGATCATTGTAAACACATGGCCCCTTGTGTATTCTTCCCTTGGTTTTACAAGTAAAATTGTATTCAGGTGATTTTCAATAAATGTATTTAAAGTCTTAAACAAAAATAAGACTAAGCGGAGAGACATATCAATTAGTTTTAGTAGAACATTGTAATCAAATGATAATATTTATACGTGTCTGCATATATACTGCATGTATTAACATGCATTTATATAAACCACCTTGAGGTTCGTGTAAATCTTTGTCGTGATTACTCATAGTCCTGTGCATAGAGAGTTTCATGTTTTCCTAGTAAACTTTTTGAACTTGTACTACACTTAGGTGCATTATGAATATAAATGAAGTTATCCAGACATAACAACATTATTAATTTCCATATCCACATAAGGAAATCTCTGTACCAAGTCAAGGATATGGTTTGTTATTCATTCGATTGATGTGTTTGGGGTTGTGTTCTTTCCATTTGTTTAGGACTTTCCGTTTATAATTTTCCTCAGACGGTGTTTTTGTTATTTCACTTTTTTGTGGACATTTGACCAAATCGGTCGCAATATAGAACAAACAGAAGCATTTACAAGTTAATAATGACCTTCCAAATTTCCTGTATTTATTTCTCGTTGTTCCACTATGCAGATGCTACCTTTAAGATTTATTTTTAAAATTTGCTCAGTCTAAATATGCATGAAAAACTTGCTGTTGGACGTTTAGAAAACAAAAAATTAAAAAATGATATTCAAGGTATTGTCACACATTATTTTGGTACTAAATTTTATGTTTCAAACTGTCTTATTATATTAATTTCTATTATGTACATTTCATATTTCATTTTTGTGTTTCTAATGACTAAGTTAAATCTTTCAAATAAAGTAATTGAATCAACTGAAATATACGGAAGCCCATAGGGGACCTAAAAAAAAAAAAATTATTTCGTTATCTCAATATAAATATCGTTATTTCGATATAATTAAATCGTTATTTCGATATAATTAAATCGTTATCTCGATATATTTATATCGTTATCTCGATAATTAATTTATTTCGTTATCTCGATATAATTATATCGTTATCTCGATATTTAAATCGTTATATCGATATATTTATTTCGTTATCTCGATATAATTACATCGTTATCTCGATATATTTATTTCGTTATCTCGATATAATTATATCGTTATCTCGATATATTTATTTCGTTATCTCGATATAATTAAATCGTTATTTCGATATATTTATTTCGTTATTTCGATTTAATTATATCGTTATAACGATATTTATTGTTTTTCTTGATAAATTGACTTAAGTCACGTGTTATATACCAACATGGCGTCTGGGAATGAACAGGTAGAACCGAACGTGAGCATTGTTTCATATGGGTTTTTGACTTTGTTTAATTAATTTTGTCTGTTGTTGGCCAACTTAGATTGGAAACCACCATTTTTTATACAGCCTAATGGGACTAGATATTTGAAAACAGAACCAAGGTCCTGTTAACAACTGTTATCATTATTCAAAAGGCAAAGTCCATATATATTTACAAGGCAGAAACATAATAAGAACACGAAAAGCTAAAAAGAAAGCAAAACCCCACAGATAACTAAACATAAATGGGCAAATAGTACTCACCAAAAAAAAAAATTAACCAGAAGCATGAACTAAAACTATTTTTTTAGAGGAATTTACTAGGTAGATCTATGAAACCATTATAAACTATCATAATAATTTGCGTTTTCTTTGCAGAAGGTTTTCCGTCTTGTGGAGAATTATTTCTACATGAATTTACCATACAAAGACATTGTAGAAGTTTTATTGTTAAACCATGGCATTTCTTTGTCTTTACGCCATCTAAAAAGGATTCTACGGAACATGCACTTGTCTCGAAGGAAGGAATATACGGATTTACGTACGGTAATAAATTTTGTAGAATCAGATGTAGAATCAAACGGTTCACACGGATAAAGATGGATGTATAATAAATGTGTCCTACATGGATTGAAAGTAACCAGAGAAAGTATTAGACACATTCTTAAACTAGTTGACCCTAGAGGAGTAGAAATGAGGTCAAAGCATCGCTTAATCAGAAGAAAATATTTCAGCCAAGGCCCCAACTATTGCTGGCATATTGATTCATACGATAAACTCAAACCATATGGCCTATGTATTAACGGTTGTGTAGATGGCTTCTCGAGAAAAATGATGTGGGTTAAAGTAGGAAAAACTAGCAGCGATCCAAAAGTCATAGCAAAATACTTTATTGAGGCTATACAGAATGCAGGTGGGTATCCTTATCATATGAGGGGTGATATGGGTACCGAAAATGGCACAGTTGCAGCAATGCAGAATTTTTTATCAAGAAACGAAAGAAATGAAGATTCATTCATTTATGGAAAAAGTACTTTAAACACTCGAATAGAGTCTTGGTGGGCAATTCTACGCAAACAATGTACAGGGAAATGGGTAAAAGAAATGAAGGATCTTAGAGATACTGGGAATTTTACTGGCAATAAACTTGATGTTAATCTAGTACAGTTTTGCTGCATGAAGTTACTACAGGTATGTTATTCATCTTCACATGAAATCCTTCATCGAGGTATTGTGTTGGAGATGTATGGGTCACGGGTATGGCGATAGGGTATGTGTGTGGTGGTGGTGGAGGTTCAACCTTGAATATCTTTCTGAGCAGGTTGGTTTGTTTTTCTGGTTGCATTACTCATTAACTTTGGTTAGGATTTGAAATTTGCTGAAATTATATTTATTATTGAGTCTAAACATGTTTTCTGCTCAAATTAACAATGATCATCCATCTCTGTAAAATTTTGAAAAAATGCACGTGAATGTTTTTTCACTTGGCCAGAATGAAAGGAATACAAGTCATTATAATCACGAAATGTCAATAAAATATAATCAGTCTTATGTCAAATTAATGTACCATTGCTGTCTTTCCAGTAAGGTCATACTTATTATATTTTATGTTTAGGACATTTTCTGACAAAATTCATAGTTTGAGGATTCATAAAAATAAAAAAAATAATAAAAAACTACGGTCTCAGCATTATCAAGCATTTTGCTCCTCGTCCGCGTCGCATTTGTAGAAGTGCAGTGGATAGTATACATGTGTCAATGATTATTTTTCAGGCTGAACTCGAAGAAACAGCATTGGTGTGGGATATGCATCGTATCAGGCGAAGTCGTTCAAACCTTCCTGATGATCGTCCAATAGCTCTTTACTTACTACCCGAATTATGGGCATCAGCAGATTATGTACAAAGTATTTCGGATGATGAGTTGGAGATTTGTAAATCGGAATGCGCACATGACGACCTTTTTCCATGTGAGGAAGAGTTATTTGAACTTGGTTGTTTGTACATGAGGGCTAATCAAGTAGATCCTCCGACAAATATAAACGAATGCAAAGCTCTTTACTTAGGTCTCCGTCAATGGTTACTTAGTCATTTGTGAATCATATTTGACATCACACAATTATTGAGTGTTTATCCGTAAAACGCAGGATATTTATGGATTTGTGAATATTTATGTTTGATAATGAACTATGTTGATATCATTACATAATCATTAAGCCTCGAGGATAGATAGATATCTGAAGGACAATGATAAAAAAAATTAATAAACAAAATACAATTCTCAGATAAATCTTCATTTTACGAATTCCAAAGTTTGAAGCACGTCGTCTTCTGTTCAACGTATTTTGCGAAAAAAAAACCTTATCATTTAACATTGTTTAATTAAATTGTATGATGTATATAATATTCATAATATTTTAAGCATTTGCAAAACTAAGTTATGCAATCTCAAGAAATCTTTCCAGTTGACATTGTGTTTTTGTTTGATGTATTTCTATTTGTATCCATCTGATGAGTTAAGCCTTTTTCAACTGATTTTTATGGTTCGTTCTTATGTTGTACTGTTACACCACTGTCCCAGGTTAGGGGAGGGTTGGGATCTCGCTAACATGTTTAACCCCGCCACATTCTGTATGTATGTGCCTGTCCCAAGTCAGGGGCCTGTAATTCAGTGGTTGTCGTTTGTTGCTGTGTTACATATTTGTTTTTCGTTCATTTTTTTGTACATTAAGTAGGCCGTTAGTTTTCTAGTTTGAGTTGTTTTACATTTGTGATTTCGGGGTCTTTTATAGCTGACTATGCGGTATGGGCTTTGCTCATTGTTGAAGGCCGTACGGTGACCTATAGCTGTTAATTTCTGAGTCATTTGGTCTTTTGTGGCGAGTTGTCTCATTGGCAATCATACCATATCATCTTCTTTTTTATATTTATATGTTGGTTTGTGTTTTGTTGCACCTAATCTGAAGAATCACATGAGCCTCAGCCAATGCCATCATCATGCATCCGTCTTCCGTCCATTAACCGTTTAGTTTAAAAATCTTCTTTGGAACCACTATGGGTATTCTGGCATATAGTGTTACCCTTGTCCGTCCGCCCGTCCGTACGTACATCCACCAGGGGACTTTGAACATTCTGTTTGGTCGATTTTCAAGAGTTTTCTATAACTACTGAATTGATTTGATTGAATCTTATTATAAGTAAATATGTTCTTACCAAAGTCCTTAACAAGTGTTATTACTTTTTGAGCCGATCCGAAATTCAAACTGTCTGGCCACTAGCGGAGGTCAAAATTTGCATTGAAACCCTATGGAAAACCACATTTGCATCTCCCTTTTTGAGAATCACTAATCAGAATCGAACCAAACTTGATATAGGTGTTCACTATATAGGTCCTACACAAGTGTCGTTACTTTGTAGTGGATTCGTTAAACAAGAGTGCACACGCTGAAATGTCTCGCCTGCTTTACTAACTATGATTGGTTTAATGGTGATGGTCCTAATGATAAAGTTTCACTACAAGTATCACATAAACTTAAAATTATCAATGATCCATGAAAATGAGGTCAAGGTCAGATGAACCCTGCCAGACAGACATGTACATCTTACAATCATTCCATACACCAAACATAGTTGACCTATTGCTTATAGTATACAAGAAAAAGACCAAACCATGAAAACTTAACATTGACCAATGAACCATGAAAATGAGGTCAAGGTCAGATGAAACCTGCCAGACTGACATGTACCCGTTACAGTCATTCCATACACCACATATGGTTGACCTACTGCTTATAGTATTTGAGAAACGGACCTAATCACGTAACTTTAACCTTCATCACTGATCCATGAAATGAGGTCCAGGTCAGGCGAAACTTGTCTGACAGACATGAAAACGTTGCAATGAACCCATATACCAAATAAGGTTATCCTATTACTCATAATAAGTGAGAAATTCATATGACAATTTTTTTTTTTTTTTCAAGCAGTCGCTGAACCATGAAAATGAGGTCAGGGACAAAGGACATATGACAGACGGAAACTTCGTAACATAAGGTATATGCATACAAGATATGAAGCATACAGGTCTTCTGAAATATAAAGCTTTAAACAAATAGTTTACGCCACCTGATAGTAATACCTATGTCTCGCATACTGCGACTTTCGTCGCAGGCGAGACAAAAATTGCAAATAAGGGGCCATAGCTCTTAAACAAGTTTTTCGATCAACCTGAACTTAAATTTCGGCAGAGGCAAATCATTATGACTGATTGTACAGATCAATTTTACCCTCTGCTAGAATATCTCTGATATCTGTATAAGTTTTTGACTTATTTGCAAAGAAGGTGCCATAACCCCATAGTCTATTTCAGCCATGGTGGACAAAAATCCCTTCAGAGGTTTCAGAATAGGAGATTTTAAAAGAAAAGTGAACCGGGACGACGGACAGAAGGTGATGGCAACAACTCACCCTACATTTTAGGTAGGTGAGCTAAGTATAGGTTTCACCATGAGTGACGGTTGAATATCGAGAAATATCAACACGAGTTCTGTAATTTCAACGAAGTAACAAACGAGCCCCTGGCGATGAAAAATTTTGTCCTGCATTTTTTTTTTGTTGTAATCTCTGTCCTGCATTTTTATTTTTCACTCTATTCGGTCCTGCCTTTTTTTAAATTAGTTTATCCTGACTTTTTTTTTACATAAATTGTCATCCTGACTTTTTTTTACTCAAAACTCCTGTCCTGCCTTTTTTTCAAATTTCATCCTAGCCCCCCCCCCCCCCCCCCCCCCTTAAAAATCAAATGGTAGCTCCCTAACTAAAAATTCGAGCTTCATTTTAAATTATTTCCAATGTTCTCCAAAAGAAGATGAAAATGACGTGTCTCAAAGTGTTTCAATCCAAACTCTGACCTTTGCTGGTGGCCATTTTGAATTTCGGATCGGTCCAAAAAGTAACATTTTTGAGGATTTCAGTAGAAACTATGTTGTTAGTTCCAGTTCAAGTTCTTTCAATGGTTTGTGAAAAAAAGATTCTTCAAAATTGACCAATCAAAATCTGCCAGTTTTGATATTTTAAGTTATTTGTAAAAACAGGTGTTGGACTCAGATGGTCTATTTAAGCCATGGCAGCTATGTTTTTTAACAAATCAAAATAATGGATGCAATTTTAAAAGTTAAGATACTCTGAGGAGCATCTGGACAAAGTTTGGAAAATCATGTCAGTGGTTTCAGAGAAGATTTTTTCAAAGAAAAGTAACGAACGACGAACACAACAGTGTATCAATAGCTCACCCTTCCTTATATTTAGGTGATCATGAGCTAATAAGGTGCACAATGACATCGTGTTCTGAAGATGTTGTGTTTGCCAGCTTTCATTTGTTTATTCTGACCAACACTAATTGGTAACTGAAAAATCATAAAAAGAAAGTTTTTCAAACTTTTATTAATCTTACTAAAATACTACGTTAGTTACATGTATAACTAATCAGTGGAGTCAAAAGTCTTGACAAATATGATATTCTTTACAGATCTTCAGGATTGTGGAAAGGCTCACACCTCATAGGAAATAAAAGAAATGTGTCTCTGGTCATTGACACCTCTGTCACGCAAGAAAGAGATGCCCAACAAATCTCTGAACAGCATTCTACATAAAATTAAAAGTTCTGATCAATTTTTAATATAGGTGTAATATAATTAAACTTTTGAAGTAAGATCAAATAATCCTTTTTCTAAAAAACCAACACATTTCATGCTTGTCTCAGCAGTTAAATTGTGTAAAATATTCTTCAACAAACACAATAGTCATTTTGATCGTGTACAAAATACATGTAATAGTCAAATATTCAAACATCTCTTGTATGTCATATTTATCATACATGTAAACATAAAAATAACTGTATTAATTAAAACAAATACCAATTGCAATCTAAGTCATTGTATTTCTGACAGATAACAAAGAAGCATTGCCTGGCATAGTAAATAAAAATGTCATATGACATGTCTTGTCATTTTGTGTTAACATAACATGTGGTTACAGCTAATAGTTCTATACTGACAAAGATTATTTGAACAAATTCCCTTTGCTCACAACAAATTAAAAAATACAATCCTGGTAACTGAGTTGACATTGCCTACCAGACAAAAAAAAAGCACAAGCTAAACAGCATATTTTAAGGTCAACTCTTTTAAAGCCAACGGTATAAATTTGCAAGGTGATTGATTTATTTCTATGTAAACACGTTTACTATTTACCTACAATACTTTTTGAGATATTATCACAAAGCTGCTCTTAAATAAAAATTGATTTTTCAAGATAATAAATTATTTCTATGGTAGTAACTGAAATTCGCCTGTACATGTTTGTAGATCATTTATTAATAATTAACAATTTTGCTATTTATTTATTTATCATCATTTGTATTATAGTCTTATAATGACCAATAGTAATAGAAACTGTGAAAAAAGGTTTTCTTGATTAAAAACCCTTACACCACTCAGTGTGATTACACTAAAATTTTGTAGGATGTAGATCTTGTTTTTATGAACATTTTGCACTTCCCTCTATTTTACATGTAATTCGCAAAATAATATCCCTGAACTGCAAAATTAGTTTTTTAATGTCAAGGTTGTGAAAATCTAATATTCAAGTGGGCCCTATAACTTAAGATTTTTTTTTATCATTTGGTCTTAACTAATAGTGTAAGCTTCAAAATCAAACTGCTCATTCTTCCAATCCCAATCCATAACATTTAAAGTTACTTATACATAGTCCATATCCCACACCCTTCTTTCAAATATGTTTAAAAAATCTTCTCTTAAGTCTGCAGCAGATTCGTATGATGTTGGCAACCTTAATATGTTTCCACAAGTTTGGGCTGTTGGTCTTCGCTGCAATCCAGACAATTTTGTAAATTCTACCAATATTATGTCACAGCTAAGATTAGCACCAGTACAAAACCTCATAAAGCTATGCACATCCTTGTCATCCAATCCCTTAACAAATTTTTTCAGGTACCCTGCAGTTACTTGCCCTTTGAGATCTAATGACTCCGGAAAGGTCAAAGATTTCAATATCTTGTTGACAGTTGGACACATCTCAAGGTACATTTTGCTAAGTGTCTCTTGATTCCAATGAAGTCTTGTCTGAAATACACTCTTCCAGCAATCAGTAACAAACTTAGGTTGTTGTATGATTTCTTTGTGAGCTATCTCCTGAATAATGTTCTTAATGTTATCTTGGCTTGGATACTTTTTACAATCATATGTCTCAAGAACATCAATAAGATCTCCTAAATCACTGTCTTGAAAGTGATTGAAAGCTTTTTCTAATGCGACCCTATCAGTCTTTGGCACAAATCGAAAAAATGCATCAACTAGGTTGGCATATGGTACTCCAAACAAGGCATCTTCGAAACATGCTTTGCAGATTTGTACAGGGAAATAATTAACTGTCTTAAACCCATTCACAAGAATGTATGCAATAGCTGTCCATTCTTCTTGCTGCATGTCATGCCTTAAAATAGGCACTTTAATGTCAGCTCCTTCACAGCACTTCATGTAGAAGAGTTCCCAGAACTCACAGAACACATCTTTTAAAAAACCTTCTCCAGTTCCTCTTTCATCATGGCCGTTTGCATTAACTCTGATTACTCTACATTTGGAAAAATCCATTTCTCCTGTTTTAAACAGATTAATCATTTCTATAAATAGGTTACTCTTATGAATTCTTACAATATCCTGTTTTCTAACATCTTCTAACTCTGTAACAGGTAATGCAATACCTGTTGTAATGGTCTGCTCATGTCCCCCTGTAGCTGATGTGTTTGATTGTGGTGCACTGCCTGCTGACGATTCATTGTGTGGTAAAGTTTCATCAACAGAGTCTAGGTATGTTGATAACTCTGAAGGTGGTAAAATATCTACTGCTGCATTTAAGGACTGTAATAACTGGTAATGGTCATTTTCCTGTGGACAAAAAATTATACCTTCGTCATCTGATGCAATTTTCAGAGTCACAATCTGATTTATTGAGGATGAAGGTTTAGGTAAGGGAGTACTAGTACCAGGATTTCCTGTGTCAGGTAATGTAGACATTGATATGCTTCTTTGCAAGTTTCTAGTATATAAGATGTCAGGTAAATCTTCATCTTCCTCCAATTCCAACTGACTTTCATCTATGGCTTGTTCTAGTATTGAAGTTGTTCTTTTCTTTGTATAAAGATAATATCTCAGTTGACGAGATCCTGTTTCGTCATACAAATCTGCAACTGTGCAATCTTCTTCGATAGACTCTCCCATGAAATTTCGTATTTCAAAATCAAACTCTGTTACCATTCCCTTTTTGGACTTCCCATTTCTAAAAAACAATTTCTTCCCATGTTCCATTATATCGTTTGGAAGCCAAGATTTTGGAGCAGATACATGTCTGGCTCCTCCCCCATTTGGGGTTTTCACTTGGTGATAAGCATTGTCATCATATTCATAATCAAACCATCCTATTTCAATTTGTCTGACTGCCTTTTTTGCATTTGAATTGCCCCGAAGTTTTTCACTTCTGTTGCTGTGCAGCTGAAATCCATCTGTCTTCTTGGATTTTTTTCTTGTGCCTTTTTTGTCACCTTCACCTTCTTCCTCACTATCTGAGGACTTTTCTTTTCCCATCTTTCTCCTCAGTTTTTTAAATAGAGAATCACTTCGTTGGTTTTTATGTTCCCTTTTCATTAGATCTTTAAAGTATCTCCTGGCAGCATAAATGTCCCCGTATGCTGGTATATAAGTATGTAACTGTTCATCTGACATCGCTAAAAATGTCTGGGGATCCATCTGAAATAATACAGTAAATTGATTTGTTAAGCAGCATTATTAAGAGTCACTACACTCAATTTAGAGACCTGAGAATTTTAATGAGATTACACCAGAAGCTGGAATACTGACAAAGTCACAGAGGGTCCTGCGCCACAATTACAAAAATTTAAAAGGTGTACATAGAAAACAAAAGGGTATGGAGTAAATGTACATGGGTCAAAATCGCACACAACACACATATTATATAAATAAAAAATTATCAATGAATAGGGCTTTTATTCCTGTTCGTCATCTTGACAGTTGATGTAGGGTCTTCAACAATGAACGAATCGTTCATACCCTACAACAAGGTAAATACAGTCTCTAGCGTCTACTTAAGCGGTACTATTGATAAAAATAAACCACGGTTCACCTTCTTGCTCCCCACCAGCCTCAGAGTGACAACTTGTGCGATGCTTGTGTACGACATTTCTCCAGTGATACAAGAAAAGTGCAGTAATTTTGAACGGCATCAATCGCTGCTAAAATATGCTTTGAAGTTACACATGTAGGGAGCAGTCAATGAATTGCATAATTTATAATTACAGGCAAGATTTTTCAACCCATATTTATCATACATTGCCCAACAAAATACCAATACATATAATACATGTACATGTACATCTAAATATGACGATTATCAACAGATCCTCAATGTGGGGCCCTAATGAAGACAGAATGTGTCCATGAGTCACAGATGCCCTGCTTAAACTAGAAAATGTGTCTATGAGCCACAGGATGTCCCTCCTGTTATTGATAAATATATGAGCATCAAAAGTAGGTAGGAATGACCAAATTCTTAGTGAACCCAGATGTACTACCTACGATCTATTTCTTGACAAAATATCATTGCATGGTCTACCATGTATAGTAGCTGAGTTTGTTGCTAAATGTCCAGTCACAAATATTCCATGCATAATCAGGACAAGAACCTAGTGAAACATTTAACAGGTATAATAACTAGAGGCTCCAAGGACCCTTCATCGCTAACTGTGAAATGGCCGCCATTTTGAAAATCGACAGTTCAATGACAAAAAATACAACAACCATTTTCGTCTAAATCTGATGCCAATTTTTGTTTTTTTACGAGGGCCATTTTGAATCTCTTTTATACTGATTTCCATGAAAATTGGATCATCTTTGGATTTTTTATGAATTCATTTGACTTTTGGATAGCTGCCATTTTGAAATGGCGGCCATGTTGAAACGTCCAGAAAATTTCTCCGCCTTCTCTTGATGATCTGAACTATTTGTAATTTAAACTATTAAAGGCTCAAGCTGTCACAGTTTTCAAGATAAATGATCAAATAAGATGAAAATTTGGAAAAACTGCAAATAAAGGGACACAACTCCTTGACCGGTTTTCTGTTGACCTCAAAATTTCGGCTTTATAGGTAGATCTAAATGTGCTGATCAATTTTACTCAACCCTGTTACCGTTTTTAACTTATTTGCAAAAAACGTGGGTCAGACCCTGTGGTCTTTTTGTAGCGGGTGACCATAAGTTTCACAAACTTGGTATTAAAAGGATATCATATAGATAAAAATTACCAAATTTGAAACAATGCCTTCAGGGGTTTCAGAGAAGAATGATGGACAGACGGATGACGGATGCAAGGTGAACGCAAAAGCTCACCCAGACTTTTAATGAGGTGATCCAAAAAATTATATCAATTGTCGCTTCTGGGAAAAAAAGTCGCTGGTGAGACAAAACACAGGGAAACAACTAGCAAATGGTTGTGCCCGTAGGGACATAGATGCCCCCACTAGTTGAACCCAATATACAGTGTAACTCTGTACGTTGAAGGCTGATATGGATTGACAGTTGCTCTTTGACACAATCATCATTGTGGATAGACAAATTGTATTGAATACAGGAGCGCAAAAGAAAATGGCTGCTGGCAACTAATTTTCCTTGTGGCTATTCAACACAATATACCATGTTTACCTTACAAACCAAATATCATTCAAATTCATGGCTTGTAACAAATGTTTGTCATCACCAATCAACTCAGAAAACTGTGTTTACTTAATATATACCAAATATTGTTAAAATCTGCCAAAGATCAATTTTAGTGGGAAAATGGCTGCCATTTAACCAGGAGGAAAATTACGCAAAAATCTGAAAAGTGCTTACAACGCACAACTTACCATGGCAAGGTCATATACCAAATATCAATTCATTCCGACCAATAATTGCTGAGACAAATGCTACAAAAAATTGTTTTATATAGCATTATGCAAAATTTCAATGTTCCGTCAAACAGGAAGTGGACAGCTGCTGGGTCTGACAATTACTTTCAGCGTACAACTCATCATGTCAAAGTCACATACCACAAATCAAATCATTCTATTGAATAGAAACAGAGAAATCTGTGAAGAAAGTTTCGGGAGGGACATACGGACATGGCAAAAACTTGACAATGTGTCAATGCATATGTGTGGGGGCATAATAAAAAGCTTCAAAATCAAAGGGAGCTTCCTCAAGCATGTCTAAGTTAATCGTATGTGTATATGTTTTTAATTTAATATCAGTCAAGCCATGTATACTGTAGGAAACACAGACAGACAGGTGAACTGACAAACATTTACTGGTAACTATAGGGCAGTGATCATGGTGATTATGTTTGGTTATTGCTATATTTTCATGGTCGGCCATTAATATTAAAGTATGGAATAAATTGATTACGACATTGACCTTGAACTACAATACTAACCTTCTCCTCTTTTAATCTCTGTATGTACTTTTTTTCCACATTTCTTCTTTCAAAGAAATCAACCACAACATCCAGGTTGTCATCCATGTCTAACTACAAGAGACAATAAAATGTACTCATTCTCACAAAATATTGACCAGTTGTACATTGTTTGAATTTCAAACTTGATCTGTTAGAGGACCGGTCAAAATTTCTCAAGGCATGGGACAGTGCAAAACATAAATGAACTATAAAAAAAGTTGAAGTCCCACGGTTATACAAATGAAGACATTGCACTTATTTTATATGTTATATTTGTCCCAGATATTGCTGATATCAACCTATAGTACATGTATAAGTTTTATAAAAATCTGGCAAGAATTGTACCCGTGAGAGCGCGAACGAAGCCGTTTTCCATAAGTTTAATACTTCCAACCGGTATATAAACTCTTTTAAAAAAAGTCAATCGTCCACCATTTTAAAACTTGTCCAAGATATTGCAGATATTAACCTATAGTATGAGTTTTATAAAAATCTGGCAAGAATTGTACCCCTGAGAGTGCTAACAAGACCGGACGGACGGATGCCCGATATTTCCATGCCCCCGCAACACTTTACGCAGGGGACAAAAAGTTGATGTCCCATTCTGTTTTTTCAACAAAATAAGTTGGAGTCCCATGTACATGTTAGTTCATATAGTATAAACTGTCCTTCAAACCATTGAGCCAGACAGGCATACATCATTCAAATACTACTGACATGATTGTGGTGTAATGACAATGCTTTTAAATGTGTTCCACCGTTGTTGAAGAAAGCCATGTTATACAAGACAAGTAACTTGATAAAGCGTTATGTCAAGCAGTTTGCTGTCATATTTTATGTAAATCCAAATTGAATTAAACAAGAGGCTCTCAAGAGCCTGAATCGCTCACATGGTAAACAATGCCTTCGGCCATGTTTTTTGACGAAATAGAAAATAAAACACAAACTTTATTTTATACACCCTACTGATCATTCAAATGAAGTTTGTAAAAGACTTATTTGTAAATCTAACTTTGCTGAACATTATTGCTGTTTACAGTTTATCTCTATCTATAATAATATTCAAGATAATAACGGCCATGTTTTTTGACGGATCAAAAATCGAAGCACACACTTTGTGCAGGATAATCTAAGGAACTATCATGCTAAGTTTCATCCAAATCCATTCAGTAGTTTCAGAGGAGAAGATTTTTTAAAGTTAGCAAATATGATGAACAAATTGTGAAAAATTGTCATTAAAGGACATTTACCCCTTAAGGGGTCAATTGACAATTTTGGTCATATTAACCTATTTGTAGATCTTACTTTGCTGATCATTTTTGCTGTTTACAGTTTATCTTCATCTATAATAATATTCAAGATAATGACCAAAAACTGCAAAATTTCCTTAAAATTACCAATAAAGTGGCAGCAACCCAACAATGGTTTGTTTGATTCATCTGAAAATTTCTGGGCTGATAGATCTTGACCTAATGAACATTTTCACCCCATGTCAGATTTGCTCTAAATGCTTCCGTTTTTGAGATATAAGCCAAAAACTGCATTTGACCCCTATGTTCTATTTTAAGTAATGGCGGCCATGTTTCTTGGCGGATCAAAAATCGAAGCACACACTTTGTGCAGGATAATCTAAGGAACAATCATTTTAAGTTTCATTCAAATCCATTCAGTAGTTTCAGAGGAGAAGATGTTTGAAAAATTGTTAACGACAACAGACGACGACGACGACGGACGCCAAGTGATGAGAAAAGCTCACCTGGCCTAAATCACCTGGCCTTTTAGGCCAGGTGAGCTAAAAACTTATAGAAATTTTTAAAGTTGACCATCGAAAAATTTCGTCTGAACTGAAAACTGTAGCTTTTTTTTTACCTATAAATTAAAACATTAAATTTGACAGCAATGAACCTACATGTAAGACATTTGTACCTAATAACTTTGGAATTTGTAAGATTAGTATATAAATGAGATAGCTGTCATGTTTTATGAAAATCCAAGTTGTTTTGAAAAGAGTTATGGTAATTTTTAAAGGTGACCATTTGAATTATGTTAGAACTGAAAAGTCTAGCTTTTTCACAAATTTATTTAAATCTTTAACTTGACAGCAATAAACTAAATACCAAATCAATTTGGAATTAGTAAGAATAGTGTATACTTGAATTAGCTGTCATGTTTTATGAAAATACAAGTTGAGTTAAAAAAGTTATAAAAAATTTTTAAGGTGACATCTGAATTTAGTTCGAACTGAAAAATCTAGCTTTTTTCATGTATTGAAATCAACATTAAATTTGACAGCAATAAACAAAATACCAAATCATTTTGGGAATAAGTAACATTAGTATATAAATGAGATAGCTGTCATGTTTTATGAAAATAAAAGTTGATTTGAAAAAGTCAAGTATTTTTTTAAAGGTGACCATCTGAATTTTGGCCAAACTGAAAATTTTTGCTTTTTTCACCTATTAATCAAAACATTAAGTTTGACAACAATAAACCAAATACCAAATAACTTTGCAATTTGTAAGATAAATATATAAATGAGATGGATGTCATGTTTTATAAAAATTCAAGTTGAATTAAAAAAGTTATACATTTTTTAAAGGTGTCCATTTGAATGTAGTCCGAACTGAAAAATCTAACTTTTTTCACATATTTTTATAAAAAAAGGCTAAACATTAAATTTGAAAGCAATAAACCAAATATCAAATAACTTTGGAATTTGTGAGAATAGTATAAACATGAGATAGCTGTCGTGTTTTATGAAAATCAAAGTCTATTTGAAAAAGTTAAAGAATTTTTTAAAGATGACCATCTGAAGTTTGTATGAGCTTTTTTCACCTACAAATGTATTACAAGTAATTAAAAAGTGAAAAAAATTAAAAAAAGGTTTATGTTGAAATAAAGAATAAAGTGGAATTTTGACTTTAATATTAAAAATGTTCTGTCCAAAGAAAAGGATTTTATTTTGTCCTTTTCCAACATGAAAAAGATGAAATCATGTCATGTTTATACCCGTGATGAGCATGATAAGAGTTGTTTACATTTCATGTGTTTCAATCATCAAAGCCAGTTTGGAAATGTTTCAAAACAACATGAAATAAATATATGTGGAAGCACAGCCAAAAAAAAGTGCCAGTAATTCACACTATTTTTATAAATTGCCATAACTCGAAAAATCAACAGACCAAAATGAAATTGGAACTTGCATCACTTGATCTGTAACTTATCATGGCAAAGCAATGTACCAAATATAAAATAAATATCTGCAAGCACAAAGACAAAAAGTGTGGAAAACTGTCAGATAATATTCACTATATTTCTTAGTCAAAGGGCCATAACTCAGTGACAAAACAACCGACCAAAACAAAATGCAAACTTGATCTGTAACTTAATTGTCATGGCAATTACGTACTGTACCAATGTGAAATAAATATCTGCAACCACATAAAAAAAATGTGGAAAACTAATTTGCAGGACTGAGGGACAGAATGCAAACCTAAAGTCCTCTTCAACTTCATCAACTGAAAAGGAAGTCCCTGTATACTGTGCTTTTTTAACACCACAAATCTGGGGTGTTCAGTAAAAACAGTGAATATACCCAAATTTTGTTGACTACAAAATGTACCTTTTTAATAGTGCATATTAGGAAAAAAAGTGTTATGGGTCAATGCTTTAAAATAGGGTAAAGGACCAGCAATATTTTATCCAAGACTATTGGCTACAAATACAGTTTTTTCCCCAAGAACAGTGACCGTTTGGAACTCTTTACCAGCAACAGTAGCTGAGGCTCACTTCTTGGTATTCTTCAAGAGGGAGCTTTCAACACTTTCTTTCTAGTCTGTTCAGTCCCCCATTTGCCAAGTAGGTCAAATGGTGGACTTGAGCTGTACATGTGCCGGCAGGGATTATTTCCCTGGTAGTGGTACCGCCATGGAAGCCGGATTGGTTCAGGCCAGATGAACGAAAAGCGAATGGGTACCCCCTTTTTTATTTATTTTACTTTAGTACTTTATTTCTATCATACTTTAAGGCACCAAGGCTCCGTGTTGAATACCGTACTCTGACCTATAATGGTTAACTTTTACAAATTGTGACTTGGATGGAGAGTTGTCTCATTGGCACTCATACCACATCTTCTTATATCTATTTATACTTGCTTTATATATTTTTGGTTTTATCTTATAAAACTAAAAAGTACTCAATTTCTTGCACCCACCGGAAGAGTCGAGTATTGACAGGGTTTGTTACAATTTGTCGGGTTTACTATCCATACCAACCTTTTCGGGGTTCGTATGGATTGCAAACCCGGCAAATTGTAAGAAACCCCTGTGCCCGTCAGCCTGTGGTTAAACGTACAATGACAATGTAGATGTAGACTAAACACATCTTTTTACTTTTTAGAATTGTTTATAGATATGCCCAAAACGCCCCTAAAATAGCTTGTCCTTTATCACATACCAGATGAATAGGTTACTTCTATCTATGTTGCCCAACGTAATATTAAGATAGCTTTTAGGTTATTGGAATTTTCTGGTAACTTACAACTAAATCCTGTGCTGCAAATGGGGCATGCACTAATAGGGGAACGAAACGGACATAAATTTAGATGGGTCAACTCGGCTCTAAACCTATCGGACCGTCACCCCTTTGATTACAATTGAACCCTATAGGTGTCTTACCTAGGTGTAACCAATATGACCATAATTATGACTGTTAACAAAGAGATACGTCTCGCCTATTGCAAATTGTCCGTGAGGCGCATTCAGTTGCGGATTGAGAGGGTGCGTAGTGGACCTTTTACTTTGAAAAAAAATATGAATTTTTGCCAAGTCTTCATATTTTGTAAATTATATACCCGGCCAAAATTTTTGCGCCTTCCCGACTACGACTCGGCCGATATCGGGTATCGGGATGATAACCGGGCCGATATGGATTTATACAATATATTTAAATAATCTATAAATATCACAAACTTTAGCATTGAATTTGCATTGAAAACACCAGTCAATGGACCGTGACTGCGGGGTCATAGGCGTAAAATCATCATGTATCCGAAATATACTACCGGATACTAATGCAACTACATAAAAAATATTATGATCTAGTATCAGTGGTTCATGTGTAACTTCAGCTAAATCATAAACGTGAAAATTGTGAACGCTGCCGCTGACGCCGTCGGAAAAACAATATCTAAGTCTCATGCATTCTTTGTTTAATTTATTTACATGTGTATGTAGAATTTAATAGTATTTAAATATAAATCTAAGTGACAAAACCCTACCCTAGCTTATTTAGTAGATAATACATTTAATACAGAAACAGTGCTCACTTTCAGTTGAACAAGATGGGGATTTCCACGGTGTTTAAGACCTTGTTTCGATATCTGGTTCAACTGTTTGGGGCCTATTTTCAATGACACAAATATATTTTCAAATCATAACAATTTTGAAATAATAACCATATTGACAATTCTATTTTGATGTCCTACATTTTGACTTGGACAGAACCTTAATACTTAGCAGACCTTTTTGGACCAAAGTCCTGTTACTTCACGATTCCTGTATTGCGAATCATAAATAGAATACATTTAATATAGTATATACATGCCGAACATTCACAAAGATAAAGAAAATACTTTTACTTGTGATAAGTCAACAAATCGATATAAACAATACAACAATCACACTCACGTTCGGTTCCTCTTCATTCCTAGACGCCATGCTGGAATAAACACGTGACGCGTCAATTTATCAAGATAAACAAAATAAATATCGATATAACGATATAATTATTTCGAGATAACGAAATAAATATATCGATATAACGATATAAATATCGAGATAACGATGTAATTATATCGAGATAACGAAATAAATATATCGATATTACGATATAATTATATCGAGATAACGAAATAAATATATCGAGATAACGATGTAATTATATCGAGATAACGAAATAAATATATCGATATAACGATTTAAATATCGAGATAACGATATAATTATATCGAGATAACGAAATAAATTAAATATCGAGATAACGATATAAATATATCGAGATAACGATGTAATTATATCGAAATAACGATTTAGTTATATCGAAATAACGATATTTATATTGAGATAACGAAATAATTTTTTTTTTTTTAGGTCCCCTATGGGCTTCCGTAGAAATAGACACTTACGTGTTTAAAAGGTGTCCAAAATCTTTTGTTAGATGAACCTGAAAATTGAGGCCAAAATCGGCTTACTGGACCTAATCCTTTATATTCATGGAGTCCGTTTGGATATGCAAACGAGAGCACTTGAACTGCGTTCGTATTTTCCATAGCAATCATGTATATTGTTTTTGGTTGAAAATACCTAATTTGTAACACTGATATTTTATAATTGGACTTAATTAAATGAATTTGGAATTTACCAATGTGTTTGTGTTTATTATACATGAACTGCTGACTTGTGTGAGAATAAAGAGCTAGTACCCCGCATTGTGAATTTTTCCCAAAGACGGAATCCCACATGAAGCCGTTCTGGCAATGTTTATAAGGAAAGTAACGTTGAAAATCTTTTCCTCATAGTATCACAACGTATGTTTATGCATTATAAATATGAAAATAATCAAATGACTATATGAATGTAATATGCAAATGAGACACATATTAAACTATTGTTGTGCAGTTCAAAATTATTTTTTTTAATAAATTTCTGCTAAAAGAATCACTTCTTTCTTTTAATTTTAACATAGGTTTTAAAAAAATCAAAATTAGGAAAATAATACTTATTTGTTTCTAAAATGACACAACATTTGTGTATTTTTAGTTCAAGAATATGTGGTTCAGAATTGAAAGTATCCCGCTACGTGCATTGTGTAATTCTGCAGTATCTATGAATTGTTAGATCCCTGGTCTGATCTGATAAAACTTTTAAATTGAATTGAGTTAACATAGTCATACTGACATTGACACATCTTTTTTCCCACAATTGAACTTTGATAACAATTATCTATTTTGTCTATGCTTTTGAATTTACGCGGGTTAAAAACCTATGACGTCTTAGACTGATTTTTATCAAGATATATAGATCATGTGAGTATGACTTGTATACATACATATATTCATTTTAACACGTATACACAAGTCATGTGGTTGTTTATCTATTTTTAAAGCTGCACATGTTGAAACAGTCTTGCACAGAAAATGGAGAAGCCACAAATAGGAAAATATGAATTTGGTAGGTAGGATTGCAAATTATATTTTTTTAAGTACAAATATATTCAATATAATTATGTAAACGTGATATGAACTAGTTTCTTTTGGAAATAGCTAATAATTAACCATGCATGATGGGTCACTGACTTGAGATGTTTTTAAATTATTCAATGGAATTTCTTTTAAACTTCCGTATCGATGTATTTTTATTGAAGTCCAAGCTTTATTACTTTTTTTTTACTTTGAATTGAATGAAAGGTGTTTTCAATTTTTAGGGTGTCAAAATGCGTTTAGTATAAAAATTAGTTTATAGTTATCATCAATGGATATTAAACAATGTCATAAGGAAGAACGATACAATTAAAATATAAAACTTTAACTTTAAAACAAAAAAAGTTTTTAAAAGTTAGAAATTATAAGATAAGAAAGCTAGGATAAAAATACATTTAAATTTCTTTTATCAGGACCGATTACAGAAAAGGATGTTGTTGTGAGTATTAAACAACCTGGGAATGCCGATACTGAAGTCCTTATTGTTGAAGAGCAAGAGATAAGACTATCCTTCCAAAAGAAAGGGGTGGTTCCTGATCCTAGAATTCTCATTCCGGCGTTTCAAGAAATGGAGTGTTATGATGACGATATATTCATTTGTGCTTATCCAAAATGTGGTATGTTACTGTTTTCCCATGTAGGTTTTCATTATAGACATACATGTTCTATATTTTCTTGATCCTCTATTGCTATAGCTCTCTGCTCAGTCTGTGATTCATTCTCGTATCACGACTTTCAGACGTTAGCAGAATTTATCATCGACGTCATAGTCTGTAAGGGGAAGGAAGTGGAAATTATCAGCAAAACTATGCGAACGGAATTTACTTAAGAACAACCAAGCATAAACGTCTAAAGGACAGGAAAAAGAAAAATTATGATTGATTGATTGATAAGTGTTAAACGCCACTTTAAAATTATTGTGCTATTTTATGGCGGTCAGTTTTAATTGGTGGCGGAAGCCAGAGTGCCCACTGACAACCACTGAACTGACAATCCTAGGCATTTAAGATTGGAGTCGAGTGCACCTGCCACATACGGGATTCAAGAGAAAAAAATAGTATCATAAAAAATTATCAAGTTGCTGTGCATAAATATGCACAGGTCATGAAATGTTCAACACATTGATATAAAATATTTGGGGTTTTTCTTATCTATAGTTTTGCATTTTTGGATTAAATTGATCACTTGTTCAATATAGAACATATGACTTCGCATTTGTAGTCAATTTTAAACGTTTTCATACTGATATTTTTTTATTTCTTTTTTTTTCAAGTAAAAAAATCAGAAATAGAAAATAGAAATAGTAAATAATGCCCCTGAGGTCATATGCTATACTAGAACTAAATTGACACCCCTTTCAAAAAAAAGCATCTTGTATTAAAATTTACCGAGTAAAACATTTTCTTAAACGAATAAGAATGTTACATTCTTTCAAATCAGCAAATTATAAAATTCTTTGACTTTTCAATAATCTCAAATATATTGATATTTTGTTCAGGTACACATTGGGTATGGGAGATGTGTCAGATGATCATAAAAGGTAAAGCTGAATATCACTCAAAAGCTAAAGAATCGTGTATGGTTGAATTTCATCTGCCTGAGGAGTACAAAGATGAGCCACGTCCCAGAATATTCAACACCCACTTTACACCAGTGTGTCTTCCAAAACAAGCAGTTGAAAAGAAATCCAAGATCATTTTACTTCATAGAAATCCAAAGGACATTATTACATCCCTGTATCATCATATGGTTAAGACAAAGTTCAATATAGACAGTGAAACAACATGGAATCAGTTTCTGCAATATATCCTCCATAATGGTATGACTAAGATATGACAGGAGCATTTGTTTTATATATTTATTTTTTTTAAAGTGACAAGTTTATCTATTATGAAAAATAACGATGGAGAAGGGGCTAACTGTCTGATTTTCGAACGTTCATTTTGATCAACTAAAAAAGTTTATTTATGCCAAAATAGAGTAAATGTGATAAAAATTATTTTTTTCTCTGAAAAAGCATGGTTGATTTCGCAACAAAGCCTTTTAGAGTATTTTATATAACAGGCGAACAGAATGATCTTCGGCCAAGCGAAACTAGAATCAAATTCATATATTTGCTTCTCAGCCACGCATGTGACATTTATGTTTTAAAGATAAAGAAAAACATGGTCAAATAGTTATCAAAAGTACCAGGACTATAATTCAGTACACCAGACGCACGTTAAATCGACATAAGACTCATCAGTGACGCTCATATCAAAATATTTAAAAAGCCAAACAAGTACAAAGTTGAAGAGCATTAAGGATCCAAAATTTTAAAAAATTGAGCCAAGCCGGAATTAGAATAAAATTTCCATGAGTAAAACTCGTTAATTTAACATGTGAAGTCTGCTGTTAAAATAGTGCACAGATGCTTTTTGGTTGAAAATTTGTCAGCTGATTCAATACACAAAAAACCTCATAGAATTAGCATACGCTAGACCAGTCGATTGGCTCATAATTCCAGCATACGACTGAATGTTAATTGTTTGGAAATATTATTTTATTTCTTTATATGCTGAAACAGCTTATCACTTGAACAAGTGTGTGGTAGTTTTAATCACTCATATTTAGTTATTTAACATAAATCATTGCCATTGTGAATTGTGGTGTTCTTTATAGTTGAATGATGAATTCCTAGGAACAAGACTTATGTCATCATTTTGGATTTTTGTTGTTGTGACTCTCACTTTATATATGCTTTTGGGAGAAATGTTTCAACTTTTGTTATAGTTCATTTGATGGCAAAGAAGTTGTTTTTCCTAACTATAGAAACAAGCTTAAAATACATACTTTTTTCAGATCGGGAGGTGAGTTCGAATTGGTTCTTTTATAACAAAAAATGGGCAGAGTTTACAGCATCTAATGACCTTGATGTATTAGTAATGAATTACGAAGACCTTAAAATAGTAAGTTGGAAAGTCCTTTCAATATAAAATTACAGTTTACGATATGACGAATTTACCAGTAACTAAAAAAATATGAAATTTATCACCTAGCTCATTTCTTTGATTCGGTTTTCATCAAAGTATAGTTGCATCCGCCTAGAGAGCATGAAAAGGCCCCCGAACCACACTTTTCCTGATAGTGTTTTTATCTTTTCTGAATGTTGCTCATTTTTCCTAGCTCATCAATAATGCAACAGATATTTATTTTGTTTAAATCATCCCGAAGTAATATTCGAGACTGACGGTCTTACCAATCCAGATATTGTTTATAGCAATTTTATTTAATTGAATAAGAGATAACATTTAATGTATTTTAAAAATTAAGCTGGCAATTACTAAAGATATTACAATTTAAATAAATAACAGTTTTATTAATCTACATCCTAAAACTTTTACAAAGATATTTTTCAGCTCAGTATGTGTTACTAAACCCATTTTTACTGGATATAAATATAAAGAAAGAAGATGTGGTATGATTGCCAATGCCCCAGAAATCAACAAATACAGGTCACCGTACGGTCTTCAACAATGAGCAAACCCCTACACTGCATAGTCAGCTTTTAATACCCTGAAATTACCATGTAAAACAATCAAAACGAGAAAACTAACGACCTTATTTAAGTACAAAAAATTATCGAAAAACAGATATGTAACACATAAACAAACGACAACCACTAAATTACAGGCTCCTAATTTGGGACAGATGTTAGCGGGATCCCAACCCTCCCCTAACCTGGGACAGTGGTATAACAGTACAACATAAAAACGAACTATAGAAATCAGTTGAAAAGGCTGAACTCATCAGATTGACAAAAATACAAATGGACGTGGCCGGGTACTTGTACATCCCAACAACAAAAAGACACTAGGTACAGATCTGTCAGTATTTGCAGTTAACTGACACCTAGTACATTTAAAGGATTTAAGTATTTTGCAAAAAATGCAGTCTTTATAAAGATGTGCATTGAACTTAAATATTACTATCATATCCACTGAGACCAAAGGACGAGGTTGTATATGTAATCAGCACCACTAGGCCACCGTATTGTCGTCAACAACGAGCAAAACTCTTACCGGGTAGTGTTTTAAAATGCTTAAAAATGTTTATTATAAGAAAATATGATACAAATTCAACGTTTATTCTTATTTTACTAAGTTTTTTTTTTGTAGGATACAGTATCATGTCTTTCAAAACTAGCGGATTTCATAGGATATCCAAGAGATGAAAAGATGTTACAAGAAATAAGTGAAAAATGCACTGTGAATAAAATGAGAGACGCAGAAAAGGAAAGAGACAGTGGAACAGAGGTTGTCAATTCAGAACAAGTATCATTGTTATATAGAAAAGGTAGGTTAAAAACCGTGTATGCTCTATAAAAATGTATGTTAAAAACCTGCATGCTCTATAAAAATGTATGTTAAAAGCCGTGTATGCTCTATAAAAATGTATGTTAAAAACCTTGTATGCTCTATAAAAAGGTATGTTAAACACCTTGTATGCTCTATAAAAAGGTATGTAAAAAACCTTGTATGCTCTATAAAAATGTATGTTAAAAACCTTGTATGCTCTATAAAAATGTATGTTAAAAACCTTGTATGCTCTATAAAAAGGTATGTTAAAAACCTTGTATGCTCTATAAAAAGGTATGTTAAAAACCTTGTATGCTCTATAAAAAGGTATGTTAAAAACCTTGTATGCTCTATAAAAAGGTATGTTAAAAACCTTGTATGCTTTATAAAAAGGTATGTTAAAAACCTTGTATGCTCTATAAAAAGGTTTTCGGTGTTCTTGTCACAATTAGAGTTCAGGGAAATATATGACCTACCAATGCAAAGAAAACACTAGGTGTGGGAAATTATCTTCAATAATGTACAGTTTTGTTTTCACAATTTTAAATTGAAATATACAGGGTAAGTATTAAAGTTACAATAAACAAAGTGTTGACATAAACAAAATCTTAATATGCTAAATATTAAAGTATCACCTTTTAAATTCAAGTCTATGGTGATATAAACTAGCAATATTACTAATTCCCTACATGCAAAATAGTATTTTAAATCCATGATATAAAATTATTTTGATAGATAAACATGCAGTGGACACGAAGCATCAGTGGAAATATTTTGAATTAAACAAATTTTATATTTCAGGTGTTGTTGGGGATTGGAAAAACCAGTTTACTGTTGCTGAAAATGAACAATTTGATGCTCATCTCAAGGAAAACATGAACGGAGACCATTTAAATTTCAAATATGAAATTTGAACTATATTACAGCCGTTTTCTTGTAAGGAAAGTGTGTTTCCTGGCGTTTCTATGCAACTGATCACCCGATTCATTTAGTATTAAACATAGTATATCTAGTCATTCAACAGTTATATATTGTTCATTTGTTTGATAAAACAATAAAATAACACACATCACAAGAATTAAGTATCAAAGTGTAAATTTACATGTGCTGAATATTAAAGTTATAGAGTTAAGAAAATATCTTAGAAGACCATTAATTTACCATTTGGATTGTTTGGAATACCTGTTAAAAGTATGGCAATCATTTCAAAACTATGTTTTGTCTGGTATATTTACATGTCAGCAAATATACCTAGTATATTAACTTATTTTTAATGGTTGTACTATGCAATATCGCATAGGTCACATCTCGTTATGTGTCTAGTGTATTCTTTAAGGTTTGGATATTCTGGCACGCTCTACATGAGCAAATAAATTATTTAAAACAACATTGATGATAAGGATAGTTAGTGGTGCTTCATATATTCTACTAAGTGTTGGAATCAGATGGGACAGACAATGTGTCCCCGGGAAAATATTTCTTTATTTCAAATCTGCACGAACTTTTACTGGCCAAAGTATTCCATTTGTTCTTGGGGTTCATGTAAATCTTTTTCATGGTTATTTATAGTTGTGTGTGTAGAGAATTTCATGTTTTTCCTAGTAAGAATTTCGAACTTGTATTTCACTTAGGTGCATTGTGAATATAAATGAAAGTTATCCAGACATAACAACATAATTAATTTCCATAACCACATAAGGAAATGTTTGCATCAAGTCAGGAATATGACAGTTGTTATCCATTCGTTTGATGTGTGTGAGCTTTTGATTTTCCATTTGTTTAGGGACATTCCAATATATTTTTCCTCGAGGACTTCGGTGGGTTTTTTATTTTGCTTTTTTGAGGACATTTGACCAAATCGGTCGCAATATAGAACAAACAGCAGCATTTACAGTTAATCGTGGCCTTCAAAATGTTTTTTAATTCTCATTGATCCACTTTGCAGAAGCAAAACAAATTGTCGGCATGTCTATGGGAACGAATAGTTATCAAAGGTACCAGGATTATAATTTAGTACGCCAGACTTATTAGTGACGCTCATATCAAAATAGTTATAAAGCCAAACAAATACAAAAGTCAAGTGCATTGAGGATCCAAAATTCCAAAAGGTTGTGCCAAATACGGCTAAGGTAATCTATCCCTGGGATAAGAAAATCCTTAGTTTTTCAAAAATATTCAAAGTTTTGTTAATAGGAAATTTATAAAAAAAAAAATGACCCCCATAATTGATAACCGAAGTGTTGACTACTGGGCTGGTGATACCGTCGGGGACGAAACGTCCACCAGCAGAGGTATCGACCCAGTGGTGTAAATAATTATCAAAGGTACCAGGATTATAATTTAGTACGCCAGACGCGCGTTTCATCTACATAAGAATCATCATTGACGCTCATATAAAAATAGTTATTACGCCAAACAAATACAAAGATGAATAGCATTGAGGATCCAAAATTCCAAAAAGTTGTGTTAAATACGGCCAAGGTAATCTATGCCTGGGTGCCTCTCCTTACCGACCTCATTTTATTTTCATATGAATCGGAGTTCCTTCAGACATTTGTCAAAAATAAGACGATCTAAGAAGCCGGTTATTAAATTTCGCTTTCAGATATATTGATGATGTTCTTTCCATTAACAATCCGAACTTTTCTGATTGGGATCCACTTATATATCCCCCATAACTAGAAATCGAAGAAACAACTGACACGGCTTCCTCTGTCTCATTTTTAGACATATATCTCGAATTTGACATACACAGTCATCTCAGTACAAGAGTCTATGACAAACGAGACGATTTTATTTTTGGAATTTCTCCCACCTTAAAAGCAACATACCAACTTCACCTGCATATGGGATATACATGTCCCAACTTATTTGATATTCAAGAGCTCACTAGTGTCTGAACAGAAAGTTGGTGAACCAGGGTGTGTCAAAGAACGTCTCGTCCTTTTTCTTAAAAAGGTTCATCGGAACAAGACCTTGTTGATAAATATTCCGTATCAACTTCACAAATAATACATGATGGTCTTGATGTAAAGATTCTGCGTAATGACGTTGTTTATCATCTTTACTACGTGTTGTATTGTTCTTTTATTTGTCTTTGTTCAATAATTAATATTACTTTTATTGTTTCGTCTGTTTTATGTGATATCCATTTGACATGGCTCGGTACTTATACATCCCGTCAATGTGTTTGTATTTTGTTGGTCTGTGCGAATTTTTTTAATTTTTGTTCTTTTAACGTACGTAACTCTGTACTTTTAAAGATCCCGTGATTATGTTGTTTTCTTGTATGTCATTATGTTATTGTTCTATTATAAATTTGATAATATTTTGAACGACAAAATTATTTTATTTTACTCGCGTAGTGGTATTAACCATATATGGATTCTTAGAAATTCTAGGGAACTTCTAGATGGGTTTAGATCTCAGTCTGTTTCTGAGATTAATTCTAACATGGCTTTTGATTTTTAACCCTGCATGCCACCATTCCTCATTTGAAATTATAACTGTTTTGAATATACATTGAACGACAAAATTTCTTCTTTTGTGACATTTACATTTTCTGACGCCAAACAATGAATGTATTTTTTTAATTTGATAGATGATTTTTGTGGGGTTTTTTGTAAATGTTTGTTTGTTTTGAGACTGTAACACAGTGATGACTGCTGTAACCATATTTTGACTATTTTACCGATTATGTCTGTTTTGTTCACGCATCATTGGGAATATAACGGAATAGGATACGACTGTCATACAAGTGAGAGGTTTAGAGCTATAAAATCAAGTTCAATCCACCATTTTCTACATTTGAAAATGCCTTTAAAAGTCATGAATATGACAGTTGTGTTTTATCATTTGATTTTGGCATTTGATTACGGACTTTCCGGTTTGAATTATCCTCAGAGTTCAGTATTTTTGTGACTTTACTTTTAAGCAAACACAAAATTAAGCAATTGATTAACACAAATGATATCCAAGGTATCACATCGTATGCATATGCATTTTAAATATATAAATAATCAAATGGCTATATGATTATAATATACAAATGAAACACAAATTACACTGTTTTGTTGCAGTTTTTATTAACTTTCTGCTAAAAGTGTCCCTTCTTCCTTTTTATTTTAACATAGGTTACAACTAAGATCAAATTTGAGGAAAATAATATTTATTTTAAAGTTCAAAATGACATTAAATTTGTGTATTTTTCGTTCAACAATATGTGGTTCAAATTTAAAAGTACAGCTTTGGGTCTCCAATTTATTGCTGAAAGTATCCCTCTACTATTATTATGATATTCTGCAGTATCTTCGATTTTTTAGATCCCTGGTTTTATCGGAGAAAACGTCTTAATTGAATTGAGTGTATAAAAACATTGAAACATCTTCTTATTGGTAAATATAGAGCTATAGTTCTCCACAAGGGCCAAGAAGACACTCAGAAAGCAGTCAAATGCAACAAATGTCTGCAAGAGGGGCATAAGCTTTTTGAGTGTCCAAATGACTGGGTATGCAGAACTTGTGGAGGCAGTGGACATAAATCAAATTACTGCACTACGTGTCCGAATGACTGGTTGTGTCAAACTTGTGGCAAATCCGGCCATACAGCCCAATACTGTAATGCTGAAACTGTTTCCTCCAGTGAAGACAGCCAATCAGAATCCGATTCTGATTCTGACAACAAATCTAGTCATCAGCCTGATCAGGAAAACAGAAATTATACTAAACACCAATCTCCAGATCTGTCGAATTCTAAAAACAGATTTACATTCAACAAACAAATACATGTTGCAAGTGAAACAGCAGAGAAAGAAGTTAATAACAATCAAAACAATCAATCAAAAGAAAATCCGAAAGCTTCTGATACTAATTCTACAGACGAAAAGAGACAGGTTAGAAAAGCTAAACGACAAAAAACCAAAAAAGACAAACAACACCGTTCTTCTGGTGATCAGCAAAGCATGGATCACTTCTTAAAGGAAGCTTTTCGGACACCTTCTCAAAAACCCAATGATGAGACAAGAACACGAAATAAACAAAATGCAACCACCCCTACTGATGAGCTGCATGCAAGAGAGGAACCTGTGAAAAAAACTAAATCCTAATTTCCTCTAAAAAAAATCAAAAAAACAAAAAACATTTTCTGTAAAATATGTTTTTAATTTTATTCAAATTGTATATATATTTTTGTTTACTTTTTCATGTAACTATAGACTGTGTCTATAATGTTAACATAAACATAATTTGTGAGTGTGATGTCTATATAACAGATAGAATACATTCAAAGAAGAAAAATTTAAATACAAGTACATGTAAAGAGTTATTTAAAAATATGGTAAATATTTCAAATACAGATAAAAGTCTATATGAAGACTGTTTAGAATGTAAAAGCAATCTTTAGAATAGAGAGACAAAAACTCTATCAGAAATAAACACTGTTTATAAGTCGCTTGAAACTGGTACGGCATTCATAAACTGTAAAAGCATCAGCATCACTTTAAAAGATTTTGTTGAAATGTCCAATATAATACACTTATATGGATCTCAGTTCGGCAGTAAACTAATTCAATTTTATAGTTCTAAGTTTGGGATAAATATACTGTCAAGGTCCATTCTTCTAGTATGTCTATTTATAAATTTCCATAAATGGTTAAAATCGATATCAGTTACATGTAGAATATCAATTTCACAAAATAATGATGTATCCACACTATATTGTAATGTAAATCCCGTATATGATGTTTCCAATATAAATACTCCTAGAATTATTCATTTGTTTACATTCCATATCATGCACATGTTGACTGTAATAATAATTCGGGTAGTCGTTAACTCTTACAAGGTCAACACATCAATCTTAGATGTTGAATCTGAAAAAGATAAGAAAATTTGTTACAAGGTAGAAGATAGCATATTTTATATAAATACCGCAAGTGTCAATTTTAACATCAAAATAATTAGACTTCAAAACTATCTAAATCCGGTACATTTCAATTACCTATTAAGAGAGATTTTCGGAAAGTCAGTAATGAAACTAAAAATAGATTTAACCTTTCACAATGCTATATATAGATCTATAAATAACCTGGCGTTTATCTGGGTCATGATCAAGCTCGATAAACAAAACTTCAATTGGCATTTAAATGTTCTATTAGAACTGTTTTCTATAACAATAAATACAACTAACTACTATGAACATTAAAAATCTTCATATTTGTTCATTAAATTGTCAAGGGTTAGCAAAGAAAGAATAAACGCTTTAGACTATACACATGGTTTAAACAACAAAAGTGTGACATTTTAATGGCACAAGAAACCCATTTTTCAAAAGATATTATAACGAAAATTAATAATGAATTTCAAGGAAAACACCATCACAGTTTAGGCAAAACAAATTCGAGAGGTGTTTCTTTCTTTATACGCAAATCACTAGATTTTAAAATAATAAATGAATTTTGTGACAATGAAGGAAGAATAATTTTAATTAATTTGGAAATTCAAGATAAGATATTTACTTTAATAAACTTGTATGCACCAAATGAAGTCCACGCAAGGAACACATTCTTTAAAAAAGTACAAGGTTTAATTGAAGAGCACAGTCTTGGTGCATTAATTGTAGGAGGAGATATGAATGACCGTCTATCTAGTATAGATACAAAAAATAAAAATCTTCATAAAAAGTTTAAAAAACCAGTAAATAATCTTAAACAGGTAATAAAAACAAATAAACTGATAGACATTTGGAGGCTATTAAATAAAACCAAAAAACAATATACATGGAAAAGAAAATATTCTACAAATGAGGCAAGTAGAATTGACTTTTTTATAATAAGTTCACAAGTACGCATGCTGACAGTATCAGCTGACATCAGACCAGCTCACATTTCAAGTACAGACCACCAAGCTATTTCTTTAAAAGTAGATATTTATTCAAGTAATCGAGGAAAGGGTTACTTTAAAATGAATAATAGTATATTAGCTGACTTTCAATATCAAGAAATAATAAATAAATTGATTGATAAGTATGAGAATAAATTTAATAATGAAAATCTTCTTACTCAGTGGGACTTGTTCAAAATTGATACCAGAGACACTACAATTAAATACTGTAAATCGAAAGCCAAAGAAAGAAAAAATAAAATCAATGTTTTGGAAAGCCAAATTAAAACTTTAAACGATAGGTTAGATACATTACCCACAGACACAAATAAAAATCTTTTTAATGAAATTAAACAATTAGAAAATGAATTAGACCAAATATATTCATTAAAAGCAAAAGGGGCTCAAATTAGGTCAAGAATCAAATGGGTTGAGGAAGGTGAAAAAAATACAAAATTCTTTTTATCTTTAGAAAAACACAGGCAATCAAAAAAATCTATTAATAAGTTATTGTCCCAAAATGGGGAGGTAACTGTAGATCAAAGTGAAATTCTTGATATGAGTAAAGAGTACTACAAAGTCCTATACAAAAGCTCTAACCCCGATACTGAAATCTTAAAATCATATATTGAAGGAACAAAGATAAATCATTCTTTGACATCCTCTGAAAGTAAACAAGTAGATGGTAAATTAACACTAGAAGAGTTAACATCCTCTATTTTTAAAATGAAACTAAATAAAACACCTGGGAAAGACGGTTTAACTGTAGAGTTTTACAGACAATTTTGGCCAAAATTGAAGAACATAGTTTTGAAAGTCTCTAATACTTGTTATGATAAAGAATCTTTATCTAATACCCAAAAGATTGGGATAATATCATTAATTTATAAGAAAAATGACCCTTTGTCCCTGGATAACTACCGTCCAATAACTTTATTAAATATAGATGTGAAATTAATAACATATACTTTAGCACAAAGACTTAAGAAAATCTTACCATTAATAATCCATAGAGACCAAAATGGATACATAAAAAATCGCTATATAGGATTCAATGTGCGTCAAATTCAGGACATCATAGATTATTCTGAAAATTTTAATATTGAAGGAGCTATACTATTTATTGACTTTTCTAAAGCATTTGATTCACTGGAGTGGGATTTTATGCTGGAATCATTAAAGAAATTTGGGTTTAATGAATCATTTCAGAAGTGGGTTAAAACCCTATATTATGACATAAAAGGATGTATCTTAAATAACGGGTGGATTTCAGAAACCTTTAATATTGAGCGCGGAATTCGACAAGGGTGTCCTTTAAGCGCTTTATTGTTTGTTTTATCAGTTGAATTACTTGCTTGCAGAATAAGAGACTCTAATGATATAAAAGGAATACAAATCAAAATTGATAAAAAAACTCATAGTCTAAAAATTTCACAACTAGCAGATGACAAAACTCTTTTTTTAAAATCTAAAAATGAAATAAAGCATGCACTTAATATTATTGAAACCTTTGGATCGCTCTCAGGACTCAAACTCAATAGAAACAAAACAGAAGGTATATGGCTAGGTAAACTTAAACATTGCAAAGACAAATTTGAAAATATTAATTGGAAAAATAACGTAAAAAGTCTTGGTATTTATTTTGGCTCTGATAAGAAAGAATGTCAAAAACTTAATACAGAAAAACAGTTGGAAAAATCTGAAAGACTAATTAATGATTGGAAAAAAAGGAAAATTAGCATGATTGGTAAAATCACTATCATCAAAACACTTGTCATACCTAATATAACATATATTGCATCACTAATAAATCTGTGCAAAGAAACTATATCTAAGTTTAAGAAGATGATATATAATTTTTTTATGGGAGGGTGGTAGTGAGAAAGTTAAACGCTCAGTGCTAAGAAAAAATTATTTAGAAGGGGGGTTAAAAATGACAGATATAGATTCTTACATTGAGGCAATGAAAATAAATTGGGTAAAAAGACTTACAGATGAAACTTGGGCAAACTGGAAAATTATTCCAACCTATTATTTCAGTGAGTTTGGGGGTAAAAACCTTATATTTAAAATGAATCTGGGTTCTCATAAATCATTAGAAAACATAAAAAACCTGCCTACTTTTTACTTAGAAATCTTAAAATGCTGGATTAAAAATGGTGGCGGGAAGACAAAAAAACCTGAAACCTATTTAGATATCAGAAAACAAGTTATATGGGGAAATCAATATATTAAGAATCAAGGCAAAAGTTTGTACTTCAAACATTGGATAGAAGAAGATATAATTTTTATAAACGATATAATCGACGATAAAGGAGAAATTTCCAAACAAATCTTAGACAAACTTAAAAGGAAACAAAATTGGATAGCAGAAACATGTATTTTACGTAAAGCCATACCCAAATCTTGGAAAGAAAAATTAAAGAGTAAAACATCTTTAAATACTAAAATTCATTTTCAAAATGATATAAAGATGAATAGCCATGGATTGTATTACAATCTGGACAAAATTTCATTCAAAGAAATATATAATATTTTAATTATATCTAATAAAGAGCTCCCAGTAGGATTCTATGTATGGAAAAATCATTTCACTTTTGATAACGTTACTTATTTTATAAAGAAGAACCTTATTTTTATGTTCCATTTTTTAACCCTTTCAACGCTATACACGGCATATGCCGCGATGACATACACCGCCCGCCACTGCTATTGGCGGCATATGCCGCGATGACAACGGATTTTTCATAAGGACTCTTAAACCATTCGGTTTTCATTCGGGTCCTCTCTAATTTTTCCTTGTATGAATCGAGGATATGCAAGGTCTCATTTGCGCTTGAAATCCCGTCAGTTTTTATTGTAAAATCATGCAGTAGAAGGAAAATAAAAACAAATATTTTGACAAATGCAAATGGCGGAAATCGGAAACGAAGCTGTAAATATGGAAATATTTCAGCATTTCTATGGCGGAACTGACGACGAGGATTAGTTAAAAGGTTTCTTGCTATCTCAATGTGTTTATTACATTCAATTCGTGTAGGAAATATGATTTGAGCGATCATTACGAGACGTAGAAAAAGGGGGGAAAACGGAGGTTGACTGAAAATTTTGAGGATGGAGCCACTGATTTGTGCCATGATTACTTTATACGTTGTGTATGGTGCAATACGCTACGGAATCGAGCAACTGGTGTCTTCTTTATTATTTGGCAGATAAAAAAACACAATAGATGAAGACTAAAAGTAGTTTTTATTCAAAATTCAACACAAATGTAATAAATTACACCTTTTACCTGTTAATTACATGAAAATGCAGGTAACCTGATAAAAAAATTATTGAAATAACTGCCTTACATTACAGTTCATACTCTCCTGAGCATTTTTCATGCAATAACTTTTTCGTTATCTCTTATAATAAAAAAGATACAGCAGTCTGAAAAGGAATATACTGTTCTAATGAATGAACACAAAAAAAATGCAGCAGCAGCAGCCATTTTTCTATTTTTTTGTGTAGCGTTGAAAGGGTTAAAAGATAACAGAATGAAAATGTTTAGATGGAAATTACTGCATAATATTACAGCAATTAATTCTAATTTGCACCGCTGGAAAATATCTGATAATCCAAATTGTGTGATTTGTTCCAAATGTGATAACTATAATCATTTTTTCTTTGAATGTAAATGGGTAAAAAACTATTGGTCAATAATTTATGACATATTTATGTATTTCAGTATAGACCAACATGTCTTTTGTCTTAAAAATCTTGTGCTTGGATATAAAATTGAAGATATTGAATATAATCCACTTAATCATGTCATAACAATGATTTGTTTTGTGATTTATAAATGTTTTTATTTATCAGAAAAGAGAACTAAATTTGTGAACATGTTGTCAGTTCTAAAAAATGAGATTGAAACACAAATGTTATATCATCCAGAAAGTCTATTTTGAAAAAATTTCAGAGGAAAATGTCCAAACTTTGATTATATCTATTTTTGGGAGAATTAGATCTAATATAAATACTTCAGTCAGTATTTTTAAAAATAACAAAGAATCAATCAATCAATAATTTACAAATCAATCAAGATCAGGGGTCAATAGCTCCTTCTTTGATCTCTTCAATAATTATATTTCATTATTACTTACCAGAAATAATCGATCATTATAAGTTTAGAAATTTACACATTTGATAAGTCACTTGATGACTGCAATAAATTACTCACCACTTTATGAAATTATTCGTCTAGCCATGAGGTCGACCATGCTTGATCATTCTTGATCATTCTACTTTCGGTTAAACTAGTTTTATATAATCAAAACAAATGACGGACAAAAATCCGTCTTTTGGGTTTTTTATTATTATAATTTATTTCTTATATGATTGTTTATATATATAAGATCACTGAATAATATGTATGTATTGTGTGCTCGTATGAATACTTTGTAAAATGCAACTAACAAAAGATATAAATATAAAGTGTACATATTTTGCTAATCAAATCCCCTGGTTTTATTAGCAATTAACAACACAGGGAGGAACCTTAGCGTCATTGTTGTAGCGCTAAGGGACATTGTTCACAACCAGGAATGAAATAAAATATTTAAAGTTGAAAAAAAAAAAAAAAAGAAACATCTGTTTTCTCATAAACTTAACATTTATTTATTAAATCTATGGTTTTGAATTTACGCGGGTTAAACACCTTTGACTGATTTCTCATATGAGTATGACTTGTATACATACATGTATTTATTTCAACACATATATACACAAGTCATGTGGTTGTTTATCTATTTTTAAAGGTGCACATGTTGAAAGAGTCTCGTACAGAAAATGGAGAAGCCACAAAAAGGAAAATATGAATTTGGTAGGTAGGATTGCAAAGTTGTATTTTTAAAAGTTAAAATATGTATATTCAATCTAATTTAGATTAAAATATATTGTAAACGTGATATAAAATAGTTTCTTTTAGAAATAGTTTATCTTTAACCATACATGATCGGTCACTGACTCGAGACCATTCTCAATTATTCCATGGAATTCAAGTTCTTTTAAACTTCCGTATCGCTGTATTTTTATTTAACTTGTAAGTCTAAGCTTTATTCCCCTTTTTACTTTGAATTGAATTATAGGTGTTTTCAATTTTTAGGGTGTCAAAATGCGTTTAGTATAAAAATTAGATTTATAGATCATAAATGGAAATTAAACAATGTCATAAGGTAGAACGATACAGATCAAAATATAAAACTTTTAACTTTAATACATGTGTAGTTAAAGAACAGTTTTACAAAAATTAAAAACTAAAAGATAAGAAATGGAAAAAAAAAACATAAATTTCTTTTTCATCAGGACCGATAACAGAAAAGGACGTTGTTGTAAGTATCAAGCAACCTGGGAATGCCGATACTGAAGTCCTCATTGTGGAGGAGCAAGATATAAGACTCTCCTTCCAAAAGAAAGGGATGGTTCCTGATCCTAGAATTCTTATTCCGGCGTTTCAAGAAATGGAGTGTTATGATGACGATATATTTATTTGTGCTTATCCAAAATGTGGTATGTTACTGTTTTCCCCCTATGTAGGTTTTCATTATAGACATACATGTTCTATATTTTCTTGATCCTCTATTGCTATAGCTATCTGCTCAGTCGGTGTTTCATTCTCGTTTCACGACTTTCAGACGTTAGCAGAATTATCATCGACGTCATAGTCTGTAAGGGGAATGAAGTGGAAGTTATCAACCACACTTAACGAACAGAACTTACAACAACCAAGCGTAAATGTCATTGAATGTCTAAAAGTCAGGAAAAGAAAAATTATGATTGATTGATTGATTGATAAGTGCTAAACGCCACTTTAAAAGTGTTGTGCTATTTTATGGCGGTCGGTTTTAAATGGCGGCGAAGTCAGAGTTCCCACTGACAACCACTGAACTAATAATCCTTGGCATTAAAAATTGGAGTCGAGTGCACCTGTCACATTCGGGATTCGAGAAAAAAAACAGAAATAATATCATTACAGATTATAGAGGTTCTATGCATACATATGAATATGTCATCAAATTTTCAACACATTGATATCATAAAAGAGGGTGGGGAAGGGTTATTTTTGTGCATCGTGAGCGCTGTTTTTCATTTGTCCTGCAACGTGTTTTTACCTTTTTATTTGACGTTCAGTTGTTCAAGACAGGTGCCTCGCTCAACGTGTTCTGCTTATTTAATTTAACGTGCATCGTGAATTTCAAATGCTTATTTTGCGTGCTCGGTATTTTTCAGATAAAATTCAAACATTTAGTAGGGATCGTCAAGAAATACTTTTTTCAAAGCCGTGAACCAATTATATCATAAATCTGTATACAAAGTCGAGAATATCAAGTAAAACAGAGAGTAAAAATATACAAGAAGACATTAACTCAGTCACTTACAAAAGGTTCACAACAAAGTATTTCTTTTTCGTGCAACGTTCATGACAGAAAAATTAATTTCACGTTCAACGATTTTTCTGTGCCAAGCATCCCCCTCTTTTACCACCCTCATAAAACATTTGTGTGTTTTACATCACATATATGACTTTGCATTTTTAGTCAATTAATAACGTTTTTACAATGATTTTTTTAAGGCACATTGATAGTAAAAAAATCAGAAATAGAAAATAGAAATGGTAAATAATGCCCCCAAGGTCATATTCTAGACTACTAACAGGGGTTCTTTACCCCCTACAATATCTATTATAACCCCTATATGTTGAGCCCCTAGATACACAACCTCCATCTTATATGGGGGATAATTAACCCCAACCTTTCAAACACCCACATAACCCCTACAATACCTATTATAACCCCTATATGTTGAGCCCCTATGACCCCCATGATAAATAATTATAACCCCCACTATATACATTCTTATCACAACACCATCTATCATTACATAACGGCAATATAGATATATATCACCCATATTTGAATTATATCTGTTATTTTTAACAAATTAAACCCCTATTACATAAGATATTGAAATGTACTTTTCATAAAATTTAAACCCCTATATTTTCACATATTTTCAACCCTTCGGTATTATAACCCCCAATGTTTTATTGATCAGTAGATTTTTCATTAATCATACACCATCACATGCTTACTTTGGTTTCCTGTCGGATTTTTCTCAATTTTAAATTGGGGAAGTTTTATTATTTGTTTTGCATAATTATTTTTGGGGCTTGCAAATGAACAACTTGTAAACCTAGTCCTATGTGTGCTAACGAAATGTCTTTAGTGTAATCTCAGAGTGTAATTTTTATTTCAACTTTTACGTTTGCATCAGGACGACATAAAAAGCGAAAACTTTCTTCTTTTTTAAGAATGACATTCGTTACTTCAAACCAAAATCGCTTTTATCTTTTATTTTTTTTGGCAGTAATAGACCGTTTTCTTAAAAAAAACTTTCATACAATCGAATGAACGAAGTATAAGCTTCGGGAAGGTCAGGGAATTATAACATATTTTCCGTAATTCTGAAAAAAAAATCGAAAATTTACGGTAGTTAATCTCAATGAGCTACAAGACTTTCATTTTAGTAATCTCTGGTGTACTTACGATGACTTGGTTTGAAGCGAAAAAAGACGAGATATGCTAACTAGTGCTGCTAAAAAACGACGTCTTTCCCGAACGTCGCGATAAACACGATTTCGTCATCGTGCATACCGTAAATGAATGTGATTTTTTTTTCGTGCACATATATTACAGTTTGACACAAAATGCAATCTTTGCTTCATAGATATCTACTTTTATTTGATATGTCTGCCTCCAAAACATTTACCCGGCAGTTTTAAGAAAGTTATTTTTTTTTCATATATTGTACAGTGGCAGATATAACGTCTATGACGTCGCAATCCTACAGAGTCGCTACATTATATGTTAACCTTCTAGGACTATGATCCAAGAATTACGGATTTTATTTTAACCATGGTGTTACACATGAATCTATATTACAAATTTGATTCCCATATTAAAGGACAAATTTTGTCTCATAGAAATATCGGTAGTTTTTACCGATAGATCGGATATAATAGTTATTTTGAAAAATTCAAACGATAATTATGCATTAAAGTTTCGTATACATCATAAATCAATCTCCGGCAACTTTAATTTTGACTTGTTCTAATATAAATAGTAATAATTTTCATCGGAGAAAAAGATAAATATTTGTGTTGTGGTTCGAAGAATTCTAAAAGTTTTATTTTTTCTAAATTCTATTTGTTTAATCGGACATCGTAGAGTCTATTTTTTTTATTTGTCGAACTGGACAACAACAAAAGCGAAGTTTTTAACGACCTTGACTGACCTCATATTGTGTATTGGATTGAAACATGAACGCGGACCTCGATGAGAACACCTGGATTGAAAGTTTGCAAACGTTCCGACCAATGAAATTCTTTTAATATGTAACGCGAATTTCAACGAGAGCACCTAGATCAAATATTTTATTTATACATAATAGTTTTTATTTAGAAATTACCACTTTTATATAGTTAATAAAATTTTATAAGAGCAATAATACATATTTTTTTTCCATTGTTGTTGTTTTTTTAACAATTGAAAGTGTATGTTCATTTCAATTTGTTAGGTAGAATTATATTAAATGACCCAAACGTAAATATATTTTTTTTGAAATGCATTAAAAGACGTAAGAGAATGTTGACTAAGAGCCAGTCAAGATAGTTTATAAACTTTCACCTACCCATCGTTATCGCAGACCAAAAGTTATATCAAATAAACAGAATACATGTTTATTTGTTGCAAGAATTTTTGTACGTCAAGGTGCATGACAGCACAATAATCCCTTTACAGAATCGTAACCACAATTCAGGTTTCTGTTCCATTTAGTGGAGTGACAAAGCCAACTTTTTCAACTTTAATAGACCACCCTACCAGCAACTTTTGACTAGCATAATGATTGCCTTTGTCTATAGCTCAAAACGGGATTATTTGTTTTGCTTTACATTGGTTAAATAATTAAATGTAAGTTTCAGAAATCTAAAGTTTAATTTCGGCTTTGACTTCTGGGATTATGTCGTTTAAAGTAAAAGACGAAAATATACAGATGTACATCCTTACAAAAAAGAAGATGTGGTATGAATGCCAATGTTAATAATTAAATCATAACTATTGTTCTCCCCTAATGATGACTCTATAATATATGCCACTGGACGTTAACGATCAGCTATTAATTCATCCATCTTATCCTTTCAGTTTTGTGATAATTTGCATATCAAATACACGAAACAACTGCAGATTTGCACTAAAGTCAGGAGGCCGGCAGTATTGCACATACAGTACAGCCTGTGACTTCCTCTTAGTTATGTCCACCCTCTTGCATGTTCAACATCCAATGGTGAACATTTATTGGGGTATTCAATCGTGAGATGTTGGCCATTTATTGGGGGTCATAAATCATAGGCAGATTTTTAATCTAATTATGTTCCCTGTTAAAAACATTAATGGTTGAAGTTTTCAGCTGGTATATGTTTCATTTAAATTTACCTGTACAGGTAACTTGTGTTTCTTTTAAAATTGACATTTCACCTTTTTTTGAAATGTAGAATAAAATATTGTTTTTGTCTGTTAATTTATTATTATTTTTTTGTCTTTAATTATATTTAATTTTTTAATTGTGTTTTTTTTCCATTTTTGTATGTTTTGTTTCTTACTGTTTTGTTTCTTATTCTTTTAATTTCTTCTTAGTAAGAATCTTGAGTAGAAATGGCAAAAAGTCAAAGCTAAAGTTAATGACTAGCATTTGAAATAAACATACTTTTAATAATTGTTCTTTAAGTAAAAGATTTATATAAATGTACATGATGTTCATTGTATTCAATTGTTTGTTAACATTATTAAATGAGTTATTACTATTAATGATAACTAATAATCATGCAAGTGATATTTTAAATAGAAATAATGAAAGTAATTAAACAATTTGGTTTCTTAACACAATAAGATGATCAATATCAATCTTATACAATAAATTTTGATAACATCTAATATTATTCAGGAAAACTACAAGTACCATTATATGGTTTAGGAAAAAACTGATTTTGTTTATCTAAATTTTCTTCAAATCTCAAAACAAGAGTTGTGCACAAACAATCACCGAAAAGACTTATTTTCCAAATTCCCACCTTGTTATCATCATATTTTGATAAAATTTCATTAAAAATGCTAATCATAATGAAAAATGTTCTTATATATCTGAATCAAGTGAATCTTATGAAAAGAAATTATTTAAAGAAATTGTATTGAAACTTATTAAATATGTTATCTGCAAATAGGTTAATTTCTTTCAAAATTTGAAATTTGTCTCCAGACAAAATAAAGTGCACTTCTAAAGATGGTGACACTTTAATGGTCTATTTATTAAATCATTTTTTTTTCAGTGTATTATATTGTCGATAGTGCTAGACTGGCATGCTACATATTCTTGGTATACATTTACAAAGAATATTCAAATCAACCTAGGCCTTTTAGATAAAGTTAATAATTGCAGGGACTTGAATGAATTAAGACTTTTAAAGTTCTTCATGAAAAATAAATTAAAAAAAAAATCTATAAATAAAAACTTATGATAAAAACTGTAAACTTGATTGTGTCAACGGGTAGAGAATTTTTGGTCATAATTTAGAAATAGAAAATAGTGGACAATATAAAATTCCTAGAAAGGATAACATGTGTAAACTGTGCCTCTTGTAGGTCAATGAAGAACACCTATTCCTTGATTGTAAAATTAACAAAAAAACTTTGAGATAATCCATTTGAAAATTATTTACATTCTCATTATAATGTCTCTAACCCAAGAACAAAAAGTAAAAAAAATGCTTAACCTCTAAAACATGGATCATGTTTAAAATATCAAATGACAATAAAAATATTATCAAATTTTGCTATAATAAATATTTCTAATACTTATAAATATTTTATTAAATAAAGAAATAATGAATTGCATAAATTTTATTTAGCATAAGTCCTAAAGACAATCTTAATCATATGTTAAACAATGTTGAATGCAGATCAGTCTATATCTATCTACAATAATAAACCATTTTGATTTTAGAAAATTAATTTGAGAAACACCTTGTCAATTGAAAAAGGCAGGCATTGTAAATGTTTGCAGTATATTTTAAAATGATACTCATTTATTCTTCACTACCAAAAAATAGCCTTAATATAAAAAATAACGTTAAATTGATCAAAAATTATTTAAAAGGTATTATATCAAAACTAATAGTCAGGAGACCAAACTTATTACAATGACCTTGTGGAGGATTTAACAGAGATATTGGGCACAATCTCTGAGTCAGATCCAGAAAACAATGAAAAAGAAGAACAACAAATAAAAAATAAGGAATCGAAAGCCAAATCTAGAGCCTCAGTGGCTCAAGGAAAGGGTATGAGCCAAACCAAACAAACAAAACCCAAACAGACAAAGAAAAAAAGAAAGCGAGAATAGAAAGACGAAGAATGGAAAAAAGAAAAAATCTTAGTGATAGTGAAAATGAAGTAGAAAAAAAGCAAGCCAGAGGCAAAGAAACAGATAACAAGAAAATTATAAAATAAAACAATAGACATAAGATAAACTATATTTAAATTAAAACTCAAGAAAGACAAAACTAATATATTGTATATTTTATTATTTATTTATGATAAGTATCTTCTCATTACTACTATACTCTCTTTTACTAACACACATGAGCACCCTTCATATCATTACACAAAATATAAGGAAAAATATAAACACTAAGTATAAAGATATTATCAATATCTACCAAGACGTAAATATTATTGTCTACAAGAAACAGGGGTACTAAAAAGATCAACCCAAATTGATATTGAAGCCACAACAAATTATAAGATTTACAGTTCTGATGGAGAAAATAGGGCACGGGTTGTATGTATACTTATATCAAAAGATGCAAAAGAAATGATTAAGAAACAAGTTCCAGCGACGCTTAAAGGAAATTTCATACATCTTGAATTTAAAATAGAGAGTCAAAAATATCAACTTCTCAATATATATAGCCCAGAGAATTACACAAGACCACAAATAGAATTCTATGAACAATTAGATAAATATGCTGAACTGATAAATGTAAAAACAGATGTAGTAATTTTTGGAGGGGATTTTAACCTTAAAACATCAGAAAGAGACTCAAAAACAGGAAAAATTAAAACAGGTAGAAGGACATTAGATATATTCAACAGTATAATTTCCAAACTAAACATAAAAGACACAAACAGATACAGAAATAAAAATACAAGGTATACTCATGGACAAATTTTGACAATAGTTCGGCAACAAGAATAGACAGAATCTATATATCCAAACATATGTGTAATAAAATTAAACAGAGAAACAATATATACACCTTTTACAAGATCCTACCATAAAGGATATAAACTAAGAATATTAATTGGCCATATAAAATGGGAGACATGATTTTGGAAACTAAATGAATCTCTACTAAACCAAAAGAAATATACAGAATTGATAAGAAACTTTGGGAATTCATGGGGAAAGGAGAAATTAAAAATGAATATTTTAGATTGGTGGGGAAAAAGGAAAAAAGTCAATAAAGGATATAACAATAAACTACAGCAAGGTAAAGGCAAAAAAAAGAAAAATACAAATATAAGGGTCTGATACAAGAACTAGAAGAAGAAGAAAATAAGGATAAAAACGATATATCTAATGAAAGAATAAGTAAGATAAAAAAAGAAATAGCAATATTGGGTGATAACAGAAAAAAAGGGAGCTATAATAAGATCAAGGGAGGAATATTACAACGGAGATCTAGAAAATATAGAAATTTTTGAAATAGCTGAAGAAAAAAGGGCACAAAAAAAAAAAAGAAATAAGAGAACTCTATGACAAAAATGGGATATTAAGGGAAAGAAGAAGACATGATAAACGTTGTTAGAGATTTTTATAAAGAATTATATAGTAGCCAAAACATAGAAAAAGAAAAAATAAAGGGGTCAAACTAAATAAATTAGAGGAAACAGATTGGGTTCATTTGAACCCATTCATGACGAATGAAGAATGTTTAAAAAATACAAAAGATTTTCAAAATAATAAAACATCAGGAATAGATGGTCTAGGGAAAGCATTCTATGTTGAATTTTGGGATATTATAGGTGAAAATTTGACAGAAGTAATAAACAATATTTATTTAACAGGAGAAATGCCGGAATCAATGAAAACCGGAATTATTACTCTCAGCTATAAGAATAAAGGAGATGCTAAAGATTTGAAACAATGGAGGCCTACAAGCCTATTATGTTTTGACTATAAAATCATAACAAAGACCCTAACAAAACAAAATGGCAAAAGTGATAAATCAACTAATAGATGTAAATCAGACAGGGGCAGGGCCTAATAAAAAAATCACGGAAAACATATATGGGATAGATTCAATCATAGAACTTATGGAAATAAATGATTGGAATGGCTATCTTGTATCCTTTGACCAAGAAAAGGCATTTGATAGACTGGAGCATAATTATTCTATTCAAGTAATGAAAAAAATGAATTTCCCCCAGGCATATTTAGGCGGATGGAGATTATTTATAAAGATATAAAAAGTAAGATACAGATTAACAGTCATCTCACAAAAGAAATAAAAATAGAACGTTCAATAAGACAAGGGTGCTCCTTATGTACGACAATTTATGCATTAAACATAGAACTTTTGGCATTAAACATCAGAAATTCGAAAGAGATAAAAGGAGTAAACCTACCAATCAGAAAAGACGCAGATGACTACTCCACTATCACAACAGAAATTTCAGATTACGACCATCTAGTAAAAGAATTTAAAAGATTAAGCGAGGTATCGGGGTCAAAAATAAATGAATCCAAAACAGAAATATTAGAAATAGGAAGGAAAAAAGCAACCAATAATCAACAGATAAAGGATTTAATTACGGAAAATGTTAAAGTACTAGGAATAAAATTTGGGGAAAAAAATAGACAAAAACTGGAACCCAATAGCGGAAACAATAGCAAAAACATGTAAGGAATGGGAAAACAGAAATATAGACATATACTCAAAAGTACACATAATAAATACATATATGTTGAGCAAGGCATGGTTTGTAGCACGAGTAATTCTACCACCTCAAGAAATAACAAAAAGGATAAAAAGAGCATTATATAAATTTATATGGAACGACCCAGAGCTAATAAAAAGAACGACTTTAAACAAAAAGAAAAAAAGGGGGGAATTCAAATGCCTGATTTTAAAGAAAAGATTAATGCCATGTGGCTGCAAAAAATAAGTGATATGATCAAAGGAAAACTAACAATCTGGAAAACCCTATATACTTACTTTTTAGAAATAACAACAAGAGAACCTATGCCGGAATTTGCAGAAAATAAATACAGCCACTCAAAACAATTTGGGAAAAATGCAAAAAAAATAAAAGAATTATATATCCAATACAGAAGTAAAATTAAACTAACAGACAACATTACATTAAAAGATATGTATTATGAAATCATTGGACAAAGGGAAAATCGAATAACAGTAGAAGAACAAAAAAGAAAAGAAATAGAATTTACAAATATCTGGACAACAATAGCTGGCATTAAAAATAATATACACAGAGAATTTATTTATAAAATAATACACAGAGCAGTATTAACAGGAGAAAAACAAATAGATAGAGGAATAAGAGTTATAGATCCACAATGCAAGTATTGCAATAGACATTTAGAAACATTTGAACATATATTTATAGACTGTAAAGAATTAAAAATGTTTAGAACCTATGTTAAACAAAACGGACAGTCAGAAGATCCAAATTTTGAAATAAGCGAAAAATCACCTTTACTGGTGGCAATAAAAACAGAACTAATACCTATAATATATGGATATGCACACACACAGTATGGACCTGCAGGCATTATGAAGGCACTTTAAATCTTTACAAATTACAAATGAAATTTCACAAGGATAAAAAAAATATACAGAAAATACAACTAACAAAAATTAGAAAGAAAAATCTCAAAGGGTACAAGATAGCAAATAGATATCAAAGGTACCAGGATTATAATTTCGTACGCCAGACGCGCGTTTCGTCTACATAAGACTCATCAGTGACGCTCAAATCAAAAACATTTATAAACCCAAACAAGTACAAAGTTGAAGAACATTGAGGATCCAAAATTCCAAAAAGTTGTGCCAAATACGGCTAAGGTAAACTATGCCTGGGATAAGAAAATCCTTAGTTTTTCAAAAAGTTCAAAGTTTTTTTATACAGGAAATTTATAAAAATGACCACATTATTGATATGCATGTCAACACCGAAGTGTTGACTACTGGGCTGGTGATACCCTCGGGGACGAAACGTCCACTAGCAGTCGCAAAGAAGGAAGATAAAGACAACACCAATAGAAAAAAAAAATAGATATTAAATTGGACGCTGGGATTGGGAGACTACTTTGTTAGAGCTTAACTCTAATAGGGTGTTATATCCGTTTAGTCTCCTCAATTCCCAGAGTCTAATTTCGAAACAAACAAGGTACAAGCAAAGAAGAAACAAGACTAGGCGTTAAAAAAAAATACCAGCCAGAGATGACATCAAAATGAAAATAGTAAGAAAAACAGAAAAACAAACAACAAAATGAAGAATATAAACTATATAATGAACAATAGTTGATTTAAAAATATCTGTTAAATATATTGTTATGTTATTGCTATGATGAAAATAATTATATATGTTTTCATTTCAGCAATAAATATTGAAAATGTTTCTCACGATAACACGATGATGATAAAGTGAACAAAAGTCAACTTTCAATCGGCCAAAACAACTTTAGGCTAGATGATAGATGAGAAAAATTTTCGATTTTTATTTTTCATTTCTCAATATTATAAATTTTTGATTTTTGCAAAAAATACTAGGTTTATTCTTATAACACTTCTAAGCAGTTTGTAAGCACACTTTTAAACACAAATTTTACTAACGTTCTCAACCACTATGATTGTATATTATATTAAGGTAATTTAGATTTTTTTTCACATAAATAAGGTATTGGCCTGTTCACAACCAATCTGAGTGTTGAGAAAAAAAAAAAAAAAAAAAAAAAAAAAAAAAAAAAAAAAAAAAAAAAAAAAAAAAAAAACTTAAACAATTTTTTTTTCTCAACACTCAGATTGGTTGTGAACAGGCCAATACCTTATTTATGTGAAAAAAAATCTAAATTACCTTAATATAATATACAACCATAGTGGTTGAGAACGTTAGTAAAATTTGTGTTTATAAGTGTGCTTACAAACTGCTTAGAAGTGTTATAAGAATAAACCTAGTATTTTTTGCAAAAATCAAAAATTTATAATATTGAGAAATGAAAAATAAAAATCGAAAATTTTTCTCATCTATCATCTAGCCTAAAGTTGTTTTGGCCGATTGAAAGTTGACTTTTGTTCACTTTATCATCATCGTGTTATCGTGAGAAACATTTTCAATATTTATTGCTGAAATGAAAACATATATAATTATTTTCATCATAGCAATAACATAACAATATATTTAACAGATATATTTTAAATCAACTATTGTTCATTATATAGTTTATATTCTTCATTTTGTTGTTTGTTTTTCTGTTTTTCTTACTATTTTCATTTTGATGTCATCTCTGGCTGGTATTTTTTTTTTAACGCCTAGTCTTGTTTCTTCTTTGCTTGTACCTTGTTTGTTTCGAAATTAGACTCTGGGAATTGAGGAGACTAAACGGATATAACACCCTATTAGAGTTAAGCTCTAACAAAGTAGTCTCCCAATCCCAGCGTCCAATTTAATTTCTATTTTTTTTTTCTATTGGTGTTGTCTTTATCTTCCTTCTTTGCGACTGCTAGTGGACGTTTCGTCCCCGAGGGTATCACCAGCCCAGTAGTCAACACTTCGGTGTTGACATGCATATCAATAATGTGGTCATTTTTATAAATTTCCTGTATAAAAAAACTTTGAACTTTTTGAAAAACTAAGGATTTTCTTATCCCAGGCATAGTTTACCTTAGCCGTATTTGGCACAACTTTTTGGAATTTTGGATCCTCAATGTTCTTCAACTTTGTACTTGTTTGGGTTTATAAATGTTTTTGATTTGAGCGTCACTGATGAGTCTTATGTAGACGAAACGCGCGTCTGGCGTACGAAATTATAATCCTGGTACCTTTGATATCTATTTGCTATCTTGTACCCTTTGAGATTTTTCTTTCTAATTTTTGTTAGTTGTATTTTCTGTATATTTTTTTTATCCTTGTGAAATTTCATTTGTAATTTGTAAAGATTTAAAGTGCCTTCATAATGCCTGCAGGTCCATACTGTGTGTGTGCATATCCATATATTATAGGTATTAGTTCTGTTTTTATTGCCACCAGTAAAGTGGATTTTTCGCTTATTTCAAAATTTGGATCTTCTGACTGTCCGTTTTGTTTAACATAGGTTCTAAACATTTTTAATTCTTTACAGTCTATAAATATATGTTCAAATGTTTCTAAATGTCTATTGCAATACTTGCATTGTGGATCTATAACTCTTATTCCTCTATCTATTTTTTTTTTCTCCTGTTAATACTGCTCTGTGTATTATTTTATAAATAAATTCTCTGTGTATATTATTTTTAATGCCAGCTATTGTTGTCCAGATATTTGTAAATTCTATTTCTTTTCTTTTTTGTTCTTCTACTGTTATTCGATTTTCCCTTTGTCCAATGATTTCATAATACATATCTTTTAATGTAATGTTGTCTGTTAGTTTAATTTTACTTCTGTATTGGATATATAATTCTTTTATTTTTTTTGCATTTTTCCCAAATTGTTTTGAGTGGCTGTATTTATTTTCTGCAAATTCCGGCATAGGTTCTCTTGTTGTTATTTCTAAAAAGTAAGTATATAGGGTTTTCCAGATTGTTAGTTTTCCTTTGATCATATCACTTATTTTTTGCAGCCACATGGCATTAATCTTTTCTTTAAAATCAGGCATTTGAATTCCCCCCTTTTTTTCTTTTTGTTTAAAGTCGTTCTTTTTATTAGCTCTGGGTCGTTCCATATAAATTTATATAATGCTCTTTTTATCCTTTTTGTTATTTCTTGAGGTGGTAGAATTACTCGTGCTACAAACCATGCCTTGCTCAACATATATGTATTTATTATGTGTACTTTTGAGTATATGTCTATATTTCTGTTTTCCCATTCCTTACATGTTTTTGCTATTGTTTCCGCTATTGGGTTCCAGTTTTTGTCTATTTTTTTCCCCAAATTTTATTCCTAGTACTTTAACATTTTCCGTAATTAAATCCTTTATCTGTTGATTATTGGTTGCTTTTTTCCTTCCTATTTCTAATATTTCTGTTTTGGATTCATTTATTTTTGACCCCGATACCTCGCTTAATCTTTTAAATTCTTTTACTAGATGGTCGTAATCTGAAATTTCTGTTGTGATAGTGGAGTAGTCATCTGCGTCTTTTCTGATGGGTAGGTTTACTCCTTTTATCTCTTTCGAATTTCTGATGTTTAATGCCAAAAGTTCTATGTTTAATGCATAAATTGTCGTACATAAGGAGCACCCTTGTCTTATTGAACGTTCTATTTTTATTTCTTTTGTGAGATGACTGTTAATCTGTATCTTACTTTTTATATCTTTATAAATAATCTCCATCCGCCTAAATATGCCTGGGGGAAATTCATTTTTTTCATTACTTGAATAGAATAATTATGCTCCAGTCTATCAAATGCCTTTTCTTGGTCAAAGGATACAAGATAGCCATTCCAATCATTTATTTCCATAAGTTCTATGATTGAATCTATCCCATATATGTTTTCCGTGATTTTTTTATTAGGCCCTGCCCCTGTCTGATTTACATCTATTAGTTGATTTATCACTTTTGCCATTTTGTTTTGTTAGGGTCTTTGTTATGATTTTATAGTCAAAACATAATAGGCTTGTAGGCCTCCATTGTTTCAAATCTTTAGCATCTCCTTTATTCTTATAGCTGAGAGTAATAATTCCGGTTTTCATTGATTCCGGCATTTCTCCTGTTAAATAAATATTGTTTATTACTTCTGTCAAATTTTCACCTATAATATCCCAAAATTCAACATAGAATGCTTTCCCTAGACCATCTATTCCTGATGTTTTATTATTTTGAAAATCTTTTGTATTTTTTAAACATTCTTCATTCGTCATGAATGGGTTCAAATGAACCCAATCTGTTTCCTCTAATTTATTTAGTTTGACCCCTTTATTTTTTCTTTTTCTATGTTTTGGCTACTATATAATTCTTTATAAAAATCTCTAACAACGTTTATCATGTCTTCTTCTTTCCCTTAATATCCCATTTTTGTCATAGAGTTCTCTTATTTCTTTTTTTTTTTGTGCCCTTTTTTCTTCAGCTATTTCAAAAATTTCTATATTTTCTAGATCTCCGTTGTAATATTCCTCCCTTGATCTTATTATAGCTCCCTTTTTTTCTGTTATCACCCAATATTGCTATTTCTTTTTTTATCTTACTTATTCTTTCATTAGATATATCGTTTTTATCCTTATTTTCTTCTTCTTCTAGTTCTTGTATCAGACCCTTATATTTGTATTTTTCTTTTTTTTGCCTTTACCTTGCTGTAGTTTATTGTTATATCCTTTATTGACTTTTTTCCTTTTTCCCCACCAATCTAAAATATTCATTTTTAATTTCTCCTTTCCCCATGAATTCCCAAAGTTTCTTATCAATTCTGTATATTTCTTTTGGTTTAGTAGAGATTCATTTAGTTTCCAAAATCATGTCTCCCATTTTATATGGCCAATTAATATTCTTAGTTTATATCCTTTATGGTAGGATCTTGTAAAAGGTGTATATATTGTTTCTCTGTTTAATTTTATTACACATATGTTTGGATATATAGATTCTGTCTATTCTTGTTGCCGAACTATTGTCAAAATTTGTCCATGAGTATACCTTGTATTTTTATTTCTGTATCTGTTTGTGTCTTTTATGTTTAGTTTGGAAATTATACTGTTGAATATATCTAATGTCCTTCTACCTGTTTTAATTTTTCCTGTTTTTGAGTCTCTTTCTGATGTTTTAAGGTTAAAATCCCCTCCAAAAATTACTACATCTGTTTTTACATTTATCAGTTCAGCATATTTATCTAATTGTTCATAGAATTCTATTTGTGGTCTTGTGTAATTCTCTGGGCTATATATATTGAGAAGTTGATATTTTTGACTCTCTATTTTAAATTCAAGATGTATGAAATTTCCTTTAAGCGTCGCTGGAACTTGTTTCTTAATCATTTCTTTTGCATCTTTTGATATAAGTATACATACAACCCGTGCCCTATTTTCTCCATCAGAACTGTAAATCTTATAATTTGTTGTGGCTTCAATATCAATTTGGGTTGATCTTTTTAGTACCCCTGTTTCTTGTAGACAATAATATTTACGTCTTGGTAGATATTGATAATATCTTTATACTTAGTGTTTATATTTTTCCTTATATTTTGTGTAATGATATGAAGGGTGCTCATGTGTGTTAGTAAAAGAGAGTATAGTAGTAATGAGAAGATACTTATCATAAATAAATAATAAAATATACAATATATTAGTTTTGTCTTTCTTGAGTTTTAATTTAAATATAGTTTATCTTATGTCTATTGTTTTATTTTATAATTTTCTTGTTATCTGTTTCTTTGCCTCTGGCTTGCTTTTTTTCTACTTCATTTTCACTATCACTAAGATTTTTTCTTTTTTCAATTCTTCGTCTTTCTATTCTCGCTTTCTTTTTTTCTTTGTCTGTTTGGGTTTTGTTTGTTTGGTTTGGCTCATACCCTTTCCTTGAGCCACTGAGGCTCTAGATTTGGCTTTCGATTCCTTATTTTTTATTTGTTGTTCTTCTTTTTCATTGTTTTCTGGATCTGACTCAGAGATTGTGCCCAATATCTCTGTTAAATCCTCCACAAGGTCATTGTAATAAGTTTGGTCTCCTGACTATTAGTTTTGATATAATACCTTTTAAATAATTTTTGATCAATTTAACGTTATTTTTTATATTAAGGCTATTTTTTGGTAGTGAAGAATAAATGAGTATCATTTTAAAATATACTGCAAACATTTACAATGCCTGCCTTTTTCAATTGACAAGGTGTTTCTCAAATTAATTTTCTAAAATCAAAATGGTTTATTATTGTAGATAGATATAGACTGATCTGCATTCAACATTGTTTAACATATGATTAAGATTGTCTTTAGGACTTATGCTAAATAAAATTTATGCAATTCATTATTTCTTTATTTAATAAAATATTTATAAGTATTAGAAATATTTATTATAGCAAAATTTGATAATATTTTTATTGTCATTTGATATTTTAAACATGATCCATGTTTTAGAGGTTAAGCATTTTTTTTACTTTTTGTTCTTGGGTTAGAGACATTATAATGAGAATGTAAATAATTTTCAAATGGATTATCTCAAAGTTTTTTTGTTAATTTTACAATCAAGGAATAGGTGTTCTTCATTGACCTACAAGAGGCACAGTTTACACATGTTATCCTTTCTAGGAATTTTATATTGTCCACTATTTTCTATTTCTAAATTATGACCAAAAATTCTCTACCCGTTGACACAATCAAGTTTACAGTTTTTATCATAAGTTTTTATTTATAGATTTTTTTTTTAATTTATTTTTCATGAAGAACTTTAAAAGTCTTAATTCATTCAAGTCCCTGCAATTATTAACTTTATCTAAAAGGCCTAGGTTGATTTGAATATTCTTTGTAAATGTATACCAAGAATATGTAGCATGCCAGTCTAGCACTATCGACAATATAATACACTGAAAAAAAAATGATTTAATAAATAGACCATTAAAGTGTCACCATCTTTAGAAGTGCACTTTATTTTGTCTGGAGACAAATTTCAAATTTTGAAAGAAATTAACCTATTTGCAGATAACATATTTAATAAGTTTCAATACAATTTCTTTAAATAATTTCTTTTCATAAGATTCACTTGATTCAGATATATAAGAACATTTTTCATTATGATTAGCATTTTTAATGAAATTTTATCAAAATATGATGATAACAAGGTGGGAATTTGGAAAATAAGTCTTTTCGGTGATTGTTTGTGCACAACTCTTGTTTTGAGATTTGAAGAAAATTTAGATAAACAAAATCAGTTTTTTCCTAAACCATATAATGGTACTTGTAGTTTTCCTGAATAATATTAGATGTTATCAAAATTTATTGTATAAGATTGATATTGATCATCTTATTGTGTTAAGAAACCAAATTGTTTAATTACTTTCATTATTTCTATTTAAAATATCACTTGCATGATTATTAGTTATCATTAATAGTAATAACTCATTTAATAATGTTAACAAACAATTGAATACAATGAACATCATGTACATTTATATAAATCTTTTACTTAAAGAACAATTATTAAAAGTATGTTTATTTCAAATGCTAGTCATTAACTTTAGCTTTGACTTTTTGCCATTTCTACTCAAGATTCTTACTAAGAAGAAATTAAAAGAATAAGAAACAAAACAGTAAGAAACAAAACATACAAAAATGGAAAAAAAACACAATTAAAAAATTAAATATAATTAAAGACAAAAAAATAATAATAAATTAACAGACAAAAACAATATTTTATTCTACATTTCAAAAAAAGGTGAAATGTCAATTTTAAAAGAAACACAAGTTACCTGTACAGGTAAATTTAAATGAAACATATACCAGCTGAAAACTTCAACCATTAATGTTTTTAACAGGGAACATAATTAGATTAAAAATCTGCCTATGATTTATGACCCCCAATAAATGGCCAACATCTCACGATTGAATACCCCAATAAATGTTCACCATTGGATGTTGAACATGCAAGAGGGTGGACATAACTAAGAGGAAGTCACAGGCTGTACTGTATGTGCAATACTGCCGGCCTCCTGACTTTAGTGCAAATCTGCAGTTGTTTCGTGTATTTGATATGCAAATTATCACAAAACTGAAAGGATAAGATGGATGAATTAATAGCTGATCGTTAACGTCCAGTGGCATATATTATAGAGTCATCATTAGGGGAGAACAATAGTTATGATTTAATTATTAACATTGGCATTCATACCACATCTTCTTTTTTGTAAGGATGTACATCTGTATATTTTCGTCTTTTACTTTAAACGACATAATCCCAGAAGTCAAAGCCGAAATTAAACTTTAGATTTCTGAAACTTACATTTAATTATTTAACCAATGTAAAGCAAAACAAATAATCCCGTTTTGAGCTATAGACAAAGGCAATCATTATGCTAGTCAAAAGTTGCTGGTAGGGTGGTCTATTAAAGTTGAAAAAAGTTGGCTTTGTCACTCCACTAAATGGAACAGAAACCTGAATTGTGGTTACGATTCTGTAAAGGGATTATTGTGCTGTCATGCACCTTGACGTACAAAAATTCTTGCAACAAATAAACATGTATTCTGTTTATTTGATATAACTTTTGGTCTGCGATAACGATGGGTAGGTGAAAGTTTATAAACTATCTTGACTGGCTCTTAGTCAACATTCTCTTACGTCTTTTAATGCATTTCAAAAAAAATATATTTACGTTTGGGTCATTTAATATAATTCTACCTAACAAATTGAAATGAACATACACTTTCAATTGTTAAAAAAACAACAACAATGGAAAAAAAATATGTATTATTGCTCTTATAAAATTTTATTAACTATATAAAAGTGGTAATTTCTAAATAAAAACTATTATGTATAAATAAAATATTTGATCTAGGTGCTCTCGTTGAAATTCGCGTTACATATTAAAAGAATTTCATTGGTCGGAACGTTTGCAAACTTTCAATCCAGGTGTTCTCATCGAGGTCCGCGTTCATGTTTCAATCCAATACACAATATGAGGTCAGTCAAGGTCGTTAAAAACTTCGCTTTTGTTGTTGTCCAGTTCGACAAATAAAAAAAATAGACTCTACGATGTCCGATTAAACAAATAGAATTTAGAAAAAATAAAACTTTTAGAATTCTTCGAACCACAACACAAATATTTATCTTTTTCTCCGATGAAAATTATTACTATTTATATTAGAACAAGTCAAAATTAAAGTTGCCGGAGATTGATTTATGATGTATACGAAACTTTAATGCATAATTATCGTTTGAATTTTTCAAAATAACTATTATATCCGATCTATCGGTAAAAACTACCGATATTTCTATGAGACAAAATTTGTCCTTTAATATGGGAATCAAATTTGTAATATAGATTCATGTGTAACACCATGGTTAAAATAAAATCCGTAATTCTTGGATCATAGTCCTAGAAGGTTAACATATAATGTAGCGACTCTGTAGGATTGCGACGTCATAGACGTTATATCTGCCACTGTACAATATATGAAAAAAAAATAACTTTCTTAAAACTGCCGGGTAAATGTTTTGGAGGCAGACATATCAAATAAAAGTAGATATCTATGAAGCAAAGATTGCATTTTGTGTCAAACTGTAATATATGTGCACGAAAAAAAAATCACATTCATTTACGGTATGCACGATGACGAAATCGTGTTTATCGCGACGTTCGGGAAAGACGTCGTTTTTTAGCAGCACTAGTTAGCATATCTCGTCTTTTTTCGCTTCAAACCAAGTCATCGTAAGTACACCAGAGATTACTAAAATGAAAGTCTTGTAGCTCATTGAGATTAACTACCGTAAATTTTCGATTTTTTTTTCAGAATTACGGAAAATATGTTATAATTCCCTGACCTTCCCGAAGCTTATACTTCGTTCATTCGATTGTATGAAAGTTTTTTTTAAGAAAACGGTCTATTACTGCCAAAAAAAATAAAAGATAAAAGCGATTTTGGTTTGAAGTAACGAATGTCATTCTTAAAAAAGAAGAAAGTTTTCGCTTTTTATGTCGTCCTGATGCAAACGTAAAAGTTGAAATAAAAATTACACTCTGAGATTACACTAAAGACATTTCGTTAGCACACATAGGACTAGGTTTACAAGTTGTTCATTTGCAAGCCCCAAAAATAATTATGCAAAACAAATAATAAAACTTCCCCAATTTAAAATTGAGAAAAATCCGACAGGAAACCAAAGTAAGCATGTGATGGTGTATGATTAATGAAAAATCTACTGATCAATAAAACATTGGGGGTTATAATACCGAAGGGTTGAAAATATGTGAAAATATAGGGGTTTAAATTTTATGAAAAGTACATTTCAATATCTTATGTAATAGGGGTTTAATTTGTTAAAAATAACAGATATAATTCAAATATGGGTGATATATATCTATATTGCCGTTATGTAATGATAGATGGTGTTGTGATAAGAATGTATATAGTGGGGGTTATAATTATTTATCATGGGGGTCATAGGGGCTCAACATATAGGGGTTATAATAGGTATTGTAGGGGTTATGTGGGTGTTTGAAAGGTTGGGGTTAATTATCCCCCATATAAGATGGAGGTTGTGTATCTAGGGGCTCAACATATAGGGGTTATAATAGATATTGTAGGGGTAAAGAACCCCTGTTAGTAGTTTCTAGGACTAAATTGATTACCACTCTCGAAAAAAAACATCTTCATTTTTTTATTAAAATTTACCGAGTAAAACATTTTCTTGAACGAATAAGAATGTTACTTTTCTTTCAAATCAGGAAATTATAAAATTCTTTGACTTTAAATAATCTCTAATGCATAGATATTTATGCTCAGGTACACATTGGGTATGGGAGATGTCTCAGATGATCATAAAAGGTAAAGCTGAATATCACTCAAAAGCTAAAGAATCGTGTATGGTTGAATTTCATCTGCCTGAGGAGTACAAAGATGAGCCACGTCCCAGAATATTCAACACCCACTTTACACCAGTGTGTCTTCCAAAACAAGCAGTTGAAAAGAAATCCAAGATCATTTTACTTCATAGAAATCCAAAGGACATTGTTACATCCCTGTATCATCATATGGTTAAGTTCAATATGGACGGTGGAACAACATGGAATCAGTTTCTGCAATATATCCTCCATAATGGTATGTCTAAGATATGACAGGAGCATTTGTTTTATACAATTTTTTTTTTAGAAAGTGACAAGTTTGTCAATTATGAAAAATAACGATTGAGAAGGGGGTAACTGTCAGATTTTCGAACCGTTCGGTTCATTTTGATCAACTGAAAAAGTTTCTTTATGCCAAAAAAGAGTAAATGTGATAGAAATTAGTTTTTTTTTCTCTGAAGAAGCAAACAAGTACAAAGTTGAAGAGCATTGGGGATCCAAAATTCCAAAACAATGAGCCAAGCATGAGTCAGAATAATATTTCCATGAGGAATGATTCGTCTTCCTGAAAAAGGTAAACTCGTTAATTAGCATGTGAAGTCTGCTATTTGTTCTTTTAAATAGTGCACAGATGATTTTTAAAAGGAAATTTGTCAGTTGATTCAATACACAAAAAAAAAATATAGAATTAGCATACACCCAACCATACTCGATTGGCTCATAATTCCAGCATACGACTGAATGTTAATTGTTTGGAAATATCATTTTATTTCTTTATATGTTGAAACAGCCTATCACTCGAACAAGTGTGTAGTTGTTTTAAACACTCATATTAAGTTAATTTACATAAATCATTGTCATTGTGAACTGTGGTGATTTTTATAGTTAAATGATGACTTCCTAGGAACAAGACTTATGTCATCATTTCGGGTTTTTTGTTTTGACTCTCGCTATATATATGCTTTTGGAAGAAATGTTTAAACTTTTGTTATGGTTCATTTAATGGCAAAGAAGTTGTTTTTCCTGACTATAGAAACAAACTTAAAATACATACTTTTTCAGATCGGGAGGTGAGTTCGAATTGGTTCTTTTATAACAAGAAATGGGCAGAGTTTACAGCATCTAACGACCTTGATGTATTAGTAATGAATTACGAAGACCTTAAAATAGTAAGTTGGAAGGTCCTTTCAATATAAAAATTACGGTTTACGATATGACGAATTTACCAGAGACTAAAAGAAAATTGAAATCTATCACCTAGCTCATTTCTTTGATTCGGTTTTCATCAAAGTATAATTGCATCCGCCTAGAGAGCATGAAAATGCCCACGAACCTCACTTTTCCTGATAGTGTTTTTATCTTTTCAGAATGTTGCTCATATTTATTAGCTCATCAATAATGCAACAAATATTTGTCAGCTCAGTGTGTGTTACTTAAAACCATTTTTACTGGATATAAATATAAAGAAAAAAGATGTGGTATGATTGCCAATGAAACAACCATCCACAAGAGACCAAAATGACACAGAAATTAACAATTAAATGTCACCGTACGGTCTTCAACAATGAGCAAAGCCCACACTGCATAGTCAGCTTTAAGGGCCCTGAAATGACAATGTAAAACAATTTAAACGAGAAAACTAACGGCCTTATTTAAGTACCAAAAAAATAACAAAAAAAATATGTAACACATAAACAAACGATCGCGACAAACACTGAATTTCAGGCTCCTAACTTGGGAAAGGCACATACATAAATATCCCAACCAATCGTCTAACCTGGGACAGTGGTATAACAGTACAACATAAGGACAAACTATAAAATCAGTTGATAAAGGCTCAAATCATCATATAGACAAAAATACAAATGGACGTGGCCGGGTACATCCCAACAACAAAAAGACACTAGGTACAAACCTGAGAGTATTTGCAGTTAACTGACAGCTAGTACATTTACAGGATTTAATTATTTAGCTAAAATTGCAGACTTTATAAAGATGTGCATTGAACTTACATAATAAGATCATATCCACTGTGACCAAAGGACGAGGTCGTATATGAAAGCAGCACTAGGCCACCGTTTAGCCGTCAACAACGATCAAAACTCTTTTGAAATGCTTAGACATGTTTATAATAAGAATATATGATACAGTTCAACGTTTATTCTTATTTATATTGGGGTTATTTCAGGATACAGTATCCTGTCTTTCAAAACTAGCGGATTTCATAGGATATCCAAGAGATGAAAAGATGTTACAAGAAATAAGTGAAAAATGCACAGTGACTAAAATGAGAGACGCAGAAAAGGAGAGAGACAGTGGAACAGTGGTTGCCAGTTCAGAACAAATATCATATTTATATAGAAAAGGTAGGTTATAAACCTTGTATGCTCTATAAAAATGTGTTAAAAACCTTGTATGCTCTATAAAAATGTATGTTAAAAACCTTGTATGCTCTATAAAAATGTGTTCAATATCCTTGTCACAATTAGAGGTCGGAGAAATATATGACCTATCAATGTAAAGAAAACACTAGGTGTGGATAATTTTCTTTAATAATGTACAGTTTTGTATTTACAATTTTACAATCGAAACTTACAGGGTTAGTATCAAAGTGACAATAAACAAATTGTTGACATACAAAAAAAGACATATGTTAAATATTAAAGTGTCACCTTTTGAATTCAGGTCTAATGTGATATAAACTAGCAATAATAGCTATGTCCCTCCAAGCAAAATAGGCTAATGTCGCTACAAGGCAGCACTCAAACCCGCAAAGTGAAAAAGGATTGATATAAGTTGCAAAACTTGTTTCCCAATCCACTATAAATAAATATGTTTTAACTAAACTAAGCAAAATAGTATTTTAGATCCATGATATAAAATGATTTCTCTCGATAAACATGCAATTGACGAAGCATCAGTTTGTAGTGCTCATTTTAACTCGCTTCTGTGTGTCTTCTGCAGAACTATAAATAAAACCTACATTATTTGGGAAATATTTGAATTAAACAAATTGTATATTTTAGGTGTTGTTGGCGATTGGAAAAACCAGTTTACTGTTGCTGAAAATGAACAATTTGATGCTCATCTCAAGGAAAACATGAACGGAGACCATTTAAATTTTAAATATGAAATTTGAACTATATTACAGCCGGTTTCTTGTGTTTTTTTCTGGCGTTTCTATACAGCTGATCACCTGATTCATTTAGTTTTAAACATAGTATATCTAGTGATATACAACAGTTATACATAAACCATTTTTTATACAAAAAAACGCACATCACAAGAATTAAGCATCAAAGTGCAATTTTACATGTGCTGAATATTAAATATCGGGTTGAAAATATAATCTTATTAGACTAAAGATTTACATATGTTCAGTAAAATTGGAGTGCCTGTTCAACGTATGGCAATCATTTCAAAACTCTATTTAAGGCGGGTAAATTGACAGGTTAGCAAATAACTAGTATGTTAACTTATTTCTAATGGTTGTGTTATGTTATATCTCATAGGTCACTTCACGTAATGTCAGAGTATTCTATAAGATTTGGATATTCTGGCAATCTCTGCACGATCAAATAAATTAGTTAAAACAACACTGATGATAAGGACAGTAAGTGGTGCTAGGTGTTTGATTCAGATGGGACAGACAGTCACAATGTGCAACCCCAACCCCTACCCCCATTTGAATGAAAGATATTTCTTTATTTCAAATCATAAATTCGATTTTCAATTTATATTCAATTTCTGCATCTACGCCTCCCCTCCTTTCAAAAACCCTGTACTCGCCTCTTGGTGCCCGTCACTTTCAGACTTTGATACTAATTAAAATATTGATTTGACTGTAACGATATCAGGAGTCTTTTTGTTTATACAGTTCACATGCTATGGTGAGGAAAAGGTTTTCAGTTATCGTTTCTTGCTCTAGGATGTGGCCATGATGTTTAGAACACCTATGTATGTTGCAAAGGATACTAGGGCCGTTTTGCTATCTAGCTGTGTCGTTTGCTATCTAGCTGTGTCGATATCATTTGATGTTATTGATCAGGCCACACTTAAAAATATTTTGGTTTGCCCAAACCCTACCCAAAGGTTGAGACAGTGGGTAGGTAGGTAGGCATTTTCATCTTTTTTTTCAAAAAAAGAAATTGAAGTATCAGATGTTTATTAGTCTTCATGCCTATTTGATTAAAAAAAACTTCTTCAAATCAGGCCAATAAAAGAATTTGAGTAGGCAGCTTTTTTCTGGGTAGGTAGCGTTTGGGCAAACAAACCTATTTTTTTATTTTGGCCTCATACAGTATCTTAATGAATATAATAGCATGATAAAAGCAGACACAAATCAATATTTAACAGTATACCGTCCATTTAGTGCCTTATAGTACATAGTGATATATTTAAACAGAACATTCCTATTATTTGACTTTTGGTTGGCATGGTATCAGGAGCTTTTTGATATTTCAGATTGAATTAAAATGCAAAAGGTGAACGGGGATTACTGGATCTCCTCACAATCTGTCACATTTCATAAGGTTAAGATACAAATCAACAAAAAAGTTAAGAAATATTTTTATTTAATAGCACACTTTTTCAATGCATCTCAATACCATGTGTGTAACCAGGACATTTCAGCATCAATATTGTTTTTTATATAGTTTAAAAATTATAACACTATCACTTGGTATGTTTTAAAACACCAGTTACCATTTTGCCAATGCCATCAAATATTTCGTGAAGTGCAGTTTCACACATGTAGGCAGGTGTAGTTATAATTTTGTTTTTCTGATCTACATGTACGTCCTGATTTATAAGTTAAGGAGTTACTTTGTGAATTGTCATAATTATGTTTGCTGTACTTAGTGATTCTCCACCCCCTCCCCCTCTTGATGGTGTTGCCTCTTTAAAATGATGGGACGAGACATATATGGAATAAACAGTATCAAACAATCAAATTAAAAAGAGTCTTACGGTGACCTATAGATCATGATGTTAACTGCCCGTGTGATTTGGTCTCTTGTGGATATTTGTCTCGTGTGCTATCATACATCTTCTTAATTTTATATTTATATAGCAGTGTTTATATAGCAGTACAAAAGTGTCTATACATTTTGTCGAGACCTCGATAACCAGGATCGAAAGGGAAAATAGTGCCAAGGCAAAACAAAACCTGCCATCATCACCAAACATGTCAAATATATCGATAACAAAAATCAAAAAGTTGAGCCGTATTTTGAAAGATTTCATTCTAAATTAAAATTTTAAAAGAAAGTAACAAAAGTAACATACATCTTACTTGAACTTGGACTATTCCGGGATTAATATATACACAAATTAACCTGATGACATAACAAAGGACTAGCACATAAACTAGGACCTACAACTAACAAAGTTATGAGGCGTAAAATTTAGCTACAATGACTTACTTATGTTGATGCATGAATCCATACGCAAGAATACATGTTTCTTTTTTGTAAATTAGTTGATTAAATCAAGCACATGAACAGTAGACAATAGTTGGTTGGATGGCCTTACGCAAGAACGATTCCAAACTAGTTTATATGATCCTGGTATTTCGATAAAATCATTTATGAAAATTATTTAAAATTGGTATATTCTTGTCTGAATGCTAACCTTCACTCATGAATGCATATATGTACAAGTTCACTTCGGGGAAATGTACTTGTGTTTGTAAAAGTATATTAAAAACTGAAAATATTTTCGAGAGTTATATGCCATCTGAAACAAGCTATGTTATCTGTGAAAATAAAGTGCTAGAAGTGAAGCAGTTGGAAAGATTGCCCCAAAAAATCATTTGAACTTTGTGGATGGTTGTCATATTTCCAATCATACAACATCTCCTTATTTTAATAAAGGCTGGACATGATATGATATATATCAAGCTATTTGCTGATAGCAGATACATGTAATAATGCAAACACATATCTCTTCATTCATATTCAAATCACAGTAAGATTAAAAAGGATACAGTGACCTCTTTCTTCTGATGTGATGCCCCCATTGTTGTAATAGCCGCGGCTGTTCCAGCATACGGCCACTTGCCTCCTTCTTCTTGGTCTGAACCTACTGTTACTTCACATCCGGGAATCACTTTCGCAGCCAAAACAGGAGCAATACAACACAGCCTTAAAGAAAGTTATTAAATGAATAACTTAACATTCTGCTTACTAATAGTAAAATTTAAACACATAAGGGGTATAGCGGTTATTATACTCCTTGTTTACGAATGTAAACTATTTTTGATGTGAATTCAATTTTGCTAAAACATAAATCCAACGAGATACCACTTTAACCTAAAAAATAAACATTCATTACTGGTTATGTAAAAACCCAGGAATAAAAACTACTTGCATTCATAAAAATGCAAACAAATGATGATAAAAGTAAATTTCAGTTACATAAAAACCTAAAAATCATTTTTTTTAAGACTGTTTAGTTCATCAAACTTTAAACTCAGAACAATGTCACAAACAAGTATACATATATATTTTTTACTCTCAAAAAGAACAAGTCATTACATCGGTACAGACATAACAAATACAACAATAATAGATTTACAATATGTACAGAATAAGCAAGCGAGGTTACAAATGTTACAAGCCACAGGATACAAACACAAGTAATAACATTATTTTTATAAAAGAACAAAGCTTCTTAAGACTTAGTTTTCTTCTACTTCACATACGTTTAGATAATTGAGCTGTATTTTGACGTTTAGTAAAATATTCAGTCAAATTCCTTGTCGTTTTTTATGGAAAAAAATGATGTTCAAAATATTAAATTATTTCTCGAATTCAAAGTTTTTCTTAAAATTTTGTAGTTAACACCTTTAAGCATATTTTGAATGAGGGAATTTCAATTCTGAAGATATTGTCAAGTTTTGTTTTCCCATATCAGAAACTAGAATCTTGAAAAAAGATCAGTTAACATTTTACAGAAATCTGATATTTCCTTGGCATTTTCCGGACTTCGTACATGGCTTTATAGGCATTGTCGGATAAATATTTTTTAGTCATATTTAAATTTCCTGTTTTAAATTAGAAAAAAAAGAATACTCAAATAGTTGAACTGCTTTTATAACTCAATGTTTATGCTATTAAAGTACTTTAACTGCTTATTATCGTGAGCGTTCATATGATTAGAAAGTTTATATAATATGAAGGAAAACTTTGCTTGTTGAACGGATATAAAAATGTGTCCGAAATAGTACTGTTCTAACTTCAATATCAATTTCAATCATATGGCGAAAAACCATATAATTTGGCGTCCATTATTATCTATTTTTCAGACTAAAACATCTTCTAAATCGTTTTAAAATAAAGTAAATAAAAAGGTGACAAGTTTTCTCCTTGTCGTACGCCGTTGTCACAAGCAAAGTATTCCAAATTAAAATTATTTTATGATTTAGTACATACAAGATACAAGATATAACCTATTACAGTTTACCGTTTACATTATTTTTTAAATGACATATTTTATATAACAAACCATCTCGCCATGCACTGTCAAACGTCTTCTAAAAATCAATAAAGGCATAAGATAATTTCTTTTTCTTACATTTTAATAATTTAAAAAAAAGAGTACATGGTAAAAATGTCAGTGTGGAATAAGACCTTTATCAAATATATTATAAAAAGTTTCTCATAAATGCATATATTATGTTAATTGATTTGATGTGGATTTTATGTACTCAAATATAATTTCGTCTTGTCATTCTTCAGTTTTTAAATGGACTGGAGAATTTCATCTTTTGAAAAAGGCGAAGTTAAATGTTCATTCAGCTGTCCACAGTATGTGACATGTCTCAGGAAGTTGTATATTGTGATCATCTTCCCGTGCACCTTTCAAATTTTGGAGAAAAAAACAAGTAATTTTCCAGTATCAATAATATCGGGTTGGGTTTTTTTTTTTCTTTATAATAATTTGAAATTTTCAAAATTCTTTTGGATTTTTGCCACACAAATTTTGAATTTTATCTGTAAGATCTTTTCATAAAATTTCTTAATCTATTTTCGAGAATATTTTTGTAAGCTTTCTTTCTTTTTTTGTGAAGTTGCAAATATGTATCGAATTTTACAATTTTGATGGTCTTTGTGCAATTGTTCTTTACTATTTCTTTTCCTTGATGAAGGTTTGTGTATGTTTTGGAAAGACATAATGTAAGAACTAATTTACACGAAGACATACGTTGTATTTTTGTTTCATTGGTTTTTTTTTCATCTCTTGAATCATATATAGATATAATTAAGAAGATGTGGTATGAGTGCCAATGTGACAACTCTGCATCAAAGGCACAAATTACCAATAAACCATTGTAGGTCAAAGTACGATTTGTTAGTATAATTTTATTGGAATAATATTAATAGACTTCAACTTTTATAAAAATCCTCAAAGGTATTGATGTTGCATCATCAACATATAAAAACCACTACACTTACCCAATCGGTTTGTTGCCTTTGTGAAATTCTTGTATAATTCGTTCTACATCACTGTTTACTTTCATGTTAGCACCATCAACGGCAAAATTTGACCTATCATTGTAAAAATTATATAGATACACAAAAATTTACAGTATTAAGAGTTTAATGTATGGCTATGATAAAGTTATATGTCATAGCTAATTGCATATTCAAACCGCTATCCCTCGATGTATCAGTCTTGCATTAAGATTTAGAATTTTAAAGAAAAGAAACATCTGCTATGATTTAAGTTCTGATTAGAATCCATATCAGTCTTTGATACATTTGTCCAACAATTGAAGGCGATCTAGGGTAAAATCAAGGTAACGTAGGGTAAAGAAAGGATATACCCACACAATTATTTTATTTATTATTTTTACTTTATGTTAAGTCTGTTTTTTGTTATATCTACTTTACGTGACTATGCTTGTATGTATGCCGTCATACTTTAATACAAAATTATTTTTATGTCTACCTGTGCGAATTTCAAACGCGCAATTTTACGCCAGTACTGAAAACCTTCTATCCCTTACGGGTAGACTTTACATTGATAAATTAAGTCGTATAAGAAAAGCAAATTGAGTATGTTTAATTTGATGTATGCCTTTTTGTGCTTCTTCGTTACATTTGTTGTTTTTATAGTGATATTAAGATGATAACACAATATTGACTGCTGTACCCCTATTTTTGTCATTTTTACTCTTTGAGTATGTTTGTTTGTTCATGCATCGTTGACAATGTAATGGAATTTGATGCGACTGTCATACAAGTGAGAAGTTTAGCTAGCTATAAAACCAGGTTCAATCCACCATTTTCTACATTAGAAAATGCCTGAACCAAGTCAGGAATATGACAGTTGTTATCCATTCGTTTGATGTGTTTGGACTTTTGATTTTGCCTTTTGATTTTGTATTTTCCTTTTTGAATTTTCCTCGGAGTTTAGTATTTTTGTGTTTTTACTTTATACCCAATATAAGTCCACAAAAGAAAGACCGAATTGTAGGATCAATTATGTTTAAATGAGACTCCCGTGTTATCACAATATTAAGTTTGCTGACGTTAAAAAGAACCATTGTGATAAATATTTTGAGAATCTGTATGTAACGAATTACAAGACAAAATGCATTCACAACCCTTGTCCCTATTTCTGAGCGGAATTTACAATTACATCATTTAACTTGCATAACTAACAGACGTATTGTTTAATTTGTTTTCTTTTATGCTTTTGGTATGTTGAGTCTATTTGTCGAACGAAGAGAAGGTGTCCTGTATAAAACACAAAGACTGATCTGACACTACATTCTTCCGTGAGATATTTCAATTTATGTAAAAGCAACAAAAACCAGATGCTCCGCAGGGCGCAGCTTTATACGACCGCAGAGGTTGAACCCTGAACGGTTGGGGCAAGTATGGACACAACATTCAAGCTGGATTCAGCTCTAAATTTGGATTGTGATTAAATAGTTGACACAGCATAGGTTTCTGACACAGAATGAATGTGGTCTAATGAACTTAAAATTTTTTTTTTGCCTTTGAGCAATTCACTATGCTGTTGAATATTAATCCTCTCAAAAAAATGTTTGAAGAAATTTTCTTTTTATTTATGAAATCTGAAATGAAAAAAATTGACCCCCCCCCCCCAATTTTTTTTTCACATCCCCCTTTCCCTTATTTCAAAACTGATCTCAATTCAAATTTCTAATGAAGTTTGCAACAATAACTACTCATTTAAATACATCATAAAATATTAAAATGTAAAAAAATTGCTTGTTATCACTGACAATGACTGAATGGTAAAGATTGTTTTAATCTATCAGTTGGTAGTAAAAGTGAATATACATTGTATATTGTATAAAACAATGATTTAAGTTGATTCAACTACTATTCTGGACAAAGAAAGATAACTCCAATTGAAATCCAATTGGAATTTCTTGCTATTGCACAATATTGTGCAATTAGATATTTCTTGCTATTGTGCAATACTGTGCAATTGAAAATATTTGCTATTGCACAATACTGTGCAAATGAAGATTTCTTGCTATTGCTGAATTTATAACTGTACAATTGAAAATTTCTTGCTATTGCACAATACTTATTATAATAATTTTGGATCCTGATTTGGACCAACTTGAAAACTGCGCCCATAATCAAAAATCTAAGTACATGTTAAGATTCAGCATATCAAAGAGGCCCAAGAATTCATTTTTTGTTAAAATCAAACTTAGTTTAATTTTGGACCCTTTGGACCCTAATGTAGACCAATTTTAAAACGGGACCAAAAATTAAGAATCTACATACACAGTTAGATTTGGCATATCAAAGAACCCCAATTATTTAATTTTTGATGAAATCAAACAAAGTTTAATTTTGGAACCCGATTTGGGCCAACTTGAAGACTCGGCCAATAATAAAAAATCTAAGTACATTTTTAGATTCAGCATATCAAAGAACCCCAAGGATTCATTTTTTGTTAAAATCAAACTAAGTTTAATTTTGGACCCTTTGGACCTTAATGTACACCAATTTGAAAACGGGACCAAAAATTAAGAATCTACATACACAGTTAGATTCAGCATATCAAAGAACCCCAATTATTCAATTTTTGATGAAATCAAACAAAGTTTAATTTTGGACCCTTTGGGCCCTTTATTCCTAAACTGTTGGGACCAAAACTCCCAAAATCAATACCAACCTTCCTTTTATGGTCATAAACCTTATGTTTAAATTTCATAGATTTCTATTTGTAAATACTAAAGTTATGGTGCGAAAACCAAGAAAAATGCTTATTTTGGTCCCTTTTTGGCCCCTAATTCCTAAACTGTTGGGACCTACACTCCCAAAATCAATCCAAACCTTTCTTTTGTGGTCATAAACATTGTGTCAACATTTCGTAGATTTCTATTAACTTAAACTAAAGTTATAGTGCGAAAACCAAGAAAATGCTTATTTGGGCCCTTTTTGGCCCCTTATTCCTAAAATGTTGGGACCAAAACTCCCAAAATCAATCCCAACCTTCCTTTTGTGGTCATAAACCTTGTATTAAAATTTCATATATTTCTATTCACTTTTACTAAAGTTAAAGTGCGAAGTTAAAAGTATTCGGACGACGACGACGACGACGCAGACGACGACGCCAACGTGATAGCAATATACGACGAAAAAATTTTCAAATTTTGCGGTCGTATAAAAACTATTCAATTTCATCCAACGAAACAGTCTTTTTGCATATTATTCGTGCAAACATTTTTTTTTTTTTTTTAAATACTTCAAATGCAAAATATCTTTTGACAAACTTACAAATTTTTAGCTGCTCCAAACCCGCCTGGAAATATGACTGCATCGTAATCATTGGCTGTTAGACTTGATAGTGCCTGTACTTTACCCCTGGCAATACGTGCTGATTCTACTAGGACATTCCTGTAAGTTATGAATAGAAAGGATATATAAGTATGAAGACAGACATATATATTAAGGCGAGGTGTGATTGTGTTATCCGGGACGGACTGAAGAAAGTAAATATTTATAAATTGCAATTTCTTATATAAAGACCAGTTTCTACTTATGGATTGCGTTCTAAATGTAAAACAAAACCTTCTATTCTTTCAGATTAAAACAATTGTAAATTCTGACCTATTAGTTGGCATTGGTTCCCCTTTCGTGTGGTCAATAGCATGCATTTGTTCAATGTCTGGTGCAAACATGGATACGTCTGCTTTATTTCTACTTAGATGGACTAATATCCTGAAAATAAAGTCACACACTAGGATAATACATTAACCTAATACATTATTATTGCAAATATAAAAGAGAATTAAGCCTGTATGTCTTAAAGAACCAAAGCAAGAACAGAAAAAAAAAATACATACTGAGATTTTTTTTAAACTTTTCAACAGATTAAAACAATATCAACTGGAGCTTTTATAAATCAAACGAGACCATTTATTTAAACCATATCTGTAGCTTGATAAGAAACTTGTTCATCTCATTTGATAAATCATACGAGTAAGTTGGATATAACAATGTCTTCGACTGATTATTAATAAGTTGGTTCCATACATGCAGAAAAGTCGTTCCGTTGATAATCGACTGGCTTAAAATTTAAAAAATGAATACTACTTCTCTAACATGTCACCAAAAAACATGAGCACCCTTTTACAAGATTGTCCATACTTTTGATGTTTGTATAACTTTTTTTTTTTAAGAAATGAATAATTTACTTATATTTTGTTACAGCAGCTACATGTAGTGTCGACTGAATTATCGTTTCATGGATTGCTACAGAATCATAGATCTTTTGGAGATGGTTTCAACCCATGATATATGATTTACTATGAATTCAGAATTAAATTTGTAGAAATGTATAGTTAATAATGATACATAGATCTACAAAATAAACAAGGAATAGAAATGTGTCTTATATAGATATAAGAAAACAAAATAAACAAGGAATAGAAATGTGTCTTATATAGATATAAGAAAACAAAATAAACAAAGAATAGAAATGTGTCTTATATAGATATAAGAAGATCGATGTGGTATGAGTGTCAATGAGACAACTCTCTATCCAAGTCCCAATATGTAAAAGTATACCAGTATAGGCTACTAGACAAGATAAAAAAAATAAACAAAAGTGAAAACAGTCAAAATGTGTGCAATTTGGGAACCCTCAGGTTACAATAGCATCATCTTTTTTAACTCCACACTATCTTACGCTGAGGCCTCGTGTACTTCTGTCCCATCGTACACTCCACATCCGGATAGTACCTGAAAAGATAGAACGAATAACACTAAATAAGAGTGTCATTAAATCAGTACTTTACATTCCAAATGTATCACAGGGAGGGCACTTGTCTCTGAAAAAAAATCTGTAAAGGAACGTGGCAAGTTGACTTCAAAACCATCTTATAATGCATGCGCTAAGGCTGCAAAATATTTTGTGATCGTCATAAAATAGAATTATTTATTCAATAGTCATATTAAAAACTAATACTGGCATCATTTTTGGATATTTTTCCACTCATTATTAAAATAAATATGGAAACTATTGAAATTTTGAATGTCATGCCAAGAAATCCTCTCTAAAAATTCCGGTCGGCCTCCTACGGCACCCATTAGAAGTTAAAGATTTGATTTCATTCAACAAATTAATGTTGTACGTGTCGCTTAGAACACAGCCATATACCCAGGGTTTCCCCTGGGTCAATTATTTTTTTCGCCACCTCTTTCGCCAAAACAAAATATTTTTCGCCACTTTATTATTTTTTTCGCCAAGTAACACAATATATTTTTCTTTTAAAATTTTCCTTTTTTCCAGCCCCCCCCCCCCCCCCCCCCCCCCCCCCCTAAATAAGAAGTCGTTCTTACAACAAAACGAAGCATCTTATCACTTGGAATTGATCCCTCGTGTAAGGTGTAGTCATTACATTGAAGGGTTACTCTCATGCCAAACTTTTTGAATAGATTTCTTCATAACGACAGTTTTCTTTTCTAGACCATCGTAAATAAGTAAAACTATATGCTTGAAACACGTGTGTCACTGAAACGACTTTGGAGTACCCACTCAAATCAATGATCTATATGAAAGTTAAATGATAAAGTTTTAAATCAGAGACCTTTCTTGCTTTTGAACATTTTTCGTCATAACAACAATTTTCTTTTCTGGACTATCATTAAAAGAAGGAGAGGCAGCGTAAAAATTTTGCTTCAAACACGTGCGTAGCAAAGTGGTTAATAGTTCCCTTTTGTGACATGTGACAGAAGCCATTTAATCATATCATTTTGTTATATCATAACAATCAACACCTTTATTAATTAGTCCTTTGATGTCGATAGCTACGAATGATCTATGAATGCAATCAGCTGATTATTGATTTTCTGTCAAAATCTTAACGAGTTCAAGGTGAATTCCGAGTATTGTCTGATCGGTAAAGTCAGAGAAACCCGAAAAAAGTAAATAAACAAGATGGCTGAAAATAAATCGTTTTATATATTTCTTTCGCCAAATTCTTTCGCCAATGACGAATTTTAATCGCCACAATTATTATTTTTTCGCAAATTGCGAAAATGGCGACCGCCAGCGGAAACCCTGCATATACCAAATGGTCAATATAAATAATCCATGTAATTTGCTCTAATGGGTGTTTGCAGAATTTCAACGGAGGCAATTTCTTGGCATAGAAGAAAGGTAGAATGAACATTCACATTTTGTTTTACATTGATTCGTTTTTCTCTTTTAATTAAATTAAAATAATAATAAACCTTTCAAATAAGATTAAAATATTCCTTGTGGAACAACCCCCCCCCCCCCCCCCCTTTGTGCTCTCTATTTTCAACCCTCAAATAAAGCTTTCCAATCTAATTAAAATTTAAACCTTTCTTTCTAACCAATCTGTTCATATACCGGACCGGCAACTTTTTAAAACGAAAATCTACAGTGCCGTTATACACATGCATGTTGTTTGCTTGGAGTATACGCCCGAAAATAAAGAAAACTCCAAGATACTATATTCCTGCATCACGTGATTTTTACCACGTGGAGCTTACATTAGAATAAATACCGAATATGGAAAGTGAAACTACAATACAGAACATAAAGTCCGAAGGCACAACTGAATAAGAAAAAGAAGGATTTTTTTGGCAAAGGGTGCCGGGGAAAATCTCTGTTCAAAATATACATGAAATATTTGCCACTGCCCTTTTTTTGTTCTTTGAATTCTAAGCCTGAGTTTTCTATCTGGTACTACATAATATAATATTCATTAAAATACTCTAGTTTTAAAAGTGTATGCATCTTAGATTTCTGTAATGCATCACATTAATCATTTAGAGTTGGAAAATATTTGAGGACCAACGGAATATAAGCTATAATAGTGTTATTTGCATTGGCGGATCCCCACTTTATTTAGGCCGATCAATGCATTTGAATAGGAGCATATAGTTGGACAACACCCCCCCCCCTTTTTTTTACTCTGGGTTGGGACCCCCCCCCCCCCCCCCCCCCTTTGTGCTCTCTATTTTCAACCCTCAAATAAAGCTTTCCAATCTAATTAAAATTTAAACCTTTCTTTCTAACCAATCTGTTCATATACCGGACCGGCAACTTTTTAAAACGAAAATCTACAGTGCCGTTATACACATGCATGTTGTTTGCTTGGAGTATACGCCCGAAAATAAAGAAAACTCCAAGATACTATATTCCTGCATCACGTGATTTTTACCACGTGGAGCTTACATTAGAATAAATACCGAATATGGAAAGTGAAACTACAATACAGAACATAAAGTCCGAAGGCACAACTGAATAAGAAAAAGAAGGGGTTTTTTGGCAAAGGGTGCCGGGGAAAATCTCTGTTCAAAATATACATGAAATATTTGCCACAGCCCTTTTTTTGTTCTTTGAATTCTAAGCCTGAGTTTTCTATCTGGTACTACATAATATAATATTCATTAAAATACTCTAGTTTTAAAAGTGTATGCATCTTAGATTTCTGTAATGCATCACATTAATCATTTAGAGTTGGAAAATATTTGAGGACCAACGGAATATAAGCTATAATAGTGTTATTTGCATTGGCGGATCCCCACTTTATTTAGGCCGATCAATGCATTTGAATAGGAGCATATAGTTGGACAACCCCCCCCCTTTTTTTTTACTCTGGGTTGGGACCCTCCCCCCCCCCCCCTTTTTTCCCCTTTAAAATGACTGGATCCGTCCCGGCTTTGCTTTTATAAATATTAAGTGTTTACTTATTTTGAACTAACTTACTCGAACCATGACATTTCTGATTTTTTTCTCATAATCCTCTAATCAAATGTTCAAGCACAAAATGCACGCATGTATGATCCCGAATACTATCTTTTTCAGAACCTTCGTAATAGATTTTTTGTCAACAAGTTGATCAGTTTTTCCGAGTCTTTTTATAAATGCATGAAGTATTTGCCACCAAAAAGTTCTTGAAAACAAATTAACATATATCCTGTTATAAAATAAAAACACTTTTCATAGATATCAAGAGGAAATTAATTTTGTAACATAAACTATAACACAAACTTAGGTGAAAACATTCTCATGCTTTCCGGATTCGATTCAGTCTTGTCCCGATAAAATTTCCTTTTAAAGAAAGCTATCTGATCATATTCAACATTACAAATCGCCCTCCATGCCTGAGTTAAACCATCAACAATAAAAACAGAAATCTATTCAATTGAAAGTACTTACCACGGCAACCTTTGCACTTTGAACTGATGAACAATGGAATGCATTTCTTGTGACACATTGCAAAGAATATTGTGTACAAAGTCGGAATATTCTGGTTGTTGCCAACATGTTGTCGGTTCATTCGTTGACTGCGGAAGTGATTCCACATGCACACAATAAAAAAAAGAAAGGAAAAGAAACGGGTCCAAAAAAAGTATGATCACGGTTTCTTATTTACAGAAAAAGCATACAATATGATAAAGAAAAAGCATTTATAAAGCAAACATATAATCGTCTATTTAAATGGCGCAAATAAGGAAGTCACGTTATATGCAAAAATGTCAAAAGAAGGGTGAACAATCATTAATAATAATACAAAAAACTCGCAGTTTATTTTAAAACACATATATAGGCGCCTAGTTAACTTAACACATAATAGCTTTTTGAGACGATCACTTTTTAAATTTGTTACATTATTTTGTATTTCAAAATCGGCATTGGATAATGGGTTGTCAGCTGTATATTTATGATTTTTTTTTATCTAGACCGTCTTTCGAATCAACATAGCAATTTAAATATAGTGATATTACACTAGACTTTCAGAGTATAAGCATTTATTACATTTATTGCAATGAATTATATTGATTTCCCAGTTAGATAAAAACCGATAATTTCACATGTGAAATAAACGTGGTTATTTCACTCTCTGACGTCATACAACAATAGGCGTTGTCAAGACGTCGATAACGTCGAAACAAAACATGCGTAGGAAAAACATATAGTTCCTTACATTTTGTACATTAATTTCATAAAAAAAAGCAATTTGACAATGTAATAAAAAGTATAACTAATCGCCGTATTTGAATATCAAAAATAAGACAACTTGTGACCGAACGCCGCTACGGATTAAACTCGTGCTGCGCACTCGTTTAATCCATGCGTCGTTCGGTCACGCGTTGTATTATTTTTTGATATTCAAATACGGCGATTAGTTATACCATAAGTATTACAAACAGATGAAGTATTCAAGAAAAAAATAACTTGAAATCTACAGAAACGTCGCTATAAACTAAAAGTCAACTTTGCCAAGGTCTTTTAAAATGAGCAATAAAAAAAGGTACAGCTCAAAATATTAATAGAAAGAATTGACTATTGTCAAAATGTGCGTTTTAAATATTTGAAGAATTGGGGGGGGGGGGGGGGGGGGGGGCAATGGTCGATTATATAGGGAATCAATGAAGCATGACTTAGACAGTCAGAGGGTCCCCACTTAGCAAAATTTCTGGATCCGCCACTTTTACAGTACAAGAAATGTTTTTCATCTTCGACAGATCCGACATCCCAGAAAGTGCATAACTCATCTTCATCAGGTATCCTCATTTCTAAATCGCTCAGTTTTGATGCGATAAGGTAGTATACCACGGCAAAATTGTGCCATAACTGATAGTTCTTGTTTCTTGGTGTTCATTTTATAAATCGTAAAGTTCAGTCTCGTACTTCTGTTTAATCTTAATGTAAGTTATTAATTTTGAGAGCGTATCGATTTTACCAGTCCAATCATTTTCACAGTATTCAACAATCTTTGTTTTCAAGGGTTCAATGTTGCATACATTTACACATAGATAGCAACTGTCCATGTCCACTTTGTGAAAAAATTCCATCATCATAGAGCTCCACTGGCATGACTGGCCTGATTTATTATAGTTCCAAAGAAATACCTTTTACGTAAGTCTATCATTGTCCATTTTATAAGCCTATTCCATCTTCTTACCATAGAAATCCACCATCTTAAAGTGAGCTGTTACAAACCTATTTCAGTGACAGATTCACTGTTCTGAGAACAACTTGTGCAAATCTGTGTAATCCGAAAAAGAATCTAACAGCATCGTTCTGTACTGCTTCAAAGGAGTGGTATTTTTTTTTATCCCCAACCACCTGCACAATAATCAATGACTGCTACGACACACGACCCGAAAAGTGTTTCAAATGTTATAATCTTGAAATCAAAGTTGCTTTGTGGAACACACTGTTTTCTAAAATGCATTACATTTAATTTTGAACAATTAACACTAAGTCTCCATTGTTGGCACCAACTGTACAAAACAGTACATTTCCGGTCTCTGTCAGAATAACAATGTCGTCAGCATATAAAAGAAGACTGATTTTCTCATTATCACAAGGTATTCCAGTCTCTAGATCTTTAGTTTCAGTAGCTAAATCATTGACAAGTATAGAGCAAACAAATTAGGTGATACATTATGCCCTTGGCTGACCTCATTTGACCCCTTGAACTAATTTCCCCTTGGTTGACCCCATTTGACCACTTTAACTAATTTGTCAATTTCTCAGACTCTTGATTTTGTGTCGATAAATAAGTTAGAAATAGCATTATACATGTAATTACAAATATAAATGTCAATCAATTATAGATTCAAGATTCAATAGTTTATTAAAGTCTCACCACATACATACAAGTATAAACACAATATAATATCAAGTACACAATATAAAATTTAGAATGTATGTGCCATTCTTAAAAGAACTATGAGAGACTGTTATATACAATTTTAAAAACAACAGAATTAAAACATAAGTTTTGTTATTTATACAAAACATAAAAGTGCAATATCACCATGCACATCCAAGGATATAACTGGTTTTATGCCCGTTATGGGCTCTGTAATTTTGGAAATATTATATATATTATTATTTTTAAAAGCTTACTTAAGATTTGATATTAAGAAATATGATAGATCACTGCTTACAAAAATTAGAATAAGTGCACATTCGCTTGCAATTGAAACTGGGAGGTATAGCAAACCAAAAAATTTAGCAAGTGAAAGATACTGCAAACTTAGTAAAGATAAAGTGGAAGATGAAGTTCATTTTCTTTTATATTGTCCTCAATATAGAGACCTTCGAGAGAGGTTTAATATTTTCAAAAACCTTAATAATGATGATGATATTAAATCAACGATTTATTTACTTAACCCAGTAAATCTGGTTGACACCAGACAAATATGTAATTATTTAAGTCAAGTTTTTGAACTTCGAAATAAAAAAAACTAATGACAGTTGGTATACCATAAGTATCATACTGTGTAAAGCTGTGATATTATATTTATAATTAGTAGTTGGAATGTTTTCTTTATGTTGTATTTGCATATATTGTCATGTTATATGTGCTTTGTCCAATAAAATATTTGAATTTGAATTATATTATCATTATAAAGTAAATAAGGACACATCTACAAAATAAACACAGAACGAAAACTTTTGTCTGGGTCTTAAATAAACGTAGGTGAAAAAAATGTCAAAATAGGTGGAATGTTAAAATTTTTTTGTCATTTAATAAAATTTAAAAAAAAACATAGGTTCTAGTAATGATCCTTGCGGAACACCTTTGCAAATATTAAAAAATCTGATTAGTCTTTACAAATTTCTTCCTGTTTTGAAATTAACTCTGTAATGACTCTATTAAACGGCTATATAATAAACTGTAATTTTTCAATTAAAATTATAATAACAGTCGAATGACTTAGTCCATCAATATTGCTGCGACATTTAATTTATAGTCCACTGCCATGACTGTAATCTCCATTCCTCGATAACTTTCATGAGGGCCAAATCTAAAATGCTGATACTAGGGATTATAAAGATCTTTCTAATAAAAAAATACAGCTATAGTAGATCAAATGTAATAGGTTCTTAAAATTTGGAAAAACTCGGCGTCACTGACTGGACAATAGTTTTGTCGAGCATTTTGGTGTTTTTTTTCGGTTATAGTCACAGGCACTTGTCTCAGAAAAAAAAATTACCTATATACCTTAATATAACATTATTATGTGTTATATTAAGGTATATAGGTAAAAAAAAATTCTGAGACAAGTGCCTGTGGTTATAGTGCATGGTACATTTTGTATAACCTTGGCTATCTTTATTATTTTCTGGAAAAACTGAAATTTTAATGGAATTGATAAATATAGGTGTATGCCAATGTGTAGCATTTTCGTTGAAATATTGTCATCCCGGTAGCCTTATTAGCATTTAGTTTATCTAGTATGCTAGATGACAAGGTCATATAACACAGGCCAAATCGGATCTGTAAATATGAAGGATGAAGGACTGGAATTCGGACAGTCAATCGGTATGTTGGACACAATCCAAATTATGGTTTATACTATCCACTTGCATACCCATTAAATAGAACAAGGTGTTGCATGTTTTCGATATTTTGACATAACTCCATACTCATTCCGACCGAGCGTGGATTCGTAATTATACATCAAATACAGCCTCCCTCCCCCTCAACGTTGGTGTTAAGGACAAACGGGAGAAAATAGTTACGATGACATTTTTTGTTAACATCCAATGCGATCGTTGTGGGTAATTAAAGTAAAAATTTAATTAAAAAAAATGATAGAAACGAGAGATAAAAACGTAGCATACAAAAGAATATACACCCATTTGATGTTGGATGTGTACTGATTGATGAATTTAATTTGAGATGCACGATTTTGTTATTAGTTGTTAACTTAGTGGCTTTGATCTAGCTGTCAGTAACTGAGAGTACTCTCAGATCTGTACATTGTGTCTTTTTGTTGTTCGGATGTACCCGGCCACGTCCACTTGTATTTGTAGTTTTGATAGTTTTATCCATTTGATGAGTTAATCCTTTTCCACTGATTTTTATAGTTCGTTCTTATGTTGTACTGTTACATCACTGTCCTAGGCAGGGGAGGGTTGGGATCCACCTTACATGTTTAACCCCGCCATATTCTGTATGCATGTGTCCGTCTCAAGTCAGGAGCCTGTAATTCAGTGGTTGTCGTTTGTTGATGTGTTACATATTTGTTTTTCGTACATTTTTTTGTCATAAATTATGCCGTTGGTTTTCTCGTTTGAAATGTTTTACATTGTCATTTCGGGACCATTTATAGCGGACTATACGATATGGGCTTTGCTTATTGATGAAGGCCGTACGGTGACCTATAGTTGTTAATTTCTGTGTCATTTTGGTTCTCTTGTGGAGAGTTGTTTCATTGCCAATCATACCACATCTTCTTTTTTATATATGATATAATTCATGCTTTTTATTATATAAAAAGCTCATAATATTCACCACCTTTGTGGACATTCTTGAATTGTGCGTGTTTTGGCGGATCTCGTTTACTTCGAGAGTCAACTTAAAATAGTCCTGAATATGCATGAAATATTTGCCACTGGCATTAAGCAACTAACAATCCTCATCAACCAAAAGCTATGATGTAAAGCGCATATATTGATGTATCCTAGATGAAATAAAGGATGAAACAGTTACAATAAAGTCTGCTTTATAATTTGAGTAACATCTATAGAAATTGACATTGAAGGTCGATTAATAGCGAAAGAATATTTTAGATTCCCCATTTTTTTTATCTTTCCATTTCTAAATGTGTGTACTATAAAGAAAAATTCCTGTAGCGCTTATTTATGGAGTTTATATCTCCAACTTAATACTATATTCCAGAGCTTGTATTTGTTATCTTAATGTTATGAAAAGATTATTTCTGCTAACAAAAAAGCTATAAAATCCAAGAGTTCCAACTGATGAAGTTGAAATCATCAATTCCACTTGGTTGGCCATTATTGAATATCTGTTTCACGAAGACATATACGCCTAAATTGTAGTAACTACAATCTCTTTTCCTCGAATGTAACTTTCGAATGATTTGAGCAACACGGCGGGTGCCACACTTCGAGCAGGATCTGCTTATCCTTCCAGAGGCACTTGTTATAACCCCTGGTTGGGTTCGTGTTACTCGGTTTTTTGTTTTCTAATGTTGTGTTTTATATACTTTTGTTTGTCTATTGATCGTTTTTCTTGTTTTGTTTGTCATGACAATATTGTTAGTTTGTTTTCGATTATATATTTTAGTTTGCCTGAATATCCCTAAATCGTATCTTCCCCCATGCATCTTTTATAAAAAACAAATACATTTTTTTAATCCAAAACAAACTTTACTGGCTCGTAGTTAAGGTCACCTGAAGTACAGCTACCAAATATTTACAAAGTTTGATTTTTATCTGTTTTATTTTTCTTATTCATTTATTTATTTGATATTCATATATTTCAAATAAATAAGAGTCGAAACAATCTGCTTTAATGCAAAATAACAATTTAATATAAATTCAACAATTTTTAACAAAATATTCAACTATCACATTCTGTCAAATATAGATTTGTTTTATAAATATGATTATATATTTAACATTAATATTTACATTTAATATAACAAATCATTCATAGTACCATATACAAATATCCCTGATTATCCCTGTGGAGAACATACATAATAAGCTTAGGTATACGATAATACTGAGGTAAAATTAAACATATATAAAATCTTGACCATCATAACAAACAATAAAAGTTAATTTTAGTACGGATTATGTTCGTTTTCGTGAAGGTTAGTTTATTTGGAAGATTTCGATTAATTTTATGCGATTGTCAACGAAGCCCCGACTGTATCATGGTCAAACAGAGAATTTTATGCGGTTGTCAACGAAGCCATGACTGGATCATGGTCAAAAAGAGAAAGTACACCATCTACTTTCGTCTCAGTCTTTAAGTCTAATGTTTTGATGTTTGACATAGATAAAGATTTGGAAGAAATGTAGAAGTCAATAACGCTTTCTTCGTCTCTTCTTTTAGTTGGTGTGTATCTGTGCAGAGTTAAAGTAGATGGTATAAGTTTTTCAATGTCTTTTATCTTCACATTGAAATCCCCGGCTATGACAAAAGGAAGCGATTCTGTCTCTGACAATTTAATTATATATATCAATAGATATTTAAATTCTTCCTTGAGGTCCTCTAATTTGGCTTTATTATGTCTTCCATGCCACGCAACACAAATGAACTCTACGGTCGGAACTCCTTTTGTTTTTACATTAAGAAGACTCATTCTTGGGATAGGTGTAAATCCTTGTTGGATTTTCCCGATCCGGATAAGTTCCTCAAGTGTGCTTTCTAACAACCTTTGCGAATATTGCATTACTAAAACTTCATTTATGTCAAAAATAATGCTGGCGTCCTTGTGTCCTTTATATTGTAAATTATCTGACCATTCAAATTCGTTCCATGCTCTGCTACGGATACTGGTCCATCCAAACTCTTGTAATAAAACTAAACTAGCTCCTGATTTGGAGATGACGTCATGAATTGCTTGTTTCCTTCTCTCCGTCGGTTTCTCTCCTGTGTTCTTTCCACCCGTATTCATTATCATCAATTTTAGTGACGAAATACTTGGAGATCCACGGGTGCCAAAAGTCACGGTGTCACCCTTGTCTGGTTTCCTTGGCCTTCTCGCCTTGTCTTTATCTTTTGGTGTGTCTTTTCCTTTAGGTGGTTTTGAAGCCATAGTTTTGCTTACTAGTATGTAGATTTACAATACTTCACTCTTATGTTACCTCATGTTATGTTCATGACTTCATTATGAAAATCTGAAATAAATCACGGAAAAGTAAAGTCAAAATGTCTTAAGAGTTTGTGAACATTTTCAAGTTTTCTTCCTTATGTCAGAAGATTATTTCCTTATTGTTCCTCTACAGTTTTATTTTTGTACAAGTCCAGATAAAGATTATAGTTATATATAGCAGCATTAACAATATTCGACATTTCTGTTTAATGTGTTAAAATTTCTTATTGTTGAATTTGTTGTTAGTATTATATGCGTATCATATTTCTTTTGAAACAAAGATTTTCTGTTTAGGCTTAGTCAATCAAGGGTTGTTATTATTGATATTAAATATCATTTATTGATCGTTACCCTGACCTGTGCAAATATTATTTTTACAAGTGTGTTATACATGTATACGTCTTGTAAAGATCAATGAAACATATTTATAACAATGAAAGTACTTTGAATATGAACGAGTAAGAAATTAAACTTACCATTACTAATATATGTTCAGACATTTATTTTGTCATCACATTTTATAAGCATCCCGATAAATGTAACACAACATCTAATTGTCATATGATCGAGTGTACAAAACAAACCTATATTTATAGACATGTCCTGATTGGTTAACCTACCAGTGTGGATTTCCCTCAGGATTTCCTAGTTAATCGTTATTTATAGATATGGTTTACATGTGAAGTTCGGCGGGTTATTTAAAGTTACATTTATAGTCCTTTGATGTATTTGGGAGCTTCATTAGCAGAACATTTCTGTTCTTTAAGAATTATTGATAAAACACCAAATAAAAACACGCTTCAGTATGGTTTCTGAGGAAAGGTTGAAAACATAGTTCTGTAAACAGAGAAGAGTAGAATATTTTATTTACCAAATTATTATTATGGTTCACACACCGTATCCATCTGATGTCTTTCAACTGATTCTTGGTTTCTTGTACTATAACACCACTGTCCCAAGATTGGGAGGGTCGGCGCCATAAAACTAGTTTAACCTTGCCATTTTCTGTATGTGCCCTCGTATGTGCCTCTCCCAAATCAGGACTCTGTAATTTAGTGGATGTTGTATATCATATTTGTTTTTCGTTAGATGTGTTTTGTACATAAATCATCCTAATCCTAAATTGAACTTGGAACTGTCACTAACCAATAGAATTGGTAGGTTGACTGTGACAAAAACAAGAGGCTCTCAAGAGCCTGAATCGCTCACCTTAATTTCTTTTGGTTAAATCTCTCATCAATGATTATTTTGGCTTTTCAATTTATTTAAATGTTTTTTGGATCGTCCTATTTTCTTCAAAAGCCAAAAAAAATAATCATTTTCTCCTATGTTCTATTTTAGCCATAGTAGCTATGTTTCTTGACATACAAGGAAATAAATATATAAAATTTATACTAGATACTCTGAAACTCATTTAACCTAAGTTTGGCTGAAATTGATACAGCAGTTTCAAAGGAGAAGATTGTTTAAAGTAAGTCAACATGATGAACAAATTGTGAAAAAAGTCTTTAAAGGGCAATAACTCCTTAAGGGATCAATTGACAATTTTGGTCAAATTGACTTAATTGAAGATCTTACTTTGCTGAACATTATTGCTGCTTACAGTTTATTTCTATCTATAATTATATTCAAGATAATAAACAAAAACAGCAAAATTTCCTTAAAATTATCAATTCAGGGGCAGCAACCCAACAACAAGTTGTCTGATCCATCTGAAAATTTCAGGGCAGATAGATCTTGACCTGATAAACAATATTACCCATGTCAGATTTGCTCTAAATGCTTTGGTTTTTGAGTTATAGGCCAAAAACTGCATTTGACCCTATGTTCTATTTTTAGCAATGGCGACCATGTTTGTTGATAGATCATAACTTCGGATACAATTTACAAACTAGACACCCTAAGGAACATTCAGTTAAAGTTTGGAAGTATTTGGCCCAGTAGTTTCAGAGGAGAAGAATTTTGTAAAAGATTTCTAAGATTTACGAATAATGGTTAAAAATTGACTATAAAGGGCAATAACTCCTAAAGGGGTCAACTGACCATTTCCGTCATTTTGACTTATTTGTAAATCTTACTTTGCTGAACATTATTGCTGTTTACAGTTTATCTCTATCTATAATAATATTCAAGATAATAACCAAAAACAGCAAAATTTCCTTAAAATTATCAATTCAGGGGCAGCAACCCAACAACAGGTTGTCTGATTCATCTGAAAATTTCAGGGCAGATAGATCTTGACCTGATAAACAATATTACCCATGTCAGATTTGCTCTTAATGCTTTGGTTTTTGAGTTATAAGCCAAAAACTGCATTTGACCCCTATGTTCTATTTTTAGCAATGGCGACCATGTTTGTCGATAGATCATAACTTCGGATACAATTTCCAAACTAGATACCCTAAGGAACATTCAGTTAAAGTTTGGAAGTATTTTGCCCAGTAGTTTCAGAGGAGAAGATTTTTGTAAAAGATTACTAAGATTTACGAAAAATGGTTAAAAATTGACTATAAAGGGCAATAACTCCTAAAGGGGTCAACTGACAATTTCCGTCATGTTGACTTATTTGTAAATCTTACTTTGCTGAACATTATTGCTGTTTACAGTTTATCTCTATCTATAATAATATTCAAGATAATAACCAAAAACAGCAAAATTTCCTTAAAATTACCAATTCAGGGGCAGCAACCCAACAATGGGTTGTCTGATTCATCTGAAAATTTCAGGGCAGATAGATCTTGACCTGATAAACAATATTACCCCATGTCAGATTTGCTCTAAATGCTTTGGTTTTTGAGTTATAAGCCAAAAACTGCATTTGACCCCTATGTTCTATTTTTAGCAATGGCGACCATGTTTGTTGATAGATCAAAACTTCGGATACAATTTATAAATTAGATACCCTAAGGAACATTCAGTTAAAGTTTGAAAGTATTTGGCCCAGTAGTTTCAGAGGAGAAGATTCTTGAAATAGTTTACGACGACAGACGACGACAGACGACGACAGACGACGACGGATGACAGACGACGGACGACGACGGACGCCAAGTGATGGCATAAGCTCACTTGTCCCATCGGGACAGGTGAGCTAAAAAAGACAGCAACTGAAACGTCATTCCAGTTATAATAACTATATATATTTTAGCCAATTTACCAGGGGTGACAGCAATGTGTATTTATACATCAAAACGGACACCTCTCATTAAGAATATAGCTACTTTATCATTTTTACAAAATCTAATGAAAAATACCAAACCGTCCATTAGATAATATAGAATAGTAAATATGGCCCGAATGTAAAAGAAATATTTAAGGGTAGTGAAATTTTACAATTTACTTTTTGGTAAGCTGTTAGGGGACAACATGTGATATTCTGGGGAAGAGGTCAGCAGGATTTCGAAACAAATTACCTGAAAATGCTATCAGTAAACTGAATAATGTTTTCAAATACAACGTGAAAATAAAATATCCTGACCAACGCAATTTTGAAAATACTTTTTTGTATAGATAATGAAACTAAATATTCATACAACATTGACAAAAAAATAAAATATCGGTCCTCGCAATTACCGTCTATCCACCACTTTCCCAGAATATCAACAAAATTATTAAAATAATATTTTGAATAACACTGCTTTTTCAATATGTCAACGTATTCGCGTTTTCACCACATTCTTTTCAGTATTCTTAAAATTGGCCGTACATTGAATATTTGAAATAAACAGAAATAATTTTGCAGCTTCTCCACTTAGCCTGAATAGTATAGTAAACAGAACAAAGACTCACTTGTTACGACAAAGTCAGAATAATTTGTCCATTTTTAAACCTTTTTTTTGTGAATAAGTAGGTTTAAAATCTGACACAGCATTACTGTCTAGTACAAAGCAGGCTTCATATTCGTACAACATTTACATATTAACGTCCTTATAAGCATGTAATATTTGCCACAGAAAGTTAAACTTCACTCCACCATCATCCAAAAGTAAGGCCTTTACCGAAGGTTCCGTTTATACAGTTGTGTCAATGAACAGTCTAGTGTAACTTGGACGTGTAAACACCTTTTAAATTACGGAGTGTCTATTCGTCCGGCTAGCCGGACGAATAGTTAAAAATCTCTATTCGTCCGGCCATCCGTCTGCGGATGCGCAAATCTACAATATCAACAAAAGTGTCATGTGACGCGGAAAGTGTCCCGGATGAGGTGTCGGATAACACACGCGGTGTCGGATAACACACGCGCGTATGCAATCATTATGGACGTTTTGAGTACTTATATTTAAAGATGTCATAGAGAAAACCTGAGAGAATGTGATAGGTTAAACAAATGTATATAGGAGTGATTCCAGAACAATAGCGTGTACATGTTAACTATGAGGAATACGTCTGAAATCGAAGCAGTGAAATTGATGATGTACCCCATTTACCTTATGGAGGCAAAACGCATTCGGAAAAAAATACTATATTTCAAACTTGTATTACTTTTTGAATGTAATATAATTTATGTTTAGCCAATATACAGACAAATCTATGTTTCATTTAAGTTTCGTGGGAAAAGCTTGCAGTATTCTTTTTTCAAATACTGCTTTGCCGTAACGTGACTCGCTTAATGGGCAACTTACTATTCATACCCTTTTATGCATCTTCAAGTAACAATGTGATGCAATGAAAACATTGGAAAACTATACTAAGCCAATATACAAATTTTATTAAACATTCATGTTTATTGAGCAATAATATTAACATATAATATACCCACCTTTAATACATCATTACTTTCACCTCTATTTTATAGTCATTGTAAAATTTATCCCCAAAAAATCATGTATAAAAATATAAATATTCTAAATAGTGTATATTGCACCGAATTAAATTATATTTCGGGAATCCACTTCCTACATTCAGCAAGCAGTACATCTTTATAGGAAAATGGTAGTTACAGGAGTTATCTTAATATGTTGACATCAAACTGCTCAAACAGCGACTCCCTTTTTCAAAATTATATTTCCATACTGTGCAGTCTCCCTGTAGAAATACATAAAATTATTCAATATATATTGTTTATTCCAGAAGTATGTTTATACATTCATTTCTTCTGAACACCTACTTAGTAAAAGATCAGAAAAAAATGGTAATGTAAAATAAATATAAATATAATCCATGTGGCCTTATTTTTACAGTAATTTTATTTCTAGGAGAATTTAACCTTAAAAATATTCAACTTCAATGAATATAATTATATTGACGTCTTTCAATGTAATGAGCATTGAGCAAGAAACGATTATTATTGTTCTTATTCCTGTTTCATTTATGAACAGATGTGCAAATAGAATCATTTTCATAACAGCATGGACAAGACCATATTTTTGCGCACTCATGTTATCAATTGATTGTGTTAGATTATGTGAACTTTCGTCTGTAACGCCCACTTTTCATATCGCACGTTTTTTATATATTTAAACTGTAGGGTCGCCAAAGGTTCTAAACGCTGAAATCAAATAATACCATAACAACGTCAAGCAGAGAACTAAACCTTGTGTGTTGATAAAAATGTTGAAAACTTAAAACTTTTTTTTTCCTCTTACACCTGCATGTACTTTACTCTTTTATTTTATTCAAATCCCCACTAAGAGGTCTCCGACAGACTGAGCGATCGTAAAATCATAATAGCCAATGACAAACAATCGAGGTAAATTATTCAGTATTATTACCATCATAATATACAGAACACAGATTTGCTAAATTAAAAACATACCCTGTGTGAACAACTGCAAATGCCTTCTTTGCTTTTTCGTAAAATGCAAACCTTTCAACCTTTTCTATCTGTGTCTGAAATATGATATCAAAAACAAGCTTAAACAGGATTTGCAAAATTGTTTTGAATTAACGTTTAAATGCATCGTTCAGTGCTACCCATTTCATGCTGAGTTGTATTAAAATATTTGTTTGACCATATGAAACTTTATCAGATATAGGATAAATTTTAAACTATAACATGCCTTCTCCTTATAAGATAGACATTTGAATGCATGCGAATTCCCCTCCTTCTAAATAAACTCATCACAGATACCAGGACAAAATTTAGTATATACGCCAGACGAGCGTTTCGTCTACAAAAGACTCATCAGTAACGATCGAATCCCAAAAAGTTAAAAAGGTCAAATAAAGTACAAAGCCGAAGAGCATTGAGGACCAAAATTCCTAAAAGTTTTGCCAAATACAGCTAAGGTAATCTATGCCTGAGGTAGAAAAGCCTTAGTTTATCAAAAAATTCAAAAAATAAATTGAGAGTGAAATGTTTTGCCCCCATTTCTTTCCCAATTAGTTAATTGACAGAATGTATTAAGAAATCAGCTCTTTACACTGAATTATTTCTGTTCTAAAAAGATTACCAATATACATGTAACTACTGATATTGCTTTTTCATGTAAGACGGATAGTATTTGCTTCGCAAACACCAATGTTTCAATTGGGAATAAAATTCTGCCCTTTGGAACCCCAACCTAAAACCACCATCCTTGAAATACATTTATATCCCGTTAAGTTGTTAACACTATATTCAAAGATAGTATGCCTCATTTATGGACATTATTTTTCTGGTCTGTGTGTTCGTTCGACCGTCCGTCTGTCCCACTTCAGGTAAACTGAGTTTTTTTTTATAAAGTTTTTGATGAAGTTGAAGTCCAATCAACTGGAAACTTAATACACATGTTCCCTATGATATGCTCTTCCTAATTCCAATGCCATTATATGTCTGACCCCAAATTTTACGGTCAAATGGACATACAAAATGACGGTGCGAGTGAGGCATCTGTGTATTATGGACACATTTTTATTTTTTTAATGAATTTAAACATCGTTTGAGTGATGTGTTTTGTAACAAACCTGAATGTATTGTGGGTATGAGAAGAGACAGGCTGAAAATGTTTTGAACAAATAGGTTATTATGATGTATTGAAGAATTACTTAAAAATAACAGTGTGTTTACCTTTGAACTCTCGTGTTTATCAATTATTTGTCTATACTTTAGCCAGACTGGGGTCTGTAGGTTGCGATCTTTATCACTTTGAACTAAATCCATTAAAGAAACCTACAATGTACAACCACATTATCAGTTAAATAATATCCTTTCAATCATTTCTTGCTTTAAAAATTAGGTACTGGAGTACTGAACATCAGATGACTGGAAGTTCTGGTAGATAGTCACAGGTACTTGTCTGAACAAAAAAAACATATCTATACACTAAAGTTGGGTTAAGTTACATAGCTACATATATATTTTTCTGAGTCAAGTTCCTGTGTGGACAGGGAATCTAACATCACAGTAATACTAGTAATCAGGGCCGTATAGCGTAATGGAGGCAAATGAGGCCTCACTTTTGAAACGACGACCAAACTTTAGAAGTGTCATTTTTTTCAATTTTGTATTTTACATTATCATACTAATATCATTATGCGAGTTTCGAGTTTGAAATTATCTACCGGCACACTACATACAGTGTGTCCACTATGTAGCAGCGTGCAGCTTTTACCATAGCGGTGAAGGTAAAAACAATAATTGTTCCGAATACAAATCAAAATAGAAAATTGAAACATACTCGTCTTTACAAAACTGGTTGAAGACGGGTTCTTTAAAGAGAAAAAAAAGATGAGAAAGGTAACTCATGAGTATAAAAAAAACCTATAAGTATGCAGGCTTATTGCTTGTTTTATTTTTTGAATGGATAATGCTATAGTTACCAATGTATACACTATCAATTCACTGAACTACAAATGCTAATCGATAAAATAATTCATTGACCAAAAATATAATAATTATTTATAATTAGTTTTAAACAAAATCATGAAGCGCCTTTTTATGGGAGACTCAAATCTTTAATGTATTAATTTAAGGCAATTCATTATATTTATTTATCAGTTATAAAAGTGTGAAATATATTTTTAGTATTGTTTGAAAATATTTTTTTCGTGTTTCTTTTTCTGATTATGATCACCATTGTCTGGTTGTATGCTAATGTGTTCCATTGCTTCTTGAGCGGTAAGGTCGTGGGTTCGAATCCAGGTTGTTCATTTTAATAGTTAAAACCAATGACTTGAAAATTGGTAGAATAATGTGTCCAGTTAGGTTGACATGTCTTCCAGTGGAAAATTTACAGGTAACTTGTGATCACTTGTGACATTAGCACGTCAAAAATCTGTAACAATATTGGTCTAGTCTTCTCTGTATCTATTCTTACGATTATGATTATGTATTAAAAATAGATATATCCTAATTGATGCTTATAATATGTTCTCGTCTTTTCTAAGCTTATAACTTGCTGCTGGAGATGAAAAAGGCATTCATCATCATTATCATCATGCTAGCATCAGGTTTATTTGTTCAATTTCTTTGTAGATGACCATTCTCCAGATATATCCTCTCCCATTCAAAATGAACCAGATCCAGAAATAAGGGAAACACCAGAGCCGAGTACTAGTAAAAAGTCCACTCTAATGTCAGTTAGTAGTCAAAAGGGGCTTGATCCAGCTATATTTCTTATTGAAAACCAACATAGTACAGATGAACAGAAATTGGCGATGCTAAAAGATGCTGACGAAATATCTAATGTTTATCCTAAAAAAAAGGGGGGAGACGATATTTGCCATCTTGGGATTCCCAGTTTCCATGGTTAAGATATTCCTGCACGGAAGATGCTGCATATTGCAAGTATTGTGTTGTTTTTCGGGATGAAGGTGGACTTTTTAGCAGTAAAGGTTTCACGGACTGGAAAAATGCAGTGGGTAATAAAAGATCAACTTTAAAATCACATGACGACTACGTTGACCATAGAAATGCAGATGAGAAGGCTGAACATTTTATCTCTGTATGCGAAGGCAAGAAACCTAGTATATGTTCATCACTAAGCAAAGCATATGAAGACAAGGTCAAGAAAAATCATGATGTACTTCTTTCCATAATTGATGTGATAATCGTGTTAGGGCAGAGGAACATTGCATTAAGGGGAAATTGGGATAAAATAGCTCACCAGGAAGACGGAAACTTTCAATTTTTCATCAATTGGAAATCTAATTTTTATACGGTATTAAAAGAGCATCTCGAAACAGCACACAAATCTATGACATACCTATCACCACAGATTCAGAACGAATTGATACAATGCTGTGAACTTGAAATAAGAGAACGAATTGTGCAAAAATGTAAAGCATCTGGCTTTTATTCCATAATGGCCGATGAAACTACGGATATTTCCGTGACAGAGCAACTATCGCTTTGTATCAGATATGTTGATAATGACACGTATGAGGTTAGAGAGGATTTTTTAGGATTTGTTGAACCTAATGAAGTTGACGCTGAACATATTGCTAATGCAATTGTTAATAACCTAGACAAATGGGGACTTCCATTGCAGAAACTGCGTGGACAAGGGTACGATGGAGCCTCTGTCATTAGTGGACATGTATCAGGTGTACAACAGCGCATACGTGAACAATGTCCAGATGCACCCTTCGTGCACTGCAAGTCGCACAATCTTAACCTTGTGGTGACGCAAAGTTGCAAGGATGTGCGCCAGATACGGAATTTGATGTCATCAGTTGGACAAATAACATGGTTCTTGTGTGCATCACACAAGCGTAAAACCATCCTAAACTCATTTACAGGTAATACAAAATTAGTAGATGATATGCTTGAAGGTTTACAAAATGAAGAAGAAGATGTCGACAAAACTTTTAAAAAAGGGTACAGATGTTTCGGTGAAGCGTTTATGCGAAACAAGGTGGACAGCAAGAGTAGACACGGTTTCGTCACTTCTTGCAAACTACAAATCTGTTCATGCTGCTCTGACTAAAATTGAAAATGTAAGCACAAGTGATGCTAGGACAAATGCAAGTGGTTATCGGCGCTACCTTGAAGACCCCGAATGCATTGTTGCCGTGTTAGTTGCCCAATTTGTTTTGAGCATTCTTAAGCCACTAACATTGTTCCTCCAAAAGACTGACTGCAACATGGTGGATGCTTTTGAGGAATCAAAAATTCTTCTGGAATTATTGCAGGAAAAGAGAACAGAGGAAATTTTTTCAGAACTTTTCAGGCGAGGTACTGTCATAGCAGATGCTATTGAAATAGACTTAATGCCACGTAGGCGAGTTGGTCGTCAAGTTCATATAGGGAGAACGCAGCAACTGCCTCTATTGCAGAGCAGCATTGGCGAATTAATTTATTTTTCCCATTTTTGGATCACGTTATTAGTGAAATACAACGCCGGTTTCCTGATGAGGTAAAAAATCAAATGTTAGGATATTACCTTATTCCAAAAAATGTAGACAAGTTAACACCGGAATTAATTGAACCCCTTTTCCAAGCATTTCCGGACGTAACTAACATGGAAGAGTTAACATGTGAACTTGAAAGGTGGGTAAGAAAGACAGTAGGAATGCTAGATGAAGGAAGCCTCACGACAGCAATTAAGCTGGCTAACAAAGACTTGTACGCAAATGTTTTCACAATATTGCAAGTACTTTTAACTATGCCTGTCACATCAGTCTGTTGTGAGAGATCGTTTTCCAGTTTAAGGCGTTTGAAAACATGGGAACGGGCTACAATGGGTGGTGACAGGCTTTGTGGGCTTGCCATGCTCCATGTGCATAGGAATACTGCAGTGGACAAAGAACGTGTATTGAAGCTATTCGATAGCACAGGTTATAGGAGAATCGGGAAGTTTTGGTTGACCAACAGAGATTAACTATGATATACAGTGAAACTTGTTTTGTTACTTACTAGGCTAGCTATTAAAAAAACGCATTTCTGTTATTTTTTTCTTGTTTCTTATTATAAATACATTGACTTCTCCCATAGTTATTTCCCATAGAAATAAGCTTTTCCCGTTTCAGGCACCCGAACCCCCCCCAAAAATAAATTTTCGCCTCGCTTCGCTCGTCGATTTGCCTCACTTCGTTCGGCCTTGCGCTACGGCCTTGAATAATCATTATATCGTAGTGATATAATCATGAGACAATCATTTGAAAATTATGTCATTTGTTATCAGTTAAATCTGGTTTGTTGTTATCTATAATATATAACAGCTATATATATATAGGTAGTGTTGTCGTAGAAGTGAGAAATAAAAAGTACAGGTTCCAGTCCCGATTGGGGAGGGAGTTACGAATCAGATCTACTCTAACATCGTTAGGTTGTCATAGCAGATCATCGCAATAACTCCGCCGGCAAAGAAGTAGGTCCGGTAAGGGCCGATTTTGGCCCCAAATTTCAGGTTAATCTGATGAAAGATTATGAACACTTTTTAAACACTGAAGTGTCTATGTTTGTGTAGCAGAAGTATTCTTCTTACAAATGAATAGCTAAAGGTTCATATTTTAACAATTTCGTTAAAACTACTATATTTTGGGGTCAAAAAGGGGTCTGACTGAACCTACTCCTTTTCATCAACTTATACCATCATTTTTTTGGTAGTGCTGTGCAAGTACATGGTAGACAGTCACACTCTTCTGTAATAACAGGTTTGATTTGTCAGATTTTACATACATTTTTCTCTCGCTGCCGTTGCAAAGTATCCTCCAGATATTTTCCGGCATGCGTAACACAAATTTTCAATATTCACGAGGGGACATGTAATCGACTTTTTATCTGACATCGATGGTGCGTGTTTTAGTTGTGATGACTGCACCTACGATTAACCGTATTCTATCAACTTGATAAGGTTTAATATGAATGTTATAGAAACTAATATGATACAGTAAACTAAGATAAACCGAAACCCGAAATCATAAATAAAACGTTATTAAAATGATACTCACTGGAAAGTTTTCATATTGGTCTAAGGGAAGTAACTGTAGTACCGCATCTAACAATGTTGGAATGTCCAATCCTACAAAATAAACCGATGTGTTAAGATTTTTTTTTTCACATGTGGATTCAGGGTTTGGATAATCATCCACTTGGTGAACCCACATTATAAGCAAAAATGTTAAATTGCCCCCACTGTGTCACTTTTAAAAATATACTAAAACAAATGGGGTGTTTATATTTTAAGAATAGAAATCTATTATATCAGAATGATATATTAGAAGTACAATTATTTTAACTATAGATCGACCTCTAATTTTTATTTGTGTCTTTGTGGTAGGGTCGTGGACTGGATGTATAACATGGAAACTATAGACAATGACTGAGCTTGTCATCTATTTTTACCGAGGCATGGGGTTTGAGAATATTACTCTTCATTTTAAACTTTTTCAAATCAAATCCTTTCAGTAAAATTCTCAGATTTAAACATTCCTTAAACATAAAGGAGATGGATATGTCGAGTTCAAAATGGCCTAGAGTCTATTTAAAGTGGTGTATGACTCAAACCGAAACTTTGTATTAAAGTTATAAAAATAACAACACATGTGCGTGAAATTATCATATACAAGACCTATACAATCTGCCAATATAATTATTTCCACGCCGTCGGAATTCGTTTAAAAGACTAAAAAGGATAAGTTATAAATGTTTTTACCGAGACAACAACTGCCTCGACGTAATTAAATTACGCCAATGCTACAATTACTTTGTACATGGCTTTTTGCATGCTATGTATACAGTATTGTAAGAAGAAAATGAACCAACCATCAGCTCTAACTTCAATTGGTCCACTTCGACAGATAGAGGATGATGGAAAATGAGCATCTGCCAAAACTGAAAATAAAAAGATAAAATTGTACAAATGTTAAAATATTTCAAAGCATGAGATAATTAGTATATCTTTTTTTTATTATGGAGAATATATATATCATTTATACTAATAGAAAACTTGACCGATGAAATACTGGATTGACAGAATTGGAATTGAAATTTAGCTGAAGAGTTCATATTATAGTAAACAGTAAAAGTACATCTTGACACATATGATCAGTGTGATTACATAATAAGATAGCAATAACAGATTTAACAATACCTATTTCGTCACCGTGTCCCATCAGTGCTAGGACCTGTAGCAAATGTGGAGACAAAACGTTTGGAATCGTTTTCAGAGGCATTTTTTTAATGTTACGATCAGCTGTTTTCGTTCGTAAACAACAAATGGGCGGTTAACTCTGATCAAAACCAAGGGAGATAATTATACCTTAAAAAACGTTTGTGTCATATTTTTTTTCTAAATTAGGTATATCAATATTCCTCTTATATCCTATAAGTGTACCATTGTTGACCGTGTTGTTCTAATGTAAACATGTTCACACTTTTAATGTTTGTTAAAATGTTGTACTAACATACCCCATGCGGAGGCTTTAGTTAAATAAATAATCTAAAATATGTAATCCCAGAACTTTACATTAAAAAATATGTTCAATACTATTTTTTCAAACGGTTCTCGACTGTTGGTATACCTAGTTTGTTTGTTTTATGAAATATTGATATAGCATGTTTCAATATAAAATATGACCAATATAAAATATTTTATTTATTATAAGTTTTGAGAAAAAAAGTAAAACAAAAATACTAGTGTACTCTGAGGTTAATTCAAAACAGAAAGTATATCTATAAGTAAATGGCAAAATTAAAATCTCAAATACACCAAACGAATAGATAACAGCTGTCATGTTCCTGACTTTGTACAGTCAAATAATCTAAAATATGTAATCCCAGAACTTTACATTAAAAAATATGTTCAATACTATTTTTTCAAACGGTTCTCGACTGTTGGTATACCTAGTTTGTTTGTTTTATGAAATATTGATATAGCATGTTTCAATATAAAATATGACCAATATAAATTTTATTTATTATAAGTTTTGAGAAAAAAAGTAAAACAAAAATACTAGTGTACTCTGAGGTTAATTCAAAACAGAAAGTATATCTATAAGTAAATGGCAAAATTAAAATCTCAAATACACCAAACGAATAGATAACAGCTGTCATGTTCCTGACTTTGTACAGTCATAAAATAAGTAGAAAATTGTGGAATAAACCTACCTTAATCTCTCACTTGTTTGCCAGTCGCATAAAACTTACATTGAATAGATGTTGAATATGACTGGTGAAGCAGACTGCAATCATTATTACGAGGTCTATTACGTTTATCAACATCTCTTTTTTATGGCCACTCACTTATGTAGTACAATATGGAAAGGTCGCCCATATTCAGCAAAAAAAACCCGCAAAACTACTTATTTTGTTTGTTCATTATTGAGAGGAAGACTGAAATGAAGGTACCGTCTAAATGAATCAAGTCAGCGTTTGTTGAAAAAAAGATAAAAAAAAAAAAAAAAAACTAACGCATTTCTGTGGATTTTTTTTGCTTTATAAGAAATTAGACAGTTGAAACTCATGTATAAGTTACCGTTTGCTTTGATATATATATATATATAAAAAAAAAATAGAAGAAGACTTGGTTTTAAAAATGATCGTTGTAAAACAAAGTAAACCATCTTAAATCTTATTGTAATTTGTAAGATATTAATGTATATAACAGCACTTGCGCGGATGTGACATGCACCCCTACCCCCAGTCGAATTACGAATTACGAGAATCTTGCCTTTGTCGATTATAGATTATATGCATGTGCCGTAATGACTATTGCTTTAAGCGAATCTTACACACTTTTAACAACTCTCAACCCCGCTGCCACCCTTTCCTTTCTCTGTGACAGTCGATACGTGAGGGTCTGGAGTGTGGGTAAGGATAGAGAAAAATGGAGAAAAAAAGAATTGAGCAAAATAGGCCAAAATCTTAGAATAGAAAAAAAGGCTGCTAAAATATAAAGAGGGGGGAACTCATAAAGAATAGCAGTGGCGGATCCAAAAATGTTCACACTGACTGCTTAAGAGGGGCTCGCTCCAGTCATGCTTCAGATATTCCCTATATAATCAACCAATTTGTTTTTCTTCTGTTAATCTGAAATCGCATGGATAAGACCAAGGAGACAAGAGAGATCAGAAAGCCTTAGGGCAGTTGTTTGGCTTTTGATATCGCTTACCGACCTTCGTATGTTGCCATTCATTAACTCAGTTAAACTACTAGGTACTAGGACAAATTTAACCAAATTTAATCACAATCATCATGATATGGGTATCTAGTAAAAAGCATGTTTTTCGATGACCCCGCCTGTATGTCAAGATAGCAATATAATTTATAATGATATTTCCATTATTAAGTCGACTTGACAAGACAACTATCATGATAAGTTGACATTCAATTTTTTATAACCCTAACCCTAACACTAACACACTAAACCATAACCTGCCAACCAGCATGACAAACCTGACTTAAATAGAACATGGTGATAAAATGTGTTTAAACAAATGGAACAATGTGTGTAAAATAGAACATAGTGATAAAATGTGTTTAAAATAGAACATAGTGATAAAATGTGTATAAAATAGAACATTGTTATTAAATTGCATATTGAATAGAACATAGTAATAAATGTCTATTAACATCACCAAAACTTTTTGACTACCTGTTGGAGTGATTGCCCTTAAATGACGATTTCTTTTCCAATTTTATTTCACATTTCTGCCTACTAGTTTAATATCTTTAAAATTATAGTAGATAGACAGAAACTAATTGTGGGAAAAAACGAGATCTACAAATATGTCTAAATTGCTGAAATCGTCAGTCGGTTCCTTGTTGGAGAAATTGTCCTATAATGACGATTTTCACCATTTGTTTGATTTGTGCGTTTACCTATTATCTTGCAAACTATAACAGCAGGAATTGATATTGTAGAATGTCCTTAGTTTAATGTGCACTGCATCATATAGACCAAGGGGAGCGACGCAGGCTCTTATATATAGGAGCCTGTAGTTTAAGTACAGTTATTGCATCTATACTTGGTGTGTCTGAAACTCGGTGTGAGCCAAGGTTAGGCTCATTGTTGAGGCCGTAATTTGACCTATAATGGTTTTCTTTTATAAATTGTGACTTGGATAGGGAGTTGTCTCAAATCTCATTATGTTCACAAAGTTGTCGGACATTACTGAGTTCTAGAAATTCTGAGTCAAATGCATGGTTGTTATAGAAAGCAAGGTCCTCAAAGTACAGGTGTCCTCAATTTTCCATTATGCATTGTGCATATCACATTCTTATTTCTATTACCTCAAAAGTAATTAATTCCACCATTTCAAAGCCTTGTTTGAACAATTTATAACCAGTTTTATTTTATTGTACCAAGTGTATTGGTAGGAAGAATAGACAGCTTAGCAGTGGAACTGTTGGGCAATTGCTTGAAGACGAAATCCATATATATTTCGGAAGCTAGTAGATAGTTGAAACTGGAGTCAGTTGGAATGTTAATATGAATCATTCATATTAACATTCCTACTGACTCATTTCAACTATCTACTAGCTTCATATTAACATTCTAACTGACTCCAGTTTCAACTATCTACTAGCTTTTGAATACAATCTGGTTGTCCTTGCCTGTATTGGTTCTTCATTGTTTTCGTATTTGATATTGCAATGAATAATTAAGCATCCAACATCATTAATAAATGGAATCATTTTTCCTATAGAACACCCGTTTTGTGAATACCTTTGATTGTCTTAGTTGTTATGGTCAGTAAGCAATACAAATGCAGAACATCTTGTTATTTCAGTTTTGTTACTAGAGTGGTCCATAAAGCTTTCTATTATATGTGCAGGTACAAGTTACAGCCATCGACTGTATTCCATTTTTGCTACTTTTCTAATGTTCTCTATCACATACACCATACTGATCACTACAGTGGCGGATCCAGAAATTTTCATAAGTGGGGGCCAACTGACTGCCTAAGAGGGGTCTCGCTCTGGTCATGCTTCAGTGATTCCCTATATAAGCAACCAAATTTTTCCCAGAAAAGGGGGGGCATGGCCCACCTAAACCCGCCTCTGCACTAATTTAAACAAAACATTTGACCAATAAACTTTTGTTGGACCTCTAATTGATCCAAGAGCAGCTTTATCAAAGTCAGAAACACTTGCTAGATGATTTATATCCACTTAGGAAAATCGACTAACAAAACAAGAATTCAAATTGTTTTCCATTCTTTCACTTTTTTGATATGGTCAATCATTTGATTTTGTCAGGCCCTTTTAGAATTTCATTAGAGTTTCGTATTTTTATTAATACTTTTTTATGGATTAGAGAACTAAGAATCTGTAGAAACTAATTAAGTTGAATATAAAAATATTTACTTTAAACAGAAGACTTGTAAAAGAAATTGCTCAACAGCAGTATTTATTTCTGAAGAAAGCTCTTTCATTGCGCAAAGACAAGATAACTAGTATTAACCCCTATAATGTTAAACAATCCCAAGCTCAGTCTGATGATGAATGAAGAATGTTAACAAAAGACTAAAATGCCAATAAAAACATATTTTTAAAAGAATTTTCTCAATAGATGTTTCATGAAGTTTTCCTAAGTTTTCTTTACTGACATACTGCTAGAATCATATTCAAAACAGTGTGGTCCTGGCCATTGATTGACGACCTAAATTATCCCATTGACTGGGACAGATTAGGTGAATGTGTGTCGGTAACAATCACTGCTCACAATGTACTTGTTAAAGGCACTGAATCTGTCAACACCTAAATATTTAGCAATTTCGAAAAACGAATCCGGAATAATACGATAAAGGTTATTCCTGAATAATATTTCGAATTATTTTATTATTAAAGGCCTTAAGAACCTTTGTTGACCCCACAGTTTAAATTCTATAATAAGTAAGAAGTGAGCAATGGTCATTACAGACAAACGTTCACCTAATCTGTCCTAGTCAATGGGATAATTTAGGTCGTCAATCAATGGCCAGGACCACACTGTTTTGAATATGATTCTATATATCTCACTTGATTGAAAAGCATTTCTTGAAAGCAGGCACAATCAGTAAAACATATGGAATTTATCATTTTAATTCTATTACAAGTTGGAATGCAACAAGACATTTTAAAACATAAATTCCACAATATAATAGGTTTACATCATGCAATAGTCAATAGGGTGCTTATCTAAAGGCTTGAACAATATAAAAGAGATGAGTTAATATTAAAATAGAAATATGTATGAAGAACTGTTCACACAAATTTTACAAATAAATAGTCACTGTTTTAATTGCATATCAATAGTTGACAATAACTGCTGCTTCAAAACATAATAAAGTATGTGTCCAGGAATGTAAATATGGTCATTGTATCAAAATCAAAACTTAGAAAAGTCCCTGCATTTAAACAATGCCGGTTTCTAAATTTCCAAGTTAATTGTCAAAATAGTCAAAACAATTAACAATTAAATCAGTAATGCATAGAAAATGTTGGCATATTTGCAGTGAAAAATATTTCCTCTTTTAAAAAATAACTAATTGAACACATTATCAAATTAACCACTACATACAGTGATGTTAGAAGTGTTTCAGTTCACAAGGGAATTCATTTTGCGGACAAAAGACCTTCACCAAATTTTTTTTTTTAAAAAGCTTAAAAGTGAAAAGTAAAATTTAAAACCCTTCTCCCTGGTACTCATACTAAAATGTATTATAATTATGCCTATTCTTATCAATGAGATTCAGTCCGAAAAAACTGTTATAACAATTAAATTTATTGAAATTATCCAACTCATTAAAAAAAATATCTTTTGAATTTTGGCAAAAACCAATGTTGACTTCCCAACTTTTGTGTCAATAAAAAATAAAAGCTGCCCTATTTATTCTGATATATAAACTTTTGATGCATTCTATATGCTGTTAACAAAGAAATGAGATCAATTAAAACATTCATCACCTGGTATACTGTACATATCTAACAAAAAGCTTTAAACTAATTCAAACAAATAGCCTATTATTTGTCAAAAAAATCCCTAAAGCAACAATTTTATGTGATAACAAAAATAAAAACACCAATTTTAAAAATCAAACATGAAAATAATGTTTGACGAAAATCTTTAAATGTATTACTTGTTTATCTAAATAATGTCTACACCTAACATAAAATGGACATGTGTGACATGTCTATTCAATCTGGCTCCAATAATTCCAATGAAAAAAGACGTAAACTTCGTTTATTTTCTCTGTTATCAATGCTTCCTCATCTTTCTAATTCTAGGCATGGTGTAATCCATTTGTTTCATAAAATCTTTGACAGAATCTAATGATATAGGAGGTAGATAACTTCCAACTTTTGTCCTTTTCCACCATTTTCCAGCTTTTGCCTCTTTACTGTTTATTTTGGTATATCTATATCTGTAATGTTCTGCTCTTATAAATCTGAAAAAGAGTAAATAATGTTAGAAGTTGATGCATTTTAAAACCTTTCTCTTGTAGTAAATAAAGGATTCTTGCAAAACAAAAATGTAGAATACTGAATTATATATAAATATTGCAAGTACCCTGTTGGCTGCTACCATGCAACCTTTTCCATTATAATAACCTGATATTTCCTTCTTCATCTATGGTTATATTGAAATGATGGTACAATATGGTGAACAACACACGACAGCTTACAACTCTTCTATGAGAGTTTTTTGTCAAATAGTTTCATAGAAAGTTAGTTGCATTCACAAAGTGTAATGTTATCATATTGATTTTTTGTAAAATTGTCTAGAGAATATCAAGACAAATGATCCTACCAAGTATACAAGCTCTCTGTCAAACAGTCTTTGACTATTGATGCGTTTCAAATCAACAGACAGGAAACAAAGATTATCACAATATTTTTTATAGACATAACACTGATGTAAATCTTACCTTGGAGGTGACTTTCCTTCAAAAGGATTATTTTGAATCAATGATGTAGCATCTTCATCATTAGCTAGGAGTTTGACACCAAGATGAATTAACCAGGGATTTCTCTGATAATTCTGAAATGCTGCAAACCACATTAACCAGTCCAGACGATAATGGTAAGGTGATATTAAACATGGCGCCCTTGTTATATTTCCAGGTTTACATTTAAACTCATACTCCTCCCACTTAGCTGTAGAACCATGAGGATCTCCATAAGTTCCTTCAAATATAACTTCTGTTCTTTCTTTGGTAACACTGTCAACATAAAATAACACCTTATATCCAAATAAATATGTTTAACAAATACTTGTGCATTGACAACTTTAAAATTAGTGTGTTTTGCTTTGTTTTGATCTCCAAAAAAAGATACAATGAAGATGTCATAACAAATTTTTAAACAATTAATTTGCATTGCTCATCCCTCTCCAAAATTAATATAAGTACATTAACTTATCCCATAAAGGCTGCATTTGTAAACTCCAAATATAAACCAAAGCAAAAGAATTTACCTCCCAAAGGCTCCATAAGGATTCTTCAAAATTCAATCAAGGCAAACAAATTTACCATTTAAAGGCTTCATTTATCTCCTTTTAAAAATAAATCAGAACGAATAAATTTACCTGCCAAAGGCTCCATATGTATTAACTAATCTAAGAGGATCAAATGAGGTATTCATAGCCTGTCTCTGTGATAGAAGATTCTGTACTACTGGTATACTCAGATAGGCTATTAAACCAGCTAAACTCAAATTAAATACTCGTCTCATATAGCAACCTGAAAAAAGTTATATACTCAAAGAGTGGGAACAAATATGGAAAAAAACTTGTGAAGTGTCAAATTTTTCAAATATATCAGACCATGCAAAAATATTTAGAACATGTAACAATCTGACAATAATTGTTTTTTTTTTCTTTGCACGAAATAAGCAATGATAAAAATTATTTTGTTTTACTTCTGTCCATCATAGTTGAATTAATTATGTTCATATTTTACTAGAAAAGAGAACACATAAAAAGCTTGGTAAAAATAAATCCATTATCAATTATTCATAATTTGTTTTGACTTATACTGAGACCTCTTATGAAACAAAACAATTTTGTAATATTGCTGTAGTTAAAAAAAACATATGCAATTATACATTTATAGCTTTTTATATCTTGTAATTGTCCTCAGCGATAGCTTTTTAACATGTTAGGGAATAAAATCCTTGGTAATATAAATTTAAATTTTCAAACTCAAAGACTAGGTGAAACAAGAATGTGTTGATAGTACATGGATGACCTATCTGCACTTTCATATTCTATGTTCAGTGGACCGTGCAAATGGGGTAAAATTTGGCATTAAAATTAGAAAGATCATATCATAGGGGAAATGTGTACTAAGTTTCAAGCTGATAAGACTTTATCTTCATCAAAAATTACCTCGACCACAAAACATTAACCTGAAGCGGGACAGAGGAACGAACAGACGGACAAACAGACCAGAAAATATAATGCCCATAAATGGAGCATAAAAACATTTTCATAGTTGGTGAGTTTACAATGTAATACAAACTTACCAAGTCTTGGTGGTTGTTTAGAATGTTTTATTTCATTTTCTACTTCTCTAACTTTCCAGTTAACACCATTCCTACTGTTGCTGAACAACCATGAACAACTAGCATCATCAAAGCAAGCTAAGCTAGGAACTATTGTCAACCAGTTGAGGAAGCTTAAATTACCACTTATAATCAAGACAACCTAAAATCAAGCATAAAATTAAACAAAGGAACATTTTTAACAGAAGTTTTGATTTATATATCTCTTTTTTTAAATCTTTTTAAATTAGACTTTATTAATTCTAATTTGATCATAGGTGTAGATTATATCCTCATTTATCATTTTATGTCTTAAAATATCAGCCATGAGCCATTATTTGAACCTTTTTGTCTAGTGGGTGCAGAAAGTGAGCTAAAATTCTTTACATTCTGTGCTGCGGCTGATACTTTACTCAGCAGTGGAAAGCCATATAATCTGGTTTTTACTCAAGATCTATTACTGTTCTTTTCCTCGTCTCTTAGACAGTTTAGAAAGTTTGAAGAAAATTTAAATTACTTTTTTTATTTCATATTGATCTGTTAAAAAAAAATTATCAAATGTTTGGACAAAAATAAAGGACTAAAAAAAACGCCAGAACTTTACACAGACTATGCACTTTGAAAAGTTGAGGTCCTTGCACAAAGTGTCTGTTTGTTAGAAAGAGAATGTAGTAGTACATTAACATTTAAGTCAAGAAATGCATAATGATTTCAATTATTCAGATATGGGATCATCATCTATTTACTGAAGGAAATACCTTTACATATATATATATATAAAACAGTCACACAATGAAAAATTTGCATAGAGGATAGATTGGCTTTAGATCACTTCTGGGCTTTAAAAAAATAATCACAAACCTGAAACAATATCTGTATAGCTCCGCCAACCATACATAACCGACGTGGTAAAAACAGCAGAAAAGGAACAACCAACTCTACAAAATGATTTGTTAATGTCTCAAACTTGTGGAAAACTTCTGGTGACTGGTGCATAAAGTAACTTATTGGGTTTGGCACTGGCTGGGTCTGGAAAGAAAAATATATATCTGTGCAGTGGCGGATCCAGGGGGTGGTCCCACGGCGCACAGGACCACCCCCATGACGAACCTCAAATTTTTTTAAAGTGTCTATTTTTTCAATAACTAGCTAATTAACAAATTAACACTTAAGATTAATCCTTTCATCGCACTAATTGGTTATGGATTACCTGGATACCTGGAGGTGTCACAATGATAGAATACGGATCAATGTGTTTCACCTGTATACATGTAATTAAATTGTCAAAACAGCTCGTCAATATGAAGAAGTTGACTTCTTATTTTGAAAAGTAAATACAAATTAGTTTTGTATTTTTAAGTGAAATTTCCATATATACATGTAATTGCATTCTCCACCTAACGGAGTCTCGGATTTAAATTTCATTTATGTACATTTTGAAAAAAAACAATCATTATGAATGAATTAAATTAAATTTGTTTATCTATCTCTTTGAGCCCTCCCCCCTTTTCCCCCAACATCAACAGCAATTCAAGCACTGAAGTTGGTACCGGCATTTGTACAAAGCGCAACATGTGATGAAATTAAACATTTTGTCGACTGATTTGCCGAGTCCATCTACAATGCCTTCCGTACTGCGTTTGTGGCAAAAGACTTGCGAGTCAATGCTTTCAAAACCAGAAATTGTAGCCGGTACTCTGAAAGAATGTTGCAAAACCGACTTTCCAATTAATTCTGTTATCTTATAAATCATAGCTACCATGGAGGTTACGAGTTGCGAATGTGAGCGATCCAACAGTGAGTTATCACTTCTAAAAACCTACCTGAGAACAACTATGGGACAATCGCGTTTAGACGGACTTGCATTGATGCATGTGCACTTTGGAACTAAACATAAAACAAATTATAGATAACTGTGCAAGGAAACCCCGCGAAGCATGATGTTGAATGACCTGATAAACGACTCTTAAGTTTGTTAAATTAGTAAATTTTGAACAATTTTATGTAAAACTATTTTTACCGATTCGGAACATTTTAGCTAAACCTTTTTTACAGCTTGCCTTATTCAGATGACAGTTGTATGTTGTGCTATTTTAGATTGCAAGATATTGTATAGAGTCTTAAATAAAAATCAGTTTTACATGTCTTTAAATTCCTTTACCTAGGAATATGTGCATCGCATGGTGTTGTCCAAATTCATGATCTTCCATAATGTCGAAGGTATTTTTTAACCTTTTTAATATCATTCAATATTCATTTGGGACCACCCCCAAATTTTTTTCTGGATCCGCCACTGCTGTGATGTACAAATGATTATAACCTTGCTTACCGGTATGTCATTTCTAATAACTTAAAATGATTGTAAATTTTCCAGTGAAAACCTATAAAACATACATTGTAACTTTTAATCTTTTGTGAGTATTTGGTCAACTGTTTGATGATTTAAAAAGTTTAAATGAAGGTATTGAACGATTTCAAACTGAGAACCAACTTGTGTGGTACCAAAACATCCAACAATACAAACCTCATAATGATAATTCATACAGGTTAAATCCCTCCAACATTGATCTCCCCTGATCTTTATCATACCCTGAAAATATTCACATATTTATATATATTATATTTTTTGATAGGTGATCAAATTGATATGGCTTTTAAATGAGCAGGTAAAAAATAAAAGTTAAAAGCAATGAAGATATCTAATATAGCTGTATTAATTTTTCAGTCCTGGCAATACTGGTATCAACAATTTAACTTATTTTTAATACAAGAAAGTCATAATAGATGTTATGATTTTATCCATACAAAGTAATTTGTTTGTATTTTGTGTGTATTTGGTATTCTTGATGTCCATAAATCATAAAGTTTGTGTTCATAGTGTTCAGAATGTTCTGATATGTATACTTTACTGTTAAAGTCTGTTTAGAGTGTACTTATATACATATACTTTACTATTTAGAATGTACTAATATATACTTTACTGTTTAGAGTGTACTAATGTATTATACTTTACTGTTTAGAGTGTACTAATGTATTATACTTTACTGTTTATAGTGTACTAATATATACTTTACTGTTTAGAGTGTACTAATGTATTATACTTTACTGTTTAGAGTGTACTAATGTATTATACTTTACTGTTTATAGTGTACTAATATATACTTTACTGTTTAGAGTGTACTAATGTATTATACTTTACTGTTTATAGTGTACTAATATATACTTTACTGTTTAGAGTGTACTAATGTATACTTTACTGTTTAGAGTGTACTAATATATACTTTACTGTTTAGAGTGTACTAATATATACTTTACTGTTTAGAGTGTACTAATGTATTATACTTTTCTGTTTAGAGTGTATTAATGTATTATACTTTACTGTTTAGAGTGTACTAATATATACTTTACTGTTTAGAGTGTACTAATGTATTATACTTTTCTGTTTAGAGTGTATTAATGTATTATACTTTACTGTTTAGAGTGTATTAATATATACTTTACTGCTCCAATCATTATCCTGAAGATAAGCCATCTGTATGCCATCAGTACAATCCAGGATGTTGGAGTGTGTTTAGGAACCGATGCCACATTCCAAATAGGACATAGAAAAATGGCCAAAAATCCTGTCTCTAAAAGCTGAGATTCCCATCCTGGTGAGAGAAAAAACAAGATGTTGATTTTTTATTAAACATAGTTCAGGACTATTATAGAGTTATTAACTCAGTTTATTCTTTATCTATCCTGGTACATGTATGTTTTCAACATTATCTGTTCTTCTGGATTCTTTACCCTAGTTAAAATATTTTATATATGGAAAGATTTGTAATGTAGTTGTTTATAACCCTAATTCATATTAGACATTCCAAAGACAAATTACACATGTATATGCATGATATTATAGTGTCAAAATCAACTCATTCTTCAAAATATGTACTTCGCTCTCCTTTCTCCAGTTAATGACACATAACCAGCGTTTAGTTGAATCTTTCTTTGTATCATTTTTGATACTTTCTTTTTCAAAAAAAATGCAGACTATGAAAAAGCAGTCTAAAATTTGTTTTTTGTTGGAATTACCGGGGTAATAATTAGATATTACAAGTTTACCGATTCTAAGATTTTTTCATAAACTGACAAGCAAAACAAATATGATAAAGCTCATTTACTTTTGACAAACTAGAAAGCAAACTAACTTATCTTTTGTGAAAAGAATATCAGTACTTACCAAATCCATACCTAAAAAAAAAAAAAACATTTAACAAATTTTCATTAAACAAAATAGAGAAAATGAGGTTGTTATTTTTTGGTTATAACTACATGTATTGATAAAATAAAAGGAATGGAAAATAATCATGATAATAGGCAAACAAAATAAAAAATGTCCTAAAATTTTAAGAAAAAATTACTATTCTAAGATTTCTTTTGTTCCCTTTATAAAATAAATAACAATAGTACAGAATATGAAAAAAGAAATACCCTAAAAAAACATTCAGTGATAAGTATAAACATATTAAAAAGAAGATGTGGTATGATTGCCAATGAGACAACTCTTTATAAGAGACCAAATAACACAGAAATTAACTAAATATGTAGGTCACTCAGTGACTGTATGGCATTCAACAATGAGCAAAGTCCATATCACATAGTCAGCTACAAAAGGCCTGGAAATGTACCTTTATACATGTAAAATACCATGATAATATTTTTTTACTAACCATGTGCTGCCGATGTTGACAATGGAATGATATAATATCCATAGTGTCGCCATTATTAACCAATTAGCTCCCCATTTAATATGACAATTGATGACAAGGCAAGGCCAACATAAGCAACAACATCCAGGAACCAGTCCAAATCTGTATCAAAGTCAATCATCCAAACCAGACTTGGAATCCAAGTATATGTGTCCAAATTTATACCACCTGTTGAATTCTTTACTTTGTTAAGGAAATTATTGGCTGGAAGTAAACCTTTGTTTCCAATTAATTCCTTATTCTGGTGTAGAGCAACAAGGAAAGCAACAACTGTAAAAAAACAAAATGCCCATCAAAATCCAAAAAAGATTTTATCTTTCTGAAACACAAAATGCATTTAACTTTTATCATGTTTATATAAAATAGAATATTTTAACATATATGTGTCAAGTAAATGCCAGGACTGAGGTCTTTTCCAACTGCACACATATTTTTTAGGTGTAATTAAGATCTAAAGCCATTTTTGTTCATTTTTCAAAGTAATGATGTCATTCCTTGTCATTTTTCTTTTTTAATCAGATATACCAAAATGTGCAAAGGCACTTCTATGTCTTACATCAACTACATCATAGCAGTAGCTGTCAACAGAACAGGGACAAGGTAATGCAAAAATAAAGTTCATGATTTTCAGTTCATAATTTAGTACAATGGATATAGATTTTTATATTGATTTTGCTCTACATGTATCTGCTCTTGGGGACTTAAACAGTTAAAGTCACCCTAGGTATAAAGAAACAAATCTAAGATGGTGCATGCTTTGAATCTCAATAGGAATCGCTTTATAGTAATGCCATATTAAACCATTACAAATGAAGGCAAGTTTCCTTTCATTTATGTTCAACTTCAAAGTTCATGAACTTACAATCTATAGTCCAAATAATTATGACGTCTTGAAAGGCTATTATAATTTTTTTCTTTGACGCCTTTAATACTTCGTCGAAGTAAGGCGTCAAAGAAGAAAATTATAATAGCCAGGGCTCACACTACTTCAGAATTTTAGGGAGAAGTGACTTCTCTTTTTTAAACTGATAGGGAGAAGTGGTGAGATTTGAAAGAGAAGTGCTCAGTGCACTACAATGTTTGGATTTTACTATAGTATAAAGGGTCATATGTAAATATTGTTCTTTTTATTTTGTTCAATTCATATCTGAGTATACAATTAAAGTAACATTTCAAATTAAAAGTTGTTAAGTTTTACTAAGGTTCTTGTGAGAAACTTCCATCTAAATATTTAAAAAATGTAAAGAAATTATAACATATATATCAATTACAATTTAATTCAAAACTATCTTATGTATGAAATTCAATGTTTCTCATAAAAAAAAAAAAATTATTAAGCTGGGCCATAATATATTGTTATTAGTGTAATAGTCTCAGAGTTAAGCAACTATTATCAATAGTTTGAAACAATCCATAAAAATTATAGGGAATTATATACACCAATCAATTAACTATAACCAAAAGTCTCTTAAAGCGTGTGGAATACGTAAATTTTCCATTTGGGGTCAATTTTATTCTGTCAGCTGTTCCATCTGTTCATCTGTAGTAATTATTGTGAAAGTACAGATTTCGGTCAAAGCTGGTCCGGTCCAGATCTGTAGATTAGAAATCGGTCAATGGCGGAAGAATGCAAGAAAATTTACAAAAATAAACGATGTTTGACAAGTTGTTTGGAAAGGAACATGACGTTTGTAATGCAATAAATGGATTTAAAATTTACTAGAGGCAATTTTTATCACGTTTTAATGAAGTAACTAACTTATTTTGCCGCTGAAATTTAGGTTGATGTACATTTTCGAGTAACAAGCACGGGAACTTGCAAAAATGCACGAAATGATAAAAAGTTGTATTTTTATCAAATAACCTGCTTCACACTGCCGATACAATGCTTCAACCTCTTTACTTAAGATAATGAATTGTTGATGTCTTAATTTCTTTAATCATCAATAAAAAATTGATGTTTCATAAACTTGGTAAAAATTGAAAATGTCCGATGACGGAAGCGACTGAAAGCGAGTATCGTCAAGAACAGGGCGACTTGTTTACGCTTTTGGGGGTAGGGGAAAGCGAAGTGACGATCGGGAAAGCGACTTCTTCGCACAAGTCGACTGGTAGCGTGAGCCCTGACAGCCTTTCAAGACGTCATAATTATTTGGACTAGAACTTACAATAAATAAATCCAATATAACGTAACATGACAATTCGAGTTAACCAGTATGAACCATAACCAAAACTATCTTTTGTCATTATCTTTCGGTTGTCAGAATCGTTGGTGTTCTTTTTTGTTTCTTTAACTTCATTTTCAGAGGTTGTCATGCGTTGCTTAGTAAATCTTTGTCGGATATTTTCTGACGGTTTTTGCAGCTTCTCCATCACAAAAATACAACCCTTACATCAATGAAAACAGAAGAAAGATTAATCCACAAATAACAGTTAGCAAAATGACTAACCTTTAAAAAATAGGATTTTTTTTAAAACACAGCATGTTTTGTATTGTAAAGTATAAAAAAAGTAATTTCAAAAGAATATAACATATAATGTATTTGTGATGATGTAAGCATGTTAAGAAATGACTTAAAACCAAAATGGCATTAGTAGTATAAGAGAACACCAACGGTCTAAAATAAATTATAAGGCTTTTTCTTTACTCAAGTAGACCCGTATTTAAGTGCATTGAATAGTATATCGTTAGAACTAGATGAGTATTTATTAAAGTTTTGTTGTAACGTTTAGGTTTAGGGCTAGTAGAAGGGTTATCCATGGGTAATGGTAAGGTTAAAGGGTATTATTGGTTAAATATAGCTGAAGTTACACGGATTTAAAGGGGCAATAGGTACGAGGTATGGAAATAATTAGAATGTGAATTCGGTTGGTTCAAACATTAATTAAAATGAAATAATAATTCGGGTTTTAGCAGCAAATTCGATTCAATTTTGTCAAAATAAGCAAAGAAATATCACTGATAAATTATTTACTTGCAAGTTAATAAGTCTACCTCATGAAAACCGTATTCATGTGGAATTTAAATTAACCCATTATCTAAAGATTGGTTACACATGCAGGAGTGGTTTCAGCCATTAAAGGAAAATAAATTAAAGAATACAGACATTGAAAATGAAACAAAGCAACGGTGAACTGGAAATTTGTTTAACAAAAAAAACATTCTTATACAGGTAAAAAAAATAAATTATATACAGCATAAAATCAAACAGATCTTTAAAAATCCAATTGCAATCTATTTATTTTATATATCTGGTTATATGAGAATTGGTAATATCCGGAGGTCATCTTGATAGTTAATAAGTTGGCGTTGATATACGTTTTCGTATGTGATAAATCAAATATGAGAATTTCAGTTACATCGGTGAACATGAATTTGACAGCAATAGTGCACTTTAAGGTTATGGTTAGGTTTAGAATTATGGATAGTGTAAAGGTTATACAAGGGCAATGGTAAAGTTATATGGTTATACTAACTTGGTTTAGTACAGCTTCCGACACGGATTTTGACCAAAAGTAAAAGAAGGCCAAATTTTTAACCTGCAAATATATCACTCATAAATCAGTTCAAAAAGAAAATTAATGCAACAGAATACAAAATTTTGTTCTTTTTATTGAGTTTAAAATTAGAATGGAAATGGGGAATGTGTCAAAGAGACAACAACCCGACCAAATAAAAAAACAACAGCAGAAGGTCACCAACAGGTCTTCAATGTACATAGCGAGAAATTCCCGCACCCGGAGGCGTCCTTCAGCTGGCCCCTAAACAAATATATACTAGTTCAGTGATAATGAACGCCATACTAATTTCCAAATTGTACACAAGAAACTAAAATTAAAATAATACAAGACTAACAAAGGCCAGAGGCTCCTGACTTGGGACAGGCGCACAAATGCGGCGGGGTTAAACATGTTTGTGAGATCTCAACCCTCCCCTATGCCTCTAACCAATGTAGAAAAGTAAACGCAAAAACAATACGCACATTAAAATTCAGTTCAAGAGAAGTCCGAGTCTGATGTCAGAAGATGTTACCAAAGAAAATAAAGAAAATGACAATAATACATAAATAACAACAGACAACTGACATGCTAGCTCCAGACTTCAATTAAACTGACTGAAAGATTATGATTTCATCATATGAACATCAGGCACAATCCTTCCGTTAGGGGTTTAGTATTCAGCTTTCCGTTAGTGATATATATATCAAGATTGAGGAAAGGTTAGTGGCCATTGTTAGTATTAGCTTTATTTAAAGTAAGTTCAACAAGATAAATTTCATTAATATACATACTGAGTGAAGTCGTCATTATTGAGAGCCAAAATATCATCCAAATATCTAAAAGTATTATTAAATTTGTTTATCAGATGTTGTTTCGATGGGTCTTTGCTTATTATTGTCATAAATTAAATTTTCAAATTATTAAATTATTAAATGTTTCAATGCATGGAAAACATATCGTATGAAATTAAATTTAAGAGAACATGTACAGCGCATAACAACCGAATGTAGGTTAACCCACCTAACTGAGAATATGAGACACTGCAACGGAATTTTAAAAATAAAAGATTTCAGATAATACGACAATGTCGCTTCCTTAAACCAATAATACAATATGTCCTTTCATAAAGATCACACATAGAGGAAACAATTCTAGGTCTATTCAGGTAAAAATCACCTGTACCATATATATTGTAAGAAGTAATCAGTCAAAGAAATAAGTGTAAACAAACGATGTGTTGTGAATTCAGATACTGATGTGTTTTCCCTAAGTCCAGTCGGCTAAGGTAAAGTTGCGAACTCGTTCAATTGGATTTTCCTAGATCTGTTCATATTATAAGTTAAAATAATAAGTTAATAATCGTTTTTACCTGTATAAAAATGAGTTTTTGTAGATCAAATCTTTAGCTAAGAGGTTCAATTGAAGTTCACATGAATACGGATTTAATTAGGTCGAACAAGTGAAACTGTGATCTACTGCTCACTGATGATACCCCCGCCGCAAGTGGATAATATTAATAGTGTAAAAATATGCAAGTGTTCGGTAAACAGGAAGTTGTCGAGTGATGAATCTGAAAACGCATCACACGGTATAGCTGACTTATATAAATCCTGAAACCAAATTTCAGAAATCCTTCTATTGTAGTTCCTGAGAAAAATGTGACAAAAATTTTCAACATGGCTATCATGTGTAAAATCATACAAGTGTTCGGTAAACAGGAAATTGTCAAGTGATCAATCTGAAAACGCATCACACGGTATAGCTGACTTAGATAAATCCTGAAACCAAATTTCAGAAATCCTTGTATTGTAGTTCCTGAGAAAAATGTGACGAAAATTTTCAACTTGGCTATCAAGTGTAAAATCATACAAGTGTTCGGTAAACAGGAAGTTGTCAAGTGATCAATCTGTAAATGCATCACACGGTATAGCTGACTTATATAAATCCTGAAACCAAATTTCAGAAATCCTTCTATTGTAGTTCCTGAGAAAAACGTGACGAAAATTTTCAACTTGGCTATCATGTGTAAAATCATACAAGTGTTCGGTAAACAGGAAGTTGTCAAGTGATCAATCTGAAAACGCATCACACGGTATAGCTGACTTAGATAAACCCTGAAACCAAATTTCAGAAATCCTTCTATTGTAGTTCCTGAGAAAATTGTGACGAAAATTTTCAACTTGGCTATCAAGTGTAAAATCATACAAGTGTTCGGTAAACAGGAAGTTGTCAAGTGATCAATCTGAAAACGCATCACCCGGTATAGCTGACTTGGATAAACCCTGAAACCAAATTTTAGAAATCCTTGTATTTTAGTTCCTGAGAAAAATGTGACGAAAATTTTCAACTTGGCTATCATGTGTAAAATCATACAAGTGTTCGGTAAACAGGAAGTCGATGAATGATGAATCTGAAAGCGCATCATATGGTATGGCTGACATATATAAATGTTGATACCAAATAACAGAAAGGGTGGATGTGTAGTTCCTGAGAAAAATGTGACGAAAGTTTCATGGGACGGACTGACTGACGGACGGACTGACGGACGGACTGACAGACAGAGGTAAAACAGTATACCCCCCTTTTTTTAAAGCGGGGGTATAATTATTCATTTGAAAATGAATAATTCATTATCGATGTCTCTTTGCATATTTTGACAAAACTGAACCAATGTGACTGTTAAAAGTGAGTTTTTACTTCACTATTTCACTTTCTTTAATGATTGATAAAAAATAGAATTTCATCTTTTTCAATATCTTGTAGCTAGTGTTCCTTTAATGCTATCAAACTTATTTGGCACAACTTTTTGGAATTTTGGGTCCTCAATGCTCTTCAACTTTGTATTTGTTTGGCTTTTTAACTGTTTTGACCTGAGCGTCACTGAGGAGTCTTATGTAGACGAAACGCGCGTCTGGTGTATTAAATTATAATCCTGGTACCTTTAATAACTAGTTATATTAATCAAAAGAGAGGATTATAATAAAGTTAAACAAAGCTTCACCTGTTCAATCCCAAAATGCTAAAAGCTAAATATATTTGAACTTCTTCAGCGATGTTCACATAAAAGAAAGAACCCTTACACCAACACAATGTACATCTCCCCTTATTATGATACTACGGTTCCAATCATATCATAAATCATCAAACATGGGTCTAGGAAGAAATTAGCTTCGCTAAAACATATATTCAAAAGTTTTCTAATTATTGATTGTAAATGTATAGCTTTTGCAACAAAGGTATGGTAGGTTAACAATCAGAAAACGAAAATCGTCACGTTTGTCATAGATCCCAGTTTAAAGTAGTTTATTTAGTCAATTTCTAAACAGGATGTGAAGCACAACTTCTATTTTCAATAATATCCTCAATATAAGGTGTTCTAGCGTATAAGGTTTTAATGATGATAAAAGCCTTAGATTTATAAAATAATGTGCAATGAAATCAGTACAGAACAGGTTTCTAGATTGATAAACACGAGACAATTGACAGCAACAATTCGAATTTCTATGATCTTCTATTTTCGATAGTATACTCAAGTCAAGTTCACTTGAATGATATGATTTTGATGAGGGTAAAACCCTCAGATCTATATAATAATGTGAATAAAAATCGGTACAAAACAGGTTTCTAACTCTATGAACACGAGACAATTTTAATGAAAAGTAAAAGTAACAATAACATAAAAATACCGTATTGTAATAACTATAAGTTTTAAGATTTTTTTAGAATCAAATGGATTTTACATTTTCGTACTTTTATTTATAGCAATTGACCACCTTGCATGCATCATCTACATTGTTATAAAAGCTGTGAATACAAATTCTGATAACAATGTATCTTTGATTAGTTTTTTCTAAGGTTAATCTTTTTATTCTTCAAAGCTATATCAAGATCTATCAAGGTATACATCCTGTATTATTGATTTGTAAGATTGGTAGTAGAAATCCCACGTATATATCTCAATTTTATTTAAGGTTGTCAATGTAGATTAAATTTTCATAAAATGTCATATTTGTTTAAATGTGATGGTTATTTCAAAGCATAATCGATATAAATAACGTTGTTTGCGTTTATTAAATTTGAAGTGAGTGTATAAATACTAATGAAAAGCAATTTCACGTTGCAGACAAGTAAATCAATTTGTCTACTATTTCTTCAAAGGTTTCGTTACATAACGAACCAAGTTCATCATACGGTTAACATGCAATAACATTGAGAAATATTTTCGGTTTATGATAACATAAGGCTTGACGTGACCTATACATTCACAAGAAGCAAGTTTATGACATATCTCCCGAGTTTCTATATGGTTAAACAGAAATAGTAAATTAAACCTTTGGGTGTTTGGTTTATTTTCAAACAAATGAATAAAGGCAGCAGTAGTATACCGCTGTTCGAAACTCACAAATCGAAAGAAAAAAAACAAATCCGGGTTACAAACTTAAACTGAGGGAAACGCATTAAATATAAGAGGAGAACAACGACACAACATAAAAATGTAACACACACAGAAACGAACTAAGCATTAGACAAAATCCGATGAGATTAATATAACATCAAAACTAAATACATGAATTTGGGATAGAAAAGTACCGTGACACGTCTAATCATCTCATTTTGTTTTTTGCATTTATGTTGCTAGAATCTAGATTTTGTGCCTGACAAAAATAAGATTTCTACAGACGAAAAGCACGAATATCAGTAAGGGTCACATTGAAGTTGTCTTATTGGTATCTTAGCTTGAAGCGTTTTATGGTCCAATATTACAGTTCCTTTCATGTTTCCTCGAAGTCATTTTTCTGGACCATCAATACAACTTCAATTAGATCTTGATTAGGAGCGATATCAGGGTGCTGGAGAGCTCTCCTGAACAAATCTATACTTCCACACTTTGGTTGTCCAATAATAAAGACGTATGGTAGACAACTTAATTTTTGAGGAATTTAGTCCCCATTCTGTCACCAGACAGATCATTAAGCTTCATATGTGAAACTGTGCTATTGAAAAGTCTGTAATACCTATATGCAAGTCCGGATCTAGAAATGTTTCAAAGGGTACTTTTGGATAAAAGAGTTGAAACTTACTGTTTCTCTGTTTTTACTCTAAAATCCGATAGACTCGAAAGGTTGTAAATCTCTTGATATTTTTGCGGCATGTAATCTTCAAACAAGTGTACAAATAACAGGAATAAAAATATTCGTTTTGCTTCATTCATGTGGAATTTTAATAGTTATCAAAGGTGCAAGGATTATGATTCAATACGATGTGCTTTTCGTCTACATAAGACTCATAAGTGACGCTCGGATCAAAATATTTATAAAGCAAAAATAGTACAAGAGCATTCAGGACTAACAATTCCAAAAAGTTGTGCCAAATACGGCTACGGTTGTTTATTCCTGGTATAAGAAAATCCTTAGTTTTTCGAAAAATCAAAGTTTTGCAATAGGAAATTGCAATATAAAAATGACCATATAATTGATATTCATGTCAACATCGAAGTGCTGACTACTGTGCTGTTGATAATTAGGGACGAAGCAAAGAGTCGCATGTTTCTATTCCTACAAATACCACTAAGATGTACGTCATATCCAAGTAAGACATGTATCCCCTGTACACATATGGATTATTATTCGATATGTCTTATATGAAACAATGACTTAGGCATGGGGAAACTTTCAAAATCAATTACACTACTACACAACAAATGATGTACTGAAAGAGTAGAAAGTATGCACTTCTTCGCCAACCCGTTTTCATGAAGTTGCATATTAAAAACTGATGTATAGGAAGAAAATGCCTAAATCATGTTTAGATATAGGAAATCCAAAAATCAATCAGATCATATAAAGTGTACCGCTCAAATGTCATAAATCGATTGAGAAAACAAATTTAAATAACAAACTTAAACCGTGGGAAACACATCAACTATAAGAGGGAAACAGCGAAACAAGAGAATGACTGAAATGCAACAAAAACAAACGACAATGCAATATATATAGAAACGAACTATTAAATAACAACTGCCATAATCCTGACTTGTTACAGGGCATTTTAAGAAAAGAAAATGGTGGATTGAACCTAGTTTTGTGGCTAACCAAACATTGGACTTTACAACGCTAGATTGGTAGCATAATATGACAGGAATACAGTACAAATAAATGCAAGAACACTCACGACAGAAATACACAACATGACAGGAATACAGTACAAATAAATGCAAGAACACTCACGACAGAAATACACAAATAAATGAAATAACAGTTCATTTCGACATGATACCTACAGAATAACAACGAATACCTAAAATTGATATAGGACGATACACAAAAACAGCATAAAAGAATTAAGAAATGTGTGTCCAACGAAGTATCCACGCCACAAAAATTGACGTCACCGGTAGATTTCTTTAAATTGAATATAAATCGAGAATAAGTTTGTAATTATGTTATTTGATGTATTTATAACAATAACAAGTACAATTTAAAATAAAATTTTGTTAGTAATTAAAAAAAATCATACAAATAACTTTACTTTCACATACAAATGGAAAATAGTAAGAAAAAAGAATTGCAAGTACAAACGATAAGACACAAAACAATATCCGATCATAATTAAAAATAAAACATCATAACTAAAAACTTGAACGCTGGATAAAAAAAATACCGAGACATATCTTATAGCAATGCAAATTCACACTCAGCAAAACCATATTCGGAAATAGGTCACGTTCGGTACTAAAAAGACCATAAAATAAGAAAAAAGGAGCACACCTTCGTGCACAGTAGAAACTACCTTTTAGGGTGAATTATCTCCAACTATATTCATTTATTTATAAAGTGGGACACGGACGATGACGACGACGGATTATAAAATAATAATAATAGTTTCAGGTATTGTTTGTTAGTTCCTAATGAAGAATAATCAAGAAATGTCTTCGAATGCACAAAATTTATTTTGTTCCTTTTCATGGATTTATAAGCTCTTCATTTTTATTTTTTTTGTAAGTTTTGGATTTTCAAATAGTCTGGCCGCGATAATCACTGAAGATGCGCATTTTGTGCAAAATATTGTTGCCGTTGATATTATCACTGCCACAGAGTCCTTACATCTGCCGATGGACTTAAAGCACCAGCAGAAATCACCAAACCAGTAGCTATATAGTACTTCGGTATCACCATGAAAATACGAATTATGATGTGGTATTAGAATTTGATGTTACAAACTTGTGAAAATTGTTTTAAATTGAAAAATATATCTCCCTCACGCAAAGCCCGGATAGCCAGCATGTATGAGTTGTACTTTTTGTTTATAAGCACGCATTTTCTAATAAGTTTTGGATTTCAAAATACTTTGGCCTCGATCATTCTGAAGAGAAATTTACTGTCGAAAAAAAGTGCATCTTGTGTAGAAAAATTTTGATTTTAATTCTATTCTTATTATTAAACTGTAGAATTACATCATGTTATTGATTGTAATTGGATATCATGCCTTTGTCCTATACCAAGGTCGAATTCCTGAGAGACTGTTTTTCTAATTCATGTAATGCTTTATGTGTCTTCATATTAAAATGTCAGTTTTATTAGTTAATACGAGAGTAATTTTCACTTTAGCACATGTCTCAGCATGTAAATATTTTTAAATGCTAAATTGTCGCATTAATACTAAACAAATCTACAAAATACCAACAAAATGTAATCAAATACAGCAAAAACTGAACATTCGGTATAATGAATTAGAAAAAAAACATATCTGACAAGCTCGTTTGGCTTTTCATTTTTTGACGAAGCTTTCTCGGAATACATGTAACAGTGAATCCATTCTACGTGTTTGTCTGGCGTTTGGGATCTCCTGCACCCCGATTACATATTAATCTAATGTTTATGATCTTCGGTGTACCCATTTAAATACCAATATGATGTTTGTCATCAAACATGTACTCTATTGAAATGTATATGTAACGTTTGTGATCAAAGATATACTCCTTTAATTGTAAATGTTATTTATTTTATATCGTGTATACCTATAATTGATTTAAATACTTATTAGTAAAGTAACTAATTTGGTTATAAATGAAGTATCAACTTATACATACGGATGTTTAAATTTGTTTTTACGTCGAGAGCTACATGATAGAAAGGTATCTTAATAGAATAACAAGCCCCTGTGCATTAAAACAGAACACTTGTGATCATAAATGAACAACTTGAACACGTAATTCGGACGTTTGTTGTCAAATGTGTACATCCTTTATAGTCCAGTCAAACTAAGGTTTAACCTCAAACTAATTGCACACAGAAAATGTTTTAGCATTAAGCCCCAAATATACAAAGAAAAAAATCTATCTTTTTGGAAAACTCAAATCAGCAATTTTAATTTCCTATGGAAACTAACATTAGAAGGGAAGATAACTCTGCAAAAAATATTCTTTTTTGTCTTTTTTTGGTTGATTTTCTTAAAATAAATGTAAAGCATGATACTCTGATGGGATTATAAGTTATTATTTGACTATATTACATCATCTTCCGCTCATGAAATGTACATAACCGAAGTGTTATGGGTATACTGAATACATTTTTTTGCTCATTTTTCATAAAAGATATTGCAAATTGGTGGCTTTGTGACCATTTAAAAAACTAATGTGAAAAATTAACATTGTTTGTATCTGGAAATTGTACTTGTTCAGCATCTTCTTTGTTTTAAGAAACTTTAAACCCAAAAAGAAGAATATATGCTTAATTATATTTATTAAATTTGAGAATCTATATCTTGAAAAAAAAAAAATGGTCAACTAATGCATTATTTAATCTAGATTGAAGCTTGATACAATATATTAAAACATATTTAGAGCTGTTTGTTATACCATAAAGACGGCAAAAATATCAAAAATCAATACATTCTGTTACAATAGTTATCAAAGGTACCAGGATTATGATTTAGAACATATCAATTTTCATTGAGTTTTTTGCCTTTTTTGCCTCCATTTATCTCCAATTTCAATGCAAATCTCCATAGGAATTCTAAAATCGTTATTTTTTTAGTTGTTTTGAAGTTATATTTTGTTGGAATTTTTTCTGTGTATATTTAGGGTAAAATGCTAAAGATAAAAACTGAAAAGTCTTCTGTTGCAATAACTTTAAGGTACGGTTCCAATTTCTGCCTGATTGACTGAACTATTACATGTATCTCAGGCTTTTAAGTATAATTTGCTCCCACATTGTTGAAATTAAAAAGGATGGCTATGCGACTGTCATACACTTTAGCAAGTTTTAACAAGGTATAATCCTCCATGTTCTACATAATGAAATGCTTGTACAACGACAAGATTATGACAGTTGTTTCTTATTCGTTTCCTTTGAGTTCGGTAAGCTTGCTATTTTACTTGTTGTGATCAAAGATGTACAACCATCACATGTAAATATGACGTTTCCGATCAAACATATACAACATTTACATGTAAACCTGACATCTGTTATAAAAATATACAACTTTTACTTTTTCGAGCGTCACTGATGAGTCTTTTGTAGACGAAACGCGGATCTGGCGTCTTTACAAAGTTTAGTCCTGGTATCTATGATGAGTTTATTTACAAACACTGGGTCGATGTCACTGCTGGTGGAGATTTATTTCCCCAAGGGTATCACCAGCCAAGAAGTCAGCACTTTTTGTGCTATCACGAATTAGCATTGATATGGTTATATATATAAATTTACTGTTTACATATTTTTGAATTTTTTGAAAAACTAAGGCTGTTCTACCTCAGGCATAGATTTCCTTAGCTGTATTTGGCAAAACTTTAATGAATTTTGGTCCTCAATGCTCCTCAACTTCGTACTTTATTTGGCATTTTTAACTCTTTTTTTATTCGAGCGTAATTGCCGAGTCTTTTGTAGACGAAACGCGCGTCTGGCCTATTCCCAAAGTTTAGTCCTGTTATCAATGATGAGTTATTACATGCAAATCTGATTTTGTGATCCAAGATGTAAAACTTCAATATTTAAACCTGACGTTTGTGATCCAAGATAAAAAAAAACTTAAAATTTAAATCTGACGTTCGTGATCCAGGATGTACAACAAAACAAGTTAAATCTGACGTATGTGATCAAAAGAGGAGCGAAAGATACCAAAGGGACAGTCAAAGTTGTACAACTTTTAAAAGTACATATCTGACGTTTCTGATCAAAGATGTACATCATTTTCAATTGCTACATATACTATGTAGTACTGTATCACATAAATAAAGATTGTTCAGTCGCCAAACAAAAAAAAATTGTTCCTATGAATTTCCATGTTATTATTCGTTTGGTGTGTTTGGGTTTTTGATTTTGTTAGATACGGACTTTCCGTTTCGAATTTTCCCCAGAGTTCGGCATTATTGTTAGTTTACTTTTTACTGTTCAATATACAAGGCCTCGTTCTTTATGGAGTTAATATGATATCATCTGTTTTGTTTGTTACCTTGGATAGTCTTCTAACCGATTTACGAGATTAAAACATCTGTAAACTGCTGTCGCTTTAATTAAGGTACTTTTCGTTAGCTCATTTTAATTATACAGTAAACATAGGTTTTTTTTCAATGTTTAAGCTATAAAAGCGCCAGTGTAGATTAAAACAATACTAGTAAAACATCAAATTCTTAAGTTATTTTCCGCAAACTAGAACCCTATCGGTATATATGTCTTTTTTTCATCTTAATACTGTAAACCAGCTTATGTTTGCAAGCGATTGATTTTCGCGACATTCGCGAGTAGAAAAATGACGCGAATATAAATCTTCGCGAAAAACTTTGATCTTTCCTAAACTAACAACATGGAGTTAATTTTATATGCGCTTTAATAAATCGCCGTGAGTTGGGGTAAAAAGGACTCAACGCGAAATAAAGTATCCGCGAAACTAAGTTGGTTTACAGTAGTTCTGTTATTTTGTAGAATTTTGTTCAGGTGACATGTCTTTTGATAGTTTCTGCATAATTCTTCTTACTACGAGCAAAACATCTTTGTGCAGACATGTTGTCTATTTTTGAAAACCTATAGATATGGGATATATCCCGTGTTGTTTTTTTCATATGGAAGGAATATGGCAGTTGTTATCTATTAGTTCGTTTCTGTGTATGTTGGCGTTTGTTTTTGTTGTACTTCAGTGTTAATGGTGTTCCTTTGTTTCCATCGATTGTAGTTTGTAACCCGGATTTGTTTTCTGTCAATCGATTTATGACTTTTGACAACGGTATACTACTGTTGCCTTTATTTCTCCAATTAAGGAAAACATCTCTCAAGCTAGCTTGTTTGAATAGTTATGTACACTTGTTTTACTTATGGTTGGTTTTTGTTTTTATAAAACCCAAGATTATGTCAGTAGCAATTATTTCTTTCGTTTTTGGAAAAAAAATTGAGACCTGGTTGTTTATTGAAAGTTTTTAAAATAACAAATTACGCCTTTTTTTCAATTTTCATTAATTTTATTATGCTTAAATGCACTGCATTTGTAAAACATTATAATAGACATTTAATGTCAACATTAACTTATTATGTACAATATAAAATATACACATATGAATATCTTAAAGGTAGCATTTATACATAGTATAAAATATTAAATAAAAACAATTGAAGTGAAATTATAATTTATAAATGAGTATTTCGTCATATATTTATATATAATTTGCATCCAATAAAAAGAGTTGACAAGAGTCGTGTTGAATGTCTATAGCAGAAATGAAATGACAATAAAATTAAAATAATTAATGATAGTTGATGGGGTTGTAATCAGTAATTAAGTTTTACTGAAAAAGAAACAGTACCAACAGAGGTTGCTCCAACGTTTACAGATGTTCCTGTAATTAGTTGGTCTATATACATAATGGTTCAATGGCAGTACACACATATAAACAGCCTTAGTTCACAAGTAGGTAAAAAAAATCCTTAAAATATGAATGAAATTAATCCCATACATTTTAGAAATATAAAGTGTAAAGAGTAGGAAATCCCTGGTGTTAAGATGATTACAGCATATATTGTGTACGCCAGCTGCTTGTTTGTTTTTATGTAATGTTATAAAGTCTTATTTGATAAAAATCGTCATTATTATAAAGTATAGGAGCATATATGAGCCAGTTGTTAGTAAGCCCTTACATACATATTTCTGTTCTGAAGCATAATTTGATCAAAGTCGTCATTACCATCAACTAAAGCACCATTTTTGACGCAGCTGTTATCAGATACCCTGTCATACTTTGTTTGTTCTTATATTATGATCTGACGCACTATTTGTTCACAAATAATCATTATCATCAATAACGGGAGCATTTTTGATGTAACTGTTATTATGCTCTTCTGCTGTTGTTTCCCAGGAAAACTCATAGCCAAGGATTTCTGATAATTCTCTATCAAATTGTCCATAAAATGTCTCAAGCATTTCTTTGGTTTTGTTCATCATAGCACCCAGTCTTTTATCTTTAAATTTTCTTTTATTCTGCCTTCTAAGTTTTTTCATTGCTACAGATTGTTCTTTCGAAAGAGGTCCTATTAAGAAAAATAATATGTAATAGTATAGAAAACCAAATAGATACAAAGACCTTAGCCTTATTTTCTCAAACAATGTTAAGTGACTCTTCTCACAAAATGTGTTACTATTGAATAACACTGGAACTGTTATAAATTATGAATATTTTTCAAAGTAAGATTTTTTGGAAGATATACTGATTCTATTTTTTTTTAAATTTAAAGTCTTCGGCTTGTTCAGAAATAATGGCTCCACACATATTTTATTAAAGTTCATGCTAAAAATCAATGTTTGGTTTGCACATGAACGCTACCAATGCAACTAGAAACGTCAAAGTCAGTTCTTATTGAAACTATAAGCGCGTTACTGTGCCCGATTTATTGTTGTAGTATATGTACACTAATTATTAGAAAAATATTTGTCTTGGTTAATACAGTTTTAGATTATGTTGCATCTATGTTGGAGGATATACTATTATGGACATATGAGCTTTTATGAAGCTTAAATGCTATCTACCCTCAAGCATAGATTGCCTTATTGGAACACTAGTAATTGTTTTAATGTTCTTTAACTTTGTACTTGATTTGGCTTTCCAACTGTTTTTTTCGAGCACCACTCACTGGCGAGGCTGATTCAAACAAAACGCGCAGCTGAAGTACCAACTTGTTATCCTGAAATATTTTATATCACGAGTTTTCATATTCAAACATTCTACTCCCTTAAGCAAAAGGTGACTTTCGGTGGATTTGGCTATTTTTGTCCTTTTTGTCATTGGTTTCGGTTCTTAAACATCATTGACTATAAATATGTGGTTTCGGGCTTCTCTGGCGAAGATAAATCCAGAAAATCACTTTGAACGCAAGAAATTTATAACGAGACGTTTTCTTTTTTTAACTTGAAATAAACAAAATAATCAAAACGAATTAAGATTGTTTTCATACATAAATGTTGATTGTCATTAAACAATGAACATGAATCTATCATTTGGAAACTTGTGAACAAAACAAACTGACTGATATCATAAACATGTCATAATCATAACAATATCACTGGTTAAATGACAGTTGTAGAAACAAATTTTAGGTCCACTATATTTTTTTTTCTAAAATACACTTTTGCTATTTGTTTCATGTATTTGTAAAACTTTATCAAAGGGGCCTACACATTCGTCATGGAGGTAGGACAGGTGTTTTGCAATATTTTGGTCGTTAAAGATTGATGTGTTATTGTTGTCAAAATCACCACTTGGGACAAAGATATCTTATATATTATAATCCATACTATCTGACTAGTAAAGGCTGGTTGTTGTTATAACGAGTTTGTAAATATTTAAGACCAATACATAACAATTTAGTAGTTCTTACAGTGAATGAAAAAGTTTAAATTTTTGAGCTGAAAGCAAATATGTAGACATAATTTCAATTGTTTAGATATTTTCTTTAATGTTGTATTCCTCTTTGCATAATTAATCTGCTCTTAGCCTGTCTATAAATAGTGGTTAGCTATAGGGTGGTATTTGTCAGACTCATACTGTATGCACTACTTACGGAGTTTCAGAAACTTGAATACTTTCTTCATGGTTTTTAGCATTTTTCCAGAGTACTCATTCAACGTAAGAACTTGAAACTGTTCTCGTGGATATAATTTCAACCAGTCTTTTAAATAAACGCTATAAACTCCTATCCTAAGTCGTACCTGTTCCAGAAAAAAATCATCATTAAACTATTTTTTAAGCAGGAGTCTTGATTCAAACCTTAGATGTTTATTTTCCAAACTTTTTGTCAGAGCAGCAGGTACTACTTTAGTAAAAATATACACGTCATTCAAAAGGAAAACATTTTAACAGCGGTGAACTACTGTTGCCTTTATTTATATTTTCCCCAAAGAAAATGTTTAAGTGTTGATTTTGAAATGTAAGCATAATATAATGTATTCCATGTAATCTGTTTAAGACATTTAACAATATGGAACGTGAATTATCTATAACACAATTGGCATTACTGTTAAAGTAATGTATTGAAGATGTACCTTCAAAAAATAAGCTAAATATCTCTGAAAAATCGAACTAACCTGTGATGTCATGCCTATTGTGTAGTTATAAAGACAGTGGCGAATGGAATGGTTATTAAAACAATTTTCATAAAGTTGCACAGAAAAGTTGACTCTGTTGTGGAAATCTTCTAATGACTTATTAGCTGTGGGATTGAAGTAAAGGTAATCTGAAAACAACCTGGAAAAAATCGTATTTTCGTAATTGATTATTTTTCATCCGTCATTAATGTAAGTGAAATAATGTTACATTTTTAATAAGACAATTGTTAAAATGATGGTCGTTTGTTCGATGCACGCCTTTTGTAACAAATGGTGTGTACTAAACCAATAAAACAATGAAATATCTAAGTATGTTCTACAAAGTGAGTCGACGAGGATGAAGATCACGAAATTTAAACTACTTCTCGAAGAAATAGTGCAATTAGAGTAGGAGAAGAAATGGAGACCTGAAGGAGATTATCCAGACGTCTCATAGTTTAATTGGAAGGTTTTCGTTTCAGTATGATTCCCGCAAACGTAACATCGGATTAAACGCCTCAATTCCAGTGGATTAATCAATCCAAACAGAAGTCCCATTCTCCGTAGCACTGGACGTGAGATGTTAAGTTAATCCTCGTTCATGTACCAATTTAACCTATTTCGAGTTTTCTGAGTTCCATTCCTTAAGTTATTTCTACTAGAAATCCATTATGTGTGATATGTAATGATTATTTTGTTAATGAATTCAAACCAAACCAAAAAGTATTTTCACGGTTCAACATTTTGTCAATATCTATATATATTTTGGCATTGCATAAGGTCAGTTTTTTTTCTGACTGTAAATGGAGTCTTTACTCTAAATTAATTCATTGGATGCTGGTAGTGAACTGATTGATATTTCAGTCTTTAGAGTCATGATTTTTCAATTATATGATAATGGATTAGAACTTGCTTTCAGTAAATACTCTCAAATTTGTACTTTGTGTGTTAAATTTGTGAAAGGGTGTCTTGGTGCTTTGTATCGATCTGATTAGTTAAGCCCTTTTGGACTTTTTGTAGCTTGATCTTATATTGTATTATATCACCACTGTAGCTGTATATCAATTTCTTAATCGTTTATTGTTTTTGGTTCATAAATTATGCCATTAGTTTGCACTTTTAAATTGTTTAATGTTGATCATTGGTCTCTTGAAAACAAGCAACTATGTATCTGACTGATCCGAAAACTGCTTACACGTTACTGGTATGACTGTAAAGCTGCAGGCTGCATGTGAAGATTGTAATAAACATATTTGTTGGGCGAACTTGCCCACGAGATTAATACAATATAGACCATGGTTTTTTAAATTGGGCTATAATTAAGTTGGTTTCAACGCATACCTTTCTGATGGGTTTCTCAAAATAATTATAACTTTCAAATCCGGAAGAAAGTGTTTCATATAATCAGCGTTTGTGTACAGTGGTTCATCTTGTCCTATATTTTCTGGTAGATGCCACCAATCATCATTCTCCCACATCACCGAAACACTGGCTTCACCTAAACCAGACACATGGACAATGTTTTACAGTAAAATACATACTGTGAATTCATTAATTTTCGTGGGTATCAATTTTCGTGGATTGAGGAAAACTTGCATTTTCGTACATAGTTGATTTGGTGGTTTTGCCAAAGGCGGCATATAAAACTATAGGGAATATGTTATTTGTTGAACATTTAATTTCGTGGTTCGCCTGTAACAACGAAATCCTCGAAAAAAGTTATCCCTCAAATTAGAATGAATCCACAGTATGACATTATATTAGACGAGTTATCATGAAAGCAATAATGGTTGTGAGTTTAAAATATTTAAATAAATAATGATCACTAAATAAATATGTTGGAATTTGACATCTATTAGTCTCCAGTTGACATTTGTTTATCAAAAACTAAATTCACATATTAGTTAATGGGGGGAAAACGTATCTTGTTTTCCATATTTGAAAATGAATGTATATCAAAATATTTAAAACATAATAATAATAATTGAATAAACGTGTTGCAATTTAACATCTATTATTCTCCAATTGACATTTGTTTATCAAAACCTACAATACATAGTTAATGTTTTGATTATGTGAAAATGAATATATATACGATGTATTAGTTTCAGTTTGTGTTCATCTAAACAAGAGTTAAAGTGAAACATTCATAACAAAAAAAACAAATGGCTAAAACACCGAGAGGTCATGAAACAAACTATAACAAAATTGAGAATGGAATGGGAAATGTGTCAAAGAGACAAAAACCCAAACAAAGAGCAGGAAACAGTCCAAGGCCACCAATCATGGGTCTTCAACACAGCGAGAAAATCTCGCACCTGTAGTTTTTTAGTTAAAGTATATATTCAATGTATTACATAAATAGTACCTGTAACAATCTGATGTTTGGCTTCGTTACCTCTTCTTTCTATCTGAACTGCTGTCTGATCAAACATGTCTATATAGTCTGACAAGGGTATGATATCTGTGTAATTAAGTCTTTTACCTGTTCAGAAATATGATAAAAAATACAGTGAACGCTGCACGAGACGACTGTAACCTAACATTCACATGTGAGATCAATTAAAAATCGGTCTCCTGTTTTTATATTCATGTAGTGATACATGGAACAGATCTAAATGCATTTTTTTTATCATTTAAAAAATAGTCATGATCTCGGTTAACGAAACACTCGTCTGGCGTACTAAATAATAAGCTTGGTACCTCTATTAATTAATAACAGTACATGTCATAGAATATTTTCTTCCGAAGACTTTGTTACAAACAGTGCCAGTTCGTTGTTGTTCTGCGATTTACATGCTCTGTCGACTATTAAATAATTTGTTTGTGCGTTTCTCTGTGATGAATGTTTGTGCTGTGTTTCTGTCACGTAGTTCTGTCATGTAAGCGATATATTTTTAACAGTGTCATTCAGCGTGATGTTTGGCTAGCCATTAAACCTGGTTTACCCATCTTTTTTTCTTAATATGTCCTGTACCAAGTCAGGAATATGACAGTTGTTATCAAATATGTATGTTGGTGTTTGTTTTTGTTACACTTCAGTGATCCTGTTGTCCCCCCCCCCCCCCCTCGGTTTAAGTTTGTAACCCGGAATTTGTTTTCCCTCAAACGATTTATAACTTTTGAACACCGGTATACTACTGTTGCCCATATTGTAAACCGTAATTTTACAAATACGTCTACATACTACTATAGACGTTGGTAATATCAAAATGGTACAAAAGCACTTGTTCTGTAGTTGACGAAAATTACCATCGTGGCCATGGCATTTTCCCAGTGTGGAACTTCTAGGACAGTTAGTTTACTGATTGATTAGTGGATGCCTTACGTCCAATGGTAAGTCTTATTAACATACGAGTATTCAGGTAAACAAAATGTTCATTGACGCTGCTTTGTATCAGACCGACATTGCAAGTCTATATTTAATGTGCTAAACTACAGGGTTAACAATCTGTATGAAGAAATGACCCAGACAACATTGTATTCAAACTCAAAGCTTATCCGTCCATATTGGTTTTAGTGCTTATTGGTGTCGTAAACTAAGTGAAAATACAGCAAATACTAATTTTAAAGTTTTTTATCCGACCAGATCGTGAATCAAACAGATAACCCCCGTACTAGACGCGTTCATGCTAACATACGGCAGGAAACCGGAAAGTAAGACTATATTTATATTGTACATAATCAGAATGTACTTTAACACTAAGAGGATTAAGGTCAAACACTTCAAACCAAATACGAAAGTTTTAATTATCTACAGTGTACACTTATTCAAAGTTCGAAACACTTATATAACAAGCCTTGTCGGTTTATGATAATATAAACATACAATGTATAATAACGTACGTCACCTATACATTCATATGGTTAAAAAGGGCTTAATAAGATTAGAAATCTGAATGATATTTTACACAAATGTGTAGATCTTCTGGTGTCACTAACTATATTTATGTCACCTATGAATATACCTATTTGCACTTAAATAAAGATATGATTTATACAGATGAAAAGCAATATTTTCATTTTCATAGACAAAACTTCTTCTAACTAGATATATCAAGGAGTATTGGAACAAATCCTTGGATATATTATATCCTTGGTTTATTCAAGGTCACAAGTCCCTTACCCATTCTGTTTCTGGACCACCAGTGAAGCTCTTTAATTGGAGGAGAGACTACATCAGGATGCTGTATAATTCTTCTAAATAAATCAGTACTTCCACATTTTGGCTGTCCAATTATAAAGAAATACGGTAAACATCTAAGTCTTTGAGGTATTTGGTCCCTTGTAAGTCGTGTGCTCCATTCGGTCATCAAACGAATAATGGTGCTACGAACATTTGGTGACAGTAAACTGTATTTATTGTTCTGATAAACATTCGTGGTGTATAAAGGTTCATGCCAACATGGATTCTTGTACTTTTTTATAAAGTGGAATGGTTCCTAAAACATTGAAATCGTTGTATCAATACCATGAGCAAAAGAAAATATGTATTTTTATAAATTTATATACTAAATGTATTGATATCTCCGTCTGAGGACTAAAATGATAAGCAAATACATGAAATGACAAATTTGTAGTTTTGGCACACTAAAATGTATCGCCTGTTTTATCAACATTTTGATTATTTAAATGTCAACGAAATTGAAAACTAGGGCCAAATGACACCCGTCAATCTTGTAATAAATCTAAATCTATATACGTGATAAATATGCATACCATAATCATATTGTTTACTTTACAAACATCGTATATAGTTTCAAAGAAGCAGATAAATTACAAAAACTTAAATCAAACCCAGGAAATGAAATTATAAAAAAATTACAAAAATGCAATTATAAGGCATGTAAGGTAAACTGATTATAACTCCTAAACTATAAAACTTATGAAAAACATTGTACTTTCAAAAGTTTGTACTCTTTTTATTCCACTTCACTGATCGAGGAAAAGACACTGCATGATCTAATAATAAAAACTTAACAAGACTTCAGAGCAGAACATCAATGTGACAATGCCGGACTATTACGCTTTTCAAGTCAGGTCAAGTCAAGAGCCTGTACTGTAATTCAGTGGTTTTTGTTTGTTGTTATATATCATATATATATATGTGTGTTTCTTGTATTGTTTTGTACATTTATCAGGCAGTTGTAGTTTTCTCGTTTGGATTGTTTTAACTTTGTTATTTCGGTGCCATTTATATCCTGCTATGCGGTCTTGGTTATGCTAACTGTTGACGTCAAAATAGGCCGTTCGGTGATAGTTGCTACTGTCTATACCATTTGCCATTTCCGAGCAGTCAAGGTAGTCGAACTACCGTAGCACTAGCCTATCAACACCGAGGTTGTGAGTTCGAATCCCGTACGTTTCCAGTGCGATGGACGACGAACATAGCTTGATTTTCGGTTTTTTTACCGCAGGTTTGTGGTTCTCTTTGGCCACTCCGGCTTACTCCACCAATAATAACTGAGCGTTACAAAATACCACAGTATTCATGGACTCATTATAGTGCTAAAAGTGTCGTTAAACATCAAATAACCAATCGATCAATCTTCGTCATTTGGTCTCAGGTGGATATTTGTTTCATTGACAATCCTACCACATCTTCTTATCTATATAAAGCAACCACATTTTTTTTTATCAAAGCAAAGTTAACTTATCTCGAATTATGAGTTGTATGTTTCATTCAGCACATCTACTTCATCATTTCTGTCAAGAATTGATGAAGCATTGATTTCTTTTTTCATGCTATAGCACATTGATATTATCTCAATTCGCATTTCGTGAAAATCAATTATTTAAGTGACGTACCATGCATACATCTATCTCAAATTTATCAAACTTTAATACTGCAGTATTTTCAACTGTTTATTTCAGGATTTTTAATCTCTCTTTGTTGCTTTTATTGTCTCATGTATATTTATCATAGATATAAATAAGCATTATAATGAGACTAAAATTAACAGCTTGTTTACCTTGTGTAATAGGTCTATTTCTGGATGTGTCCAAATGAACTTTGTTTCGTTTCTTTCTGTGGTGTTGGTAAAGTTCGTGCCATGAATTCCCGTGTCTGACAGAAAGTGAATTGACCAGTGGTGAGCAGGTGGTGAAGTTGTCGTATGAACATGGAATATTTGAGAAAGTGACATTAACATTGTTCCCAGCACACATACAACAGCAACCACGTATAGAGTCGAGGCTGTTGTCCGAGGTCGGACTAGCCATTTTAGTAGTATTTTAACAATCTGTTGAGTACAACATCGGCCATATACCATTTCCTTTGGATCCTCACCATTTAGGCAATATGTAATTTATAACCTGAAAATATTTTGTTGTGATATTTAATAGGCACAAGTTCTATTAAGAAAACATGATACATTCATCTGGTCCTCCAACACGTTAATCAGATTGTTTTTTACATGGAACCCATATATATACTTTCGACAATCATTTATATTTTCCCAAAAAACTCTAGGGAAATTTTAGTGTGATTTTTAAGCAATTTTTGTCTCTCAACTCGATGGTTTTCATGTGTATGTAATTTCCGTTTTCTGGACTTTCAAAAATTCTGGATTCGCAGTTTCTATATGCAATAAGAGTCATGATAGTGTGAAAAAAAAAAGTAAAAAAGCAACATATAGAACTCCAAGGAAAATTCAAAACGGAAATTCCTTTATCAAATGGTAAAATAAAAAGCTCGAACACATCAAACGAAAGGAGATCAACTGTCATATTCCTGACTTGGTACATGCATTTTCTTACGTATGAAATGGTTGGTTGAATACTAGTATGAATTTATAGCTAAACTTCTCACTTATATGTGACAGTTAATATGTCCTTACATTACGTGTACTAGTATTAAGGAACAATTGATTCTTTATGCACAGTAAAAATAAAAGAAAATATCTTCCTCAGGTTCCTTATAGTATCATTTGAAATTTTCTGACATGTAATGGTAAATTTGGGACTTATTTGAAAAATCCAGAAATCCCACGAAACTAAAGTTCATGCCTTTAGAAATCGTAGACTCGTTACAGTTTTGACACAACTTCGATGCTCAGTTTCCTTTTAAAATTTCGAAATTCATAGCCAACATTCAAATTCGAATTCATCTTGAATGTTCTTTTTATGCTAACTAAGAAATCATGAATAAATGAGATGAAGAACATCGATACAATCGCTGTTCATTTGCGTTTTGTGTTTTGTGTTTTTTGTGGGTTTTTTTTCTTTGCATTTCAGATTTTGTGTCATAGATACCCATTATCCTTTCTTTTCAATTCAATTAACTTATGAAAATGAAACGAACGAAAACACAAATGTAAACCCTAAGAGGTGCGTTTAATTCTTATAATTCTTTAATATATCCAACACGTGTTTCTTCGACTACCGTAAACAATATTAACACATTTTAAAAGTACTTGTGCATGGATGACGTGGTCTTACAGACATTTTGCTTATATTGGTTACGCAAGTCTATTGTCTTACGGTCTACGGCAATAAATAAACTACAAAAAACTGTTGAAAACCGGAAGGAACTCTTGATTATGCAATTCACATAAAAATTATTGTATTAAATCACATGTACGCTCTATACATGAACTAAGTTACTATTACATACATGTATAGCTTATGGGAAGATTTTATAAGTTGTTTAAATTGTGTGACTGTCACATCCCTAATGAATAATTAAGCAAATACAATAAATGTAAATAGATGTAAAGGGGAAAGTAAAGGAGTGTAATTTTTAATATTCATTTACAGTTGCTCGTGGTCATTAGTAAATAAAATAATCAAGTGGCTGGCAATTTATGTTATGGTTTATAAAATATATAATGGGATAGTAAAAAGCAGTAACCTTACTTATTTTACTGGGAAAGGATGAAATAAACTATTCACTTCACCAAACTGTGGGTCAACCCTATCCCCACCCAACCCCAACCCCTGCTTGTATGAATAGAATAGAATAGAATATTTTTATTCACCAAATTAGGGCCCCAGGAGGGCATATAGCATACAGACAATATTATTATAAACAATAACATATGCAATACACAAACAATAAAAGATATGTAACAAGTGTTACATATTTATGTATAACATTCATTTTCGCAATTAGGTATTTTTTGTACATCAACTCTATTTTATATACGTTCAACTATATCTACAAACGACTTTGATGACCAGAAAAATCAATTTACTAGGTTAACAATATATTATACAATATCTATGTAAGCCCAAGACTGTATAATAGATACATAATACTCTAATGTTAGTATAAAATGTTATGAATATGTTTGACACTTGTTCAAATGCCAACAGTTTATACTAACCATTAGCATCTGTCATAATCATGATATTATAAACGTACACGTTTAGGGTACAAATTTTAGTATTTTACTGTACACGAAACTCACTATGCAACTTCTGCGGATAACTATTTAGTGCTGCTTTTTAGTTTGAAAACGTGACCGTGACTAGTTGAACTATCAGCTGGTCATATTTGACATTCACACATAACATTTTGTGCATTTTCAGAATACAGTGGTTTCTCAACACATTGAATGGTAATTTAGTAATCCTTTGTAGTTTGAAAAAAAAGACACTTGTTCAACTACCAACTGTTCATACTTAACATTTATATTAACATTAAGTGCATTTTCAAAGTACAAAGATTTCTTTCTTTGTAGAATATTTGCTATTAAGTCCTCTATTGACGTATAATCTACTCTGTTTACATCTTTTATCTATCGGTAAGATCTGAAGTTGATGATGCATATGCAGTGGCCTTGAACAAGGAATTTCCCTAACCTTGGCCTACGTATAAAGTATATGTATACTTAAGATTAATTTATATATCACGATACCTACTGCTTTAAACACTTTTAAAGATAATTGCTTTTGTGTTCGTGTACAATCTATGCGATAAGATGAAGTATGGTAGTTACATGATAATATTTTGTTCAGATAACACCTTTTAGTCTTTAAAACTTAGTAAGATTACAGAGGATGTCATTTTAGATGAAGATTATATCAACTTACTGTCTTTACAAATTAAACAGTAGACCATCAACAGACATTAGATAATCATTTATCCTGATTTATACACTACTGTGAAAATACGACAATGAATCATGACAATTTGCCAAAAATTTAATTTAAATAAAGATCTAAAAAGGTTAAATGTTACTCAAATAAAACTATTTAAATCACTGTGTTAAACTGGGTACCAAAAACTAAGCATAAGAAGTTGATAATATTATGAGACATGCAAATCTGTAAAAGTAAAATAATCAATCATAAACAATAAATGAATATATAATTCATGTAATGGGAAATTAACTCACAGTAAACATGTGTGCGGCTACTGGCTATCCATCAAATAAGATAAATAATGATGTAGTGAGTCCTCCGGAAGTGATTACAGCCAGAGTTGAACATTGATCGTACGATGTTGAGATCATTTTGACAAAAGCATGCCAACTGTTTAATGAATTTGAGGCACTGGGTTATTTTGGCTTAAAATCAGATCAATTTTGGAGTCTTGGAGACAAGTGACGTAATCCAAGATAATGCTTATGGCAATAGATGAAAATGGAAATGGAAAAAAATATTACTTGTACGATGGACTATATGATACCTATGAAAATGATAACGGGTCGTTTTGGATTCAGATACTGCCTATTAAAGTTTAACGCACTTAAGTTTTGTTTGAAATAATGATTAAATCATTATGAGTTTTTATATCGATCAGACAGTTTCTTGGAACTAGGGTAGATGTTAACTCTATTGACACAAATAAAAAAATATTTCTTTGTGCATATTTCTGAGGCACATTTAGATTTTATCAGATTATCCATTGTAACACTCCTCTCCAATCTGTCCTTTCAATTTTATGAGATCTATTTTATTTTATTTTCAATATTAAGTCATGTTTATAAGAAGTTTTAAGTTTTATTTTTTGTTTTCAGTCTCATCATCTTTCAGAGGTAGCATTCAAGGTCATGTATTCACAAAATTCTAATTACCCACCCTTGAAAGGCAAATAGATCAAGTAACTATCAAGGTCGTGTCCAGTTACTACAAGTACCCATACTTAATGGTAATAACTCTCCTTATTTACGAAATATGATTCACTTCAAACGAGGTAAAACTATTAACATGCACTGATGGATATCAAAGGGGTGAGACAGTACATATAACCATCTTATTTGAACCTTGAATGACCTGTTAGCAGAATACAAGAATTGATTTAATGAAATAATTACGTATTTGTGTAGCCGTTTAGAAATTACATGTACTGTTATTGTTTTTATTTATATTTTTCATCTGTTCTTGATTAAATTTAAAATGCAAATCAGTGTTGAATGTTTTAAGAAGACTTAGTGTTTGTATAACATGCATAAATGTTATAAGTAAACTGAAAACTTATAGTATGTTGCTAATATAAGAATAAGAAAATGAAGTATGAATGCCAATGAGACAACCTCCACAAGACCAAATGACACAGATTAACAACTGTATGTCACCGTACGGCCTTCAACAATGATCAAAACCCATACCGTATAGTTAGCAACAAAAGGTCCTGCCTTTTGAAATGACAAATGTTTCATAATCCAAATAAAAAAATAACGGCCTGATTTATGTACAAAATAATGATCGGGGGGGGGGGGGGATACGATACACATACAGCATACAGCATACTTGTAACTTGACTTTTGTTTTAAAAAGTAAGCGGATATTGAAATTTGTACTGTACATGTAGCTGAAATACACGATATGTATGATACGAACATTCATTTAAAGCAAAAATTTAAGAACGATTGAAGAAAAGCTTAAATATACTACAATCAGTTTGAGATACCGGCAATAATATTTGTTTCTCATCAATGAAAAAATATGTCTCTGTATGTTTGTGTTTACTTTTGCGTTTGTATTTTGTAAATGTCCGCTGCAATTATTCCTGTATTTGATTTTGCAATAATAAAATTGTTTAGATTTGATTTGTTAACTTACTTATATGAATATGGTATGACTAAACAATTAAGGAAAAAATATTGATTTTTACCAAGGCGTTGATTATTTTAAGTCATTGTCGGTTTTATAAGAGACTACTTACTTATAATAGTTACATGTATACATGTAGGGCTTGACAAAATGTTGTTTATTTACTTTATTAGCTAAAGGATTTTATAATACAACATGACAAAAAACAAACATTTCAGTTGTCAGTTCCATAATTTAAAATCCTGATATTTACCTTAAAAATGAACAACTTACTATCGTATTATAAATTATCATGCTCGTTAACAAATGGTTTGAATACCCGTGTTAATTATCCGGAATTCGATATTTCATTCAGCCAGGTAAAAATGGTGGATAGGGGTTACCTGAGAATATAAATAACAACTAAACCATGTTTATAAATACCCCGAGAAAATAAAAACGTGTATGGATGTATACATGTATATATATATATGGACAGTAATTAAATTATGAAGTGTGGTCAAGGGAATAGGTCAATAGTAAAGTACATACTTTTGATTTCTTTGAAAATATTCCCAAAAGACAAACTTACCTGTTTCCTACAATTTTTAAAAGGTAAAAGATATAATGATTAATACCACACATCGGATTAACTATGTTTATCAGATTTTGATTGGTCTAGCAAGTCTCGCCTCATGAATGAACCCAAGCTAGACCAAACGTATGTCCCTGTTAGGGTTAAAATAACACTAAGCCACTATGAACTATCATTTATTCACAGGGCAGTAGAGACATATTCCTTTAAAAGTGACAGTTGCAGTTGAAAACATTAGAAAAACGTAAAGGAAAAAGTCTGACTATCTCTTATTAAATTCATCCCTCTCACGTAGCGCTCCCGTTTTCCGAATTTTTAAAATTTTGTAATAAATTGTCACCACCATGTTTACACGATTTAGTTGTAATGAAAGATTGCTAGATCACCTAGGGTTCGAACATATTAAATGCTATAGTGAGAACTCTCTTAATATACAGCCGCTGCCATTCAAATGGTAAAGTAAAAAAATACGACTCGTCGTATAATTTACCTGCTTTATTTACATGCATGAATTGCTATGCAAAAATAATTGTTTATTTCGAAATACAGTGTTGTTCATGCCTAAAACTATTGATGTATTCTTAAGTTTAATCTACGAAAACGTCAAATGAGTACTTAATGAAAACATGTGTATTTGGCAATTTTGAACTCGTCACATGTTTCTTTGAACAGGTACCTATCGGTCTGATTCTGATGATTTGAAGAGCATCTAATTATAAGGATCATAACCAGCCTTAAATAGTAGCTACATTTTCAGGGATCAGTATCACACATCTTTACATAGTAAAATGTAGAACATGATGAAAATAAGAAGGATTTGACCATATCTTATACCTAATATAGGTAATTTTCATTTACCTGGTTAGCTAGCTGATAGAAGTGTGTTGATTTTGTATTAAATTCATTGTGTAGCCAGTTTTAGCGGTTTTCATGGCATAGCGCTAACCATACATACTATGTCACTATATTTCATAAGTTAACCATTTAGCTTTGCCAAGTGTCTGTCGTATTTTATCGATTTCCTAGCTTTCACCTCCGAATCCAAGTAGAAAATCAATTTCGTGTGTTTCTATTCACATTTGTTTGCTTGTGGTGTGGCAACGCCGCGGAATCGAATGCTTCAGTTATTTAAAACAATTTCCACCATCAACAAATCATTAGATTTTGAAACTGGTCATTCACTTTCATAATGAGGACCTGGAGCAAAGTTGTCTTATTTCTTATCTTCCGTGCGAAAAACAAGGTAAAAAATTGATTAATGATTATTACCTACAGATGGTGGTATTCTGCTTTTCTGCTGTTATATTTCTCTTGACTGCTCATCTTCCTTCATCTTTGAATCCCTGTCGCTCTCTGCCGGTGCTTTGATGTCTTCAGATGGTTCCATCCTCACCAGATGTTTCGACCCTGTACCATTACATCCTCCGGTTGGCGGGTCAGTAGAGGTGATCAAACCTCGACTCATCAGCACTCGGCTTCCAGCTCAGATCATCTCGGCCGTGCCATAACCAGCAAGATGAACGCTCTGCTGCTTCCCCTAGCTGTCTTACTGCTGTCTTTCTTGCCTTTCCAACTATTCCCATTGCCTGTATCATCCTCCATACTGACTGTACAGGAAAACCTCTGCAGCCAACTTCTACTGGGAACAGCCACGCTTTCCAACCTCTCTCTCTACATGTTGTCATCAGCTCTGTGTACTTTTCCTTTTTTCCGCTGGTATGCCTCTTCACATCTCTATTCCCAAGGAACTGTCAGTTCTATTGCAACTATCATCTTTGACGACTGTGACCAAACTACAATGTCTGGGCGTAGGGTTGTCTGTACGCATTCTGGAAACACAAGCTTCTTTCCAATGTCAGCTCTCATGTTCAATTCACTGCCCTTGTCCAAGATGAAGTGCTGTTGTGACTTTGTTGCATGTCCCGTATCTCCCTCTCTAACGAATCTGATCTGCTTTGCCTCTGTTTTTGATGGTCTCTTGTTTTTTCTCTCAATATCAAGGATGTCTGCTAGATGTTTTAGGACCTTGTCGTGCCGCCATCGATACCTTCCCCGTGTCAGATCAACCTTGCAGCCTGAAAGTATATGTGCCATAGTACCTCTTTCACCACATAACTTGCAGCTTGGTTCTTCTATCAGTCCCAACTGATGTAAGTTTGAAGGGGAAGGAAGTGTATCGTACACTGACCTAAGCATGAATGAAATTCTGAATGGTTCCATCCTCCATAACTCTGCCCATGTGATCTTTCTTTCTGGCAAGTTCCACTTCATCCATGCTCCTTGACGGCTAAGCTCTACTGATTTTGCCCTTCTTTGTTCTTCTTCTACTGTTCTTATTTCTGATTGTACCATGCTACTTTTCTCTTTTGGTGTTGCCTTTGATCACTGTTGGAAATGTGTCATTCCTAAAACTTGTCTACCAGTACAGGTGTTGCCAACTTTCTGCTTGATCTACTGCAGTTCTCGCTGACCGTTTACGCCCAGTACGTGTCTGTATTCCAGCCTTACTGATCTTGCTATCCTTCGAGTCTCTGAGATTCATAACAAGTCTGCTCTTTGATACCTTGTATTCCTCCAAAGTTGATGTTAAAGGTAGCTGTAGTTGTGCTGATCTACTGTAAAGGCCTATGACTGTAAAACTTGGTGGTACTCCCAGCCATCTTCTTAGGTGACTGTTTATCTTTCTTTCTATAGATTCGCCTGTTGTTGTTGTCATTTCATAGATCATGAGAAGCCATGTCAGTCTTGATAACAGCCCATGATAGTATATCCAAGCCTTAAACTTCCCAGGCAATCCACTCTTATCTACCTTCTTAAACCATTCTACAACCTGAGTTTGTACTGCCTTCACACTGGTATTGTTCTTAAGGGTACCATCAAACCATTTTCCAAGGCACTTTATAGGGTTGTCTACTATTGTTGGTATTTTGTCCCCTTGGATCTTAAGCTGGAACTTTGTTGTTATCTGACCCTTTTTCAGTATCATTGATCTTGATTTCCTTTGCTTAAATTTCATCCTTGCCCAAGTGACTACTTCTCTCGGTGCTGTCAGTATCCATCTTGCTTGAATATGGGATGATGTTGTTACTGTAAGGTCATCCATGAACCCTCTTGTTGCTGGTAGAAAAATCCCTGAATCTTTCTTTGGACCTCTTGTTTCTCTTTCTGCTGCCTTCATGATGATATTCCATACTCATAATGAATAGTATTGGTGAGATGGTACAACCAGTAACTATTCCTGTCTCTAACTTCTGCCACGCTGTGGTCTTGTTATCTACAGTAAATCGCAGCAGTATTCCATCAAAATACTGAAAGACTATCTTCTTGATGTGTTCTGGAATGTGGTAGTGATCCATTGCAATCTCTATCAATTTGTGTGGTACTGATCCATATGAATTTGCCAGGTCTAACCACTACTGCCAAATTCTTCTTTCCTGTCTTTGCCTCATGTATGAGTTGGCTAAGAACACTTGTATGTTCTACACATCCTGAAAAACCTGCAATGCCTCCTTTCTGCATAGATGTATCAATGTAGCTGTTCTCTACCATATACTTCGCCATCCTGTTTGCCAATACAGAGAAGTAGATTTTTCCCTCGACGCTCAACAATGAAATTGTCCTAAACTGTGAGATGTCTTTTGAATCCTTTTCTTTTGGTACAAAGCATCCTTCTGCTTTCTGCCAGCTTTCAGGAATGGTTCCTTTTTTCCATAGTGTTCGGAATAGCTGCCACAGTTTTCTTAGTATCTTTGGGCATTTCTTGTAGACTTTGTATGGTACATCAATGAATCCAGGTGCTGATCCTGTTCTTGCCCTTTTTTGCACCTCACAAACTTCCGTCCATGTTGGTTCCTTTGTTTCAAATTCTATCGTTGCATGGTTGTTCTTCTTCGGCTTCAACTCTTGGGCAATAAAAGTAAAGTAATCTTTATTTAAAGTCGGGTTGCATATATACATAATAACAAAGAACATGAGCTCTTAAGAGCTCTTTAACCGACTGAATACACAATACACTAGATTCACTTGAAATATAACTATAAGAGCATGAGCAGAGGTCCAATTGCTGTATTTAAAATATTATTTCAGGTACCCAGACTGTGCAAAACCCCTACCACGAACATAGAGCAATTTCACCTGCAAACTGAAAACCCTCATCAACTCTCCCCCTCCTCCCTTAAAACATGATCAGGACAAAAAAAAACTAGCTTATTTTCATATTTTTTTTTTATCCTCCTCTTGTCGAAATGATTTTGAATAATATTCAAATCTATGTCATTAAAAAACTGGGGTTAAAAAAAGAAAAGAAATAAAAAAAGGTTTCAACAAAAAAAATTTAATAGTCTAAGGCAGTGCTTTGTTGTAAAAGGTCTGTGTTTGGACATTAGCTGCTTAATACCGGAAGTGAAAAAGACGCGCTCTTTTTGATTGAAAAAGGTAAACATTAGTAAAAACTGTGAACGAGTTGTACCTGACATATTGTTCATGCTAAAGGATTTTCCTTAAATGAAGATAACACCCCAAACAAACAGGGTGTATCAAAAACGTATATGATTTATAGTCTAAATGTCAAAGTTGTAATGTTATAATTTGTTTTTATCACATGCCATGGGCTCCAGTCACAGGCACTTGTCTCTATACATGTATAAATGGCCTGGACTTCTGGTAGTATTTGTAATTACTTCAGTATTTCAGGAACAACAAAACATGAGCTTTACTCATTGTTGAAGGCCGTACAGTTACCTATTGTTGTTAATTTCTGTGTCATTTTGGTCTCTTGTGGAGATTTGTCTCGAATCTGGGTCCGTTCGCGCGCATTCACGATCGCACCCTATCACATTCACGCCCTTTCTCTTTCGTACCCTACACATTTGCGCCCAATTTTTATTGGTTTTGTGTTTGATAATTTTATAACGTTTTTGCAAGTGTATTCCTATTAGTATATTTGTTGTCATTGTCTCAAAATAAAGTGAGACAACGTATTTTTTTGTGTTGAATAAATCTTAATCATGTTTTGGATAGTGTATTGTTAAAATATTTTTAATCATTGTTTGTAAAGGAAGTGAGATTCTGGCGACCTGGATTTATGAGTGGAATAAATCTTAAATATTAATCAATTTTGGTTAGTGCATTGCTATAATTTTTTATTTAATTGTGTCAGATCAAAGGGGCCTTTCTGTTAAAAAAACAATTATCTTTTGTGTTTTTTATTTAAAGTTTTCAATGTTTTACTCTGACATACAAAGCTAAATACATGCAGTATTTACATCAAGGCAATTTAAAACAACAATCATGATTTTCTAATTATTTAACTGGAACTTGATTTTAAATTGGGTGTGAACGGACCTTGGGTGCAGACATGGGAGGTGGGAACATGTAGGGTGCGAAAGTGTATTTGGCGCGAACGGACCTGATACCAGTTGTCTCATTGGCAATCATACCACATCTTTTTTATATGAACTCAAAAACATAAAAATCTTTTGTTTAGGATTGACTTAGTGGTGCTCCAGGTGTATCTGATGACAACTGAATTATGTTCACTTCTTTTGAAAATTTCTATTCATTGAATTTAAATGCCAAAGTCTCTTTTTGTCATCTCATAATTGATGATCAACGTTTGATCATGGTATGAATTATTGAACAAAGGATTTGTTTTGTTTTGAGTTGAGCATCAAATTAGACTTGAAATTAACTTGATTTTTGAATTAATAGAAAGACTTGCTATCATAAAACATTCTTATCACATGTAGAAGGTGTGCTTTTGTAAATTTCATACCATAAATTGAATAGGAGAAAAGAAGTCCCTGTATACGTTTTTTTTTTAATACCAAAATACTGGGGTGTACCCTGAAAACAGGGAATATCGCGTTTTTCCTGACTAATGATATGTAATTTAATGGGCCCTTTCATGGTTATTGCAGCCATATTGAATAGGAGGCAGATTTTCACAATGGAGGTGATATTGGTTTGAAATCTATGAGAAAACATAAATAAAACAAGAATGTGTCCATAGTACACGGATGCCCCACTCGCAGTATAATTTTCCATGTTCAGTGGACCGTGAAATTGGGGTCAAAACTTTAATTTGGAATTAAAATTAGAAAGATCATATCATAGGGAACATGTGTACTAAGTTTCAAGTAGATGTGACTTTCACTTCATCAAAAACTACCTTGACCAAAAACTTTAACCTGAACTTCGCACTTTCATTTTCTATGTTCAGTTTATGAAATTGGGGTCAAAACTATAATTTGGCATTAAAATTAGAAAGATCATATCATGGGGAACATGTGAACTAAGTTTCAAGTGGATTGGACTTCAACTTCATCAAAAACTACCTTGACCAAAACTTTAACCTGAAGTGGGACGAACGAATGAACGGACGAACGAACGGAGGCACAGACCAGAAAACATAATGCACATCTACTATCGTAGGTGGGGCATAAAAAAAAATCATTGAAACAGCTAGTTGCTTGGAAACTTGCAAAGGACAGCACATTTCACATTATTTCCACCTCTATCCAAAAAAATCTGCCTAGATATTCAACATGTTCAATAATATGGCTGATATACAATGAAGTGGCCTAATTAATTCTTCATCAACCCATGATTTGTTTACCCAACAAATGGAATACATCTTATCTTAATGACACAAAATAATTGGCAATCATGGTACACATTTATCAGAAAATGTTACAGGTTATACTTTATTTCTTAGGACCAGGTCTATAATTTTGTAGCCACAGCTACTTGGCCCTGTAAAATCATTATTTTTATGTGTTCCCTCTTTGAGTTTGGGGATTAAAGTGAGGATCATTTTTGAGTTTTGACAGCACTAAACACATGCATAAAATATATGTATGTACATGTATACTTGGCTGAACTTTTGGTTAAATATATATATGCCAGTAGATGCATCTATTTTGCAATTGGATGACTATAAAATTGAGAATGGAAATGGGGAATATGTGAAGGAGACAACAACCTGACAAAAGATCATAAAATAGTTAGCTTTGAGTTCAACATACAGTAATTGTCTTCAACTATAGAAAAATAATTATAACATAAATCTTTGAACAGCTGAACTTTATATCCTACTGTATGCTAAAACTTGCCTTAGCAAACAGTATCCCTCAAATTGCCAAAATCTCACTTTAATGTTGAAATCTTAAAAGAACAAAAAGTCCTTTTGCATACTGGAAAAATAATCTAGAAATGATAAGAATAAAAAAAATGCAGATTTAATGTTTTTTAAACAAATGAAGAATGTATAGGTCAATGAAATTCTGAGATTCATTTATCTTTCTTTTTTTTACAGATGTTTTATTGTAACATATTTCACCAAATGCTATTGGTGCAGCAATGATTTGTCTAAAGCTCTAAAAAAAGAGACCAGTTTCATTTAAATAGATATCTACAAGTATCAAAAACATTTCTGTATTACTGTTGGGAAGAGGAGTAGGTCATGGATAAAAAATTAGTGAACACAGCCAATGAAGGAGATGCTCAGAAAGTGGCAGAACTTTTACAGAGTATCAGTGAAGATGAGGTACGAAATAAACTACATGTACACTAATACTGCAAAATTAGACCTACAAATAAGTGTAGGTGGCCTAAAAGCATGACTGTTTTCCTGATATGAGTTAGTGTACATCCTTAATGCCAGTTTTAACCTTTTTTTGTGTGTTTTTGTGAAAACTAAAGTTGATAGAGACAAGACAAAATAAGATCTACAAATAAGTCAACATGGTCAAAATCACAGCTGACTCTCTATAGGAGTTATTATCCCTGAAAGACAGGAGTCTAATAAAGACCCCATTAAGTTTTTATGCCCCACCTACGATAGTAGAGGGGCATTATGTTTTCTGGTCTGTGCCTCCGTTCGTTCGTCCGTCTGTGCGTCCGTTTGCTTCAGGTTTTTGGTCAAGGTAGTTTTTGAAGATCAACTTGAAACTTAGTACACATGTTCCCCATGATATGATCTTTCTAATTTTAATGCCAAATTATAGTTTTAACCCCAATTTCGTGGTCCACTGAACATAGAAAATGATAGTGCGAAGTTCAGGTTAAAGTTTTTGGTCAAGGTAGTTTTTGATGAAGTTAAAGTTACATCAACTTGAAACTTAGTACACATGTTCCCTATGATATGATTTTTCTAATTTTAATTCCAAATTAAAGGTTTAACCCCAATTTTCACGGTCCACTGAACATATAAAATGATAGTGCGAGTGGGGCATCCGTGTACTATGGACACATTCTTGTTTGTTTTAATATATATACACCTTAATTGTTTAAAATCTGTTTCATAATTTTGTTTTTTCCAGAATTTGCCTAGCAGTTTAGAATCTCCTTGATACATGTATAATAAAACTGCATCAGTTTACTTCACTTTTGTAAAAAAAATATGGAATTAACATATATTTAATGTTACATGTATATCCACACTCACAGTATGTAAAACATGTATGTATTCTTGCATCAAATATGTAGTAAGTAATGAACTAACAGATATTCTGTCACACTATTGAAATGAAACAGGTCTATTTTTGGTGAAATGAGATATACTTGATCAAAATCATTGTTTATAGGAATATCATTATTTGTAGATAAGGTGTTCACAATGATTTTATTGTTGTTTTCCAGCTAGTCCATCTTATTCAAGGCCGAGCGTTGAGAGGAAAAGGTGATCCTGTTGAATTAGTAAGAGCTGTATTATTAGGTACAATTCAGATATTTTATTAGAAGTAGTAAACTGTTACCATTCTTCAATGTCATGTACTGTATATTTAAAGATTGTCATAGTGGCAATCAGTTTTCACCTTCTTGTGGAGGCTCTCTAGTGCCATGAATTAACAGTTCTTGTGTTTTGCAAAAAAAAATCTTATCTTCCTGAGCAAAATAGTCAGTGATTACATATGGAAAATGAAATTAAATATATTTTGAGGATATATTTTAAAAGGTAATTTTTCTCATAATAACATTATTTAAAATTAAATGCTTCTTTTTGTAATTTTCTTTGGGGTGTAAAAGTGTTGATCAAATGCACATTTTGTATCCTTAAAATATATTTAGTATGAAGCACTAAATGCAGAAGTGCTTCATACTTAAGATATGCACACAGTCAAGGTTTTTACACTCCTATAACAAATGCAAAAAGAAGCATTCAATTCTTATAATTACATTTTTATACTTTAACCAAGAAATAACTTTTTTTCCTTTTTAGCTCACCTGGCCCGAAGGGCCAAGTGAGCTTTTCCCATCACTTGGCGTCCTGCGTCGTCCGTCGTCCGTCGTCGTTAACTTTTACATAAATCTTCTCCTCTGAAACTACTAAGCCAAATTAAACCAAACTTGGTTACAATCATCATTGGGGTATCTAGTTTAAAAAATGTGTGGCGTGACCCGGCCAACCAACCAAGATGGCCGCCATGGCTAAAAATAGAACATAGGGGTAAAATGCAGTTTTTGGCTTATAACTCAAAAACCAAAGCATTTAGAGCAAATCTGACGGGGTAAAATTGTTTATCAGGTCAAGATCTATCTGTCCTGAAATTTTCAGATGAATCGGACAACCTGTTGTTGGGTTGCTGCCCCTGAATTGGTAATTTTAAGGAAATTTTGCTGTTTTTGGTTATTGAATATTATTATAGATAGAGATAAACTGTAAACAGCAATAATGTTCAGCAAAGTAAGACCTACAAATAAGTCAACATGACCAAAATTGTCAGTTGACCCCTGAAGGAGTTATTGCCCTTTATAGTCAATTTTTAACCATTTTTTCGTAAATCTTAGTAATCTTTTACAAAAATCTTCTTCTCTGAAACTACTGGGCCAAATTAAACTAAACTTGGCCACAATCATCATAGGGGTAACTTGTTTAAAAAATGTGTGGCGTGACCCGGCCAACCAACCAAGATGGCCGCCATGGCTAAAAATAGAACATAGGGGTAAAATGCAGTTTTTGGCTTATAACTCAAAAACCAAAGCATTTAGAGCAAATCTGACAATGGGTATAATTGTTTATCAGGTCAAGATCTATCTGCCCTCAAATTTTCAGATGAATCGGACAACCCGTTGTTGGGTTGCTGCCCCTAAATTGGTAATTTTAAGGAAATTTTACTGTTTTTGGTTATTATCTTGAATATTATTATAGATAGAGATAAACTGGAAACAGCAATAATGTTCAGCAAAGTAAGATTTACAAATAAGTGAACTTGACCGAAATGGTCAGTTGACCCCTTTAGGAGTTATTGCCCTTTATAGTCAATTTTTAACCATTTTTCGTAAATCTTAGTAATCTTTTACAAAAATCTTCTTCTCTGAAACTACTGGGCCAAATTAATCCAAATTTGGCCACAATCATCTTTGGGGTATCTAGTTTAAAAAATGTGTCCGGTGAACCGGCCATCCAACCAAGATGGCTGCCATAGCTAAAAATAAAACATAGGGTAAAATGCAGTTTTTGGCTTATAACTCAAAAACCAAAGCATTTAGAGCAAATCTGACATTGGGTTGAATTGTTTATCAGGTCAAAATCTATCTGCCCTGAAATTTCGGATGAATTGGACAACCCGTTGTTGGGTTGCTGCCCCGAAATTGGTAATTTTAAGGAAATTTTACTGTTTTGGGTTATTATCTTGAATATTATTATAGATAGAGATAAACTTTAAACAGCAATAATGTACAGCAAAGTAAGATTTACAAATAAGTCAACATGACTGAAATGGTCAATTGACCCCCTAAGGAGTTATTGTCCTTTATAGTCAATTTTTAACAATTTTCATAAAATTTGTAAATTTTGCAAACATTTTTTACTGAAACTACTGGGCCAAGTTCATTATAGATAGAGATAATTGTAAGCAGCAAGAATGTTCAGTAAAGTAAGATGTACAAACACATTATCATCACCAAAACACAATTTTAATATTCACATAGACCAAGGTGAGCGACACAGGCTCTTTAGAGCCTGTAGTTTAGCTCACCTGGCCGAAAGGCCAAGTGAGCTTTTCTCATCACTTGGCGTCCGGCGTCCGTCGTCGTCCTGCGTTAACTTTTACAAAAATCTTCTCCTCTGAAACTACTGGGCCAAATTTAACCAAACTTGGCCACAATCATCATTGGGGTATCTAGTTTTAAAAATGTGTCTGGTGACCCGGCCAACCAACCAAGATGGCCGTCATGGCTAAAAATAGAACATAGGGGTAAAATGCAGTTTTTGGCTTATAACTCAAAAACCAAAGCATTTAGAGCAAATCTGACGGGTTAATATTGTTCATCAGGTCAAGATCTATCTGCCCTGAAATTTTCAGATGAATCGGACATTCCTTTGTTGGGTTGCTGCCCCATAAATGGTAATTTTAAGGAAATTTTGCTCTTTTTAGCTCACCTGACCTGAAAGGTCAAGTGAGCTTTTCTCATCACTTGGCGTCCGTCGTCCGTCGTCCGTCGTCCGTAAACTTTTACAAAAATCTTCTCCTCTGAAACTATTTGGCCAAATTCTACCAAACTTGGCCACAATCATCTTTGGGATATCTAGTTTAAAAAATGTGTGGCGTGACCCCTCAAACCAACCAAGATGGCCGCCATGGCTAAAAATAGAACATAGGGGTAAAATGCAGTTTTTGGCTTATAACTCAAAAACCAAAGCATTTAGAGCAAATCTGACATGGGGTAAAATTGTTTATCAGGTGAAGATCTATCTGCCCTGAAATTTTCAGACGAATCGGATAACCTGTTGTTGGGTTGCTGCCCCTGAAATGGTTATTTTAAGGAAATTTTGCAGTTTTTGGTTATTATCTTGAATACTATTATAGATAGAGATAAACTGTAAACAGCAATAATGTTCAGCAGAGTAAGACCTACAAATAAGTCAACATGACCAAAATTGCCAGTCGACCCCTTAAGGAGTTATTGCCCTTTATAGTCAATTTTTAACAACTTTTCATCATTTTTTGTAACTTTTCTAAAAATCTTCTTCTCTAAAACTACTTTGCCAAATTTAATCAAACTTGGCGACAATTATCATTGTGGTTTATAGTTTAAAAAATGTGTCCGATGACCCAGCCTACCAAACAAAATGGCCGACATGGCTAAAATTAGAACATAGTGGTAAAATGCAGTTTTTGCTTTATATCTTTGAAACCAAGACATTTAGGGCAAATCTTTCAAGATTTTAATGTCCATCAGAATAAGATATATCCCCTCACAAATTTTCAGTTGAATCGGACAACCTGTTGTTGGGTTGCTGCCCTTAAATTGGTTATTTTAAGAAAATTTTGCAGTTTTTGGTTATTATCTTGAATACTATTATAGATAGAGATAAACTGTAAACAGCAATAATGTTCAGCAGAGTAAGACCTACAAATAAGTCAACATGACCAAAATTGCCAGTCGACCCCTTAAGGAGTTATTGCCCTTTATAGTCAATTTTTAACAACTTTTCATCATTTTTTGTAACTTTTCTAAAAATCTTCTTCTCTAAAACTACTTTGCCAAATTTAATCAAACTTGGCGACAATTATCATTGTGGTTTATAGTTTAAAAAATGTGTCCGATGACCCAGCCTACCAAACAAAATGGCCGACATGGCTAAAATTAGAACATAGTGGTAAAATGCAGTTTTTGCTTTATATCTTTGAAACCAAGACATTTAGGGCAAATCTTTCAAGTTGTTGGGTTGCTGCCCTTAAATTGGTTATTTTAAGAAAATTTTGCAGTTTTTGGTTATTATCTTGAATACTATTATAGATAGAGATAAACTGTAAACAGCAATAATGTTCAGCAAAGTAAGATCTACAAATAAGTCAGCATGATCAAAATTGTTAGAGGACCCCCTAAGGAGTTATTGCCCTTTAGAGTCAATATTAAACAACTTTTCCTCATTTTTGTAACTTGTATAAAAATCTTTTCTAAAACTACTTGGCCAAATTTAACCAAACTTGGCCACAATCATAATACTAGGGTATCTATTTTTAAAAAGAGTGTCTAATGACCCCGCCTACCAACAAAGATGGCTGACATCAGTAAACACATTAACAGGTGAGCGACACAGGCTCTTGAGAGCCTCTAGTTGGTTATTATCTTGAATATTATAGATAGAGATAAACTGTAAACAGCAATAATGTTCAGCAAAGTAAGATCTACAAATAAGTCCCCCATGACCAAAATGGTCAGTTGACCACTTTAGGAGTTATTGCCCTTTATAGTCAATTTTTAACCATTTTTCGTAAATCTTAGTAATCTTAGAAAAATCTTCTCCTCTGAAACTACAGGGCCAAATTTAACCAAACTTGGCCATAATCATCATTGGGGTATCTAGTTTTAAAAATGTGTCCGGTAACTCGGCCAACAAACCAAGATGGCCGCCATGGCTAAAAATAGAACATGGGGGTAAAATGCAGTTTTTGGCTTATAACTCAAAAACCAAAGGTCACGATCTATCTGCCCTGGAATTTTCAGATGAATCTGATAATCTGTTATTTGATTGCTGCCCCTGAATTGGTAATTTTGAGGAAATTTTGCTGTTTTTAGCTCACCTGACCTGAAAGGTCAAGTGAGCTTTTCTCATCACTTGGCGTCCGTCGTCCGTCGTCCGTAAACTTTTACAAAAATCTTCTCCTCTGAAACTACTGGGCCAAATTCTACCAAACTTGGCCACAATCATCCTTGGGGTATCTAGTTTAAAAAATGTGTGGCGTGACCCGTCAAACCAACCAAGATGGCCGCCATGGCTAAAAATAGAACATAGGGGTAAAATGCAGTTTTTGGCTTATAACTCAAAAACCAAAGCATTTAGAGCAAATCTGACATGGGGTAAAATGGTTGATCAGGTCAAGATCTATCTGCCTTGAAATTTTCAGACGAATAGGACAACCTGTTGTTGGGTTGCTGCCTGTGAAATGGTTATTTTAAGGAAATTTTGCAGTTTTTGGTTATTATCTTGAATACTATTATAGATAGAGATAAACTGTAAACAGCAATAATGTTCAGCAAAGTAAGACCTACAAATAAGTCAACATGACCAAAATTGTCAGTTGACCCCTTAAGGAGTTATTGCCCTTTATAGTCAATTTTTAACAACTTTTCGTCATTTTTATGCCCCACCTACAATAGTAGAGGGGCATTATGTTTTCTGGTCTGTGCGTCCGTCCGTCCGTCTGTCCGTTCGTTCGTCCGTCCGTCCGTCCGTCTGTCCCGCTTCAGGTTAAAGTTTTTGGTCAAGGTAGTTTTTGATGAAGTTTAAGTCCAATCGACTTCAAACTTAGTACACATGTCCCATATGATATGATCTTTCTAATTTTAATGCCAAATTAGAGTTTTTACCCCAATTTCACGGTCCACTGAACATGGAAAATGATAGTGCGACACATTCTTGTTTGTAACTTTTCTAAAAATCTTCTTCTCCAAAACTACTTTGCCAAATTTAACCAAACTTGGCCACAATTATCATTGTGGTTTATAGTTTAAAAAATGTTTCCGATGACCCAGCCTGCCAAACAAAATGGCCGACATGGCTAAAATTAGAACATAGTGGTAAAATGCAGTTTTTGCTTTATATCTTTGAAACTAAGACATTTAGGGCAAATCTTTCAAGATTTAAATGTCCATCAGAATAAGATATATCCCCTCACAAATTTTGAGTTGAATCGGACAACCTGTTGTTGGGTTGCTGCCCTAAAATTGGTGATTTTAAGGAAATTTTGCAGTTTTTGGTTATTATCTTGAATACTATTATAGATAGAGATAAACTGTAAACAGCAATAATGTTCAGCAAAGTAAGATCTACAAATAAGTCAGCATGATCAAAATTGTTAGAGGACCCCTTAAGGAGTTATTGCCCTTTATAGTCAATATTGAACAACTTTTCGTCATTTTTGTAACTTGTATAAAAATCTTTTCTAAAACGACTTGGCCAAATTTAACCAAACTTGGCCACAATCATAATACTAGGGTATCTATTTAAAAAAAAAGTGTCTAATGACCCTGCCTACCAACGAAGATGGCTGACATAAGTAAACACATTAACAGGTGAGCGACACAGGCTCTTGAGAGCCTCTAGTTTTGTTATTATCTTGAATATTATTATAGATAGAGATAAACTGTAAACAGCAATAATGTACAGCAAAATAAGAACTAAAAATAAGTCATTATGACCAAAATAGTCAATTGACCCCCTAAGGAGTTATTGCCCTTCATAGTCAATTTTTAACAATTTTCTTAAAATTTGAAGATTTTCAATAACATTTTCCACAGAAAGTACTGTTATAGATAGAGATAATTGTAAGCAGCAAGAATGTTTAGTAAAGTAAGATCTACAAACACATCACCATCACCAAAACACATTTTTGTCATGAATCCATCTGTCCATTGTTTAATATTCACATAGACCAAGGTGAGCGACACAGGCTCTTTAGAGCCTCTAGTTTTGGTTTGTTTTCCTCTGCATTGTCATGTTGTCACAAGAAACATGTTCTGTCATGTATATATGTTGCATTTTATTCAGAAATTAAATTCAATTTTAGAATGCCTCTTGGTTGTGTTGAACCAATCAAAATTAAAAAGTATGTTTTTGCATCTTAAAAATAAAAATGCAGAATTAAATTTCTCAAACACCACAAATCAAGTATTTATTGACCACAAATTAAAGGTTTTTAAAGAATCTATGAAAATTGTTATCCTATATAAAAAAGCTGACCCTAGAACATATATAATTATATTTTTGTATTAAAGGATCGTCTGATGGCAGCAGTAAATCAAACAAGATCAGAATACAAGTGTACAAGTTATGTGTCCAGTTACTGGAGAAAAATGAAATGCAGAACAAACTAGCTTCAGATCTGGTTGGTTTGTTAATGTTACAGGTAATAGTAAAAGATCTTAACTCTGTATATTCAAATTTTGTTTTAAATTCAATGTACTAATTATTTTATCAATTCTCAGCAATATAATTTTTTTTTTAAAGTAATTGCTACAAAATTTTACTTGTCAAAAGTCATTTTGAGCTTGATACTTTTTGAACAGATTTTACCGTGCAATTTGTAATATTAAGATGAAAAGATATCTAAATACAGTATTATATGTATAGGCATTACATTTTATATTGAACAACTTATCTTGTTTTCTGTAGGCTGATTCATTAACTGGTCCAGCTTTGGTAGAAATAGCCAATGTATTTTCAGATCTGGTGAAAAATGGACAAATACAGTCTGGCAGGTCAGTGATTTGAAATAACATGTCATTGAATTGTTACAGAATTGGTAGTACCATAGTATAAGGTTAATTGTAGAAAGAAAACAAGAATGTGTCCCCAGTACATGGCTGCCCCATCAGCACTATCATTTCCTATGTTTAGTGGACTGTGAAAATGGAGGGAAATCTCTAATTTGGCATTAAAATTAAAAAGACCATATCATAGGGAACATGTGTACTAAGTTTAATTGGACTTCAACTTCATCAAAAACTACCTCGACCAAAAACTTTAACCTGAAGCGGGACGAACGGACGGACAGACGCACAGACCAGTAAACATAATGCCCATAAATGGGGCATGAACAGTATATCTGTTAAGCTGATCTTTTGGTAACAATTGAAAGTCCAAAATCGCCAGTAACAAAAGTAAAAAAAATTACATTGAAATCCTCATGAAAATAATATTTTAATTTCCTTTTCAAGAACCGATGGAGTGAAATTAAATAGAACCATAAAGAAGGAAAATTCCATAGAAGATGCATACAAAGTTTATATATACAGATATAATAAATGAATGTTCTTTAGACGGTACTTATGAAGTGTCCTGATTTTAAAAGTCCAATGTGGCTAAAAGGGGTTCAAGTTGTTTCTTGATAAATACTATAATATTTTCATCAGATATAAAGGAGTAGTTTTTCTAACTGAATTAGGGATGGTCTATTACCCAGCACCTTGTTTTATACTTATAAGGGTGTTGGTAATATTTAGTATTATTCATAATTATTTTTTATAAAAGTCAATAAACATTGAAACATACTACGAAAAGGCCATCATTCAACTGAATTATGTGGAAAAAATCTTGTCATTTAAATTAATGTGTAATATTTTTGTAGAGGTTTGGAGTTGTTGCCAAAAATCATGTCCTCCATTGCTGCAGAAGAGACTGTAGTTTACGGTGATGGGAGTATGAAAGGAACTGAATATAAAAGTCACGTACAGAACAGTCTTTGTGCATGCAAGTATGTATTTATAAGGTCAATAGGTTGTGTAACAAATAAAAATAAATAAAAAGATTATCTCAACCTAAAGAACAAATTTGGTGAAAAGTCTCATTGATGTTAAATTCAAGGAAAAGCGGACAGGATTGTTGTGACAACAATAGGAACATATCCATCGTCAGCTGTTAAACGATATTCCAACTTTTGTGGTTGTCCTTAATTTTAAAGTTTTATTATTACATCATTAAATTTTTTCAGATGGAGTTCAAAGAGTGTATTACATCTAGCGGCCATGTTTAAAGATGTACAGATGTCTTTAGATGAACTGAAATTTGTCATTGACAAAATTATACGTCTTTTCAAAGACACTGACTTACAAGATTTACCTGCCCTTATTTACCAGCTTCTGTTATTATCAACAAAGGTATTAATTTAAAATTACAAATAGATAAACTTATAACCTGCAGTTATTTCTATTCCATAATAACACATATGGAATATGCATTTGAAAAATTTACTATTATATTTCCAACAAGAACCGCTTCTTTATAAAGTTCATTCCATTTTTCAGTTAGACCCATGGTATATTCACCAAAAGTTTGTAATTTTGATTTGAAAATGGTTTTTGTTGGGCTTTTGTTTTCTTGCATAATGTGTAAGGTAAAAATTTAAGTATTATGGACAAAATGTTGCTTTTTGGGAACTTTTTATTCAAGTATTTAAAGAATAATTTAGTTCATCTAAAAATAATATAAAATGTGAATAAGCAGAAGGTAGAGCTTTATACTGTCGTATTGCTTTATTTTTTTGATTAGGTCTAGTTTATGGTGAACCACAAGTGGTAGGTCAGTCATATTTGGTATGCAGTTGTATAAGCATTGGCACATCTCATTTCCATGGAGACTATTTGGCCCTGCCCCTCAGTCATGGTCTATTGACTTCAAAAACTTTTTCTTATTTTACATGTATTAGTTTGTGATTAGGTCAGTTTATGGGGAACCACAAGTGGTAGGTCAATGATATTTAGTATGCAGTTGTATAAGTATTGGCATATCTCATTTCCATGGAGATAATTTGGCTCCTCCCCCTTGGTCTATTGACTTTGATTTTTTTTCTAAGTTATCATGTATTAGTTTTTGATTAGGTCAGTTGAAGGGGAACCATTAGTGGTAGGCCAATGCTAATTAGTATTCAGTTGTATAAGCATTGGCACATCTCATTTCCATGGAAAATATTTGGCATCGCCTCTCAGTCACAGTCTAATGACTTTGAAACTTATCTTAGTTTACATGTATTAGTTTGTGATTAGATCAGTTTAAGATGAACTTCTAATGGTAAGTCAATGATATTTGGTATGCAAATTTATTTGCATTTGCAAGTATCGTTTCCATGGAGATTGTATAGTCCCACCCCCCTCTTCATGGTTCATTGACTTTGAAACTTTTACATAGTTGACAAGTTAATGTTTGTATTTAGGTTTGGGAACGACTTTTAATAAGTTAATGGTATTCGGTATGCAGTTGTATTAGCATTGGCACATCTCATTTACATGGAGATTGTTTAGCCATGTAAGTAGGTTATGGTTCATTGACTTTTTGCATAACTTGTGTAAGATTTCTAAAGTATTGCTATTTTGATTTCAACATTTGCATAATCAAAATAACAAAAAGGCGAGACATATCTCTGTGATAACAGTTTATTTATAAATCATTATATTATCCAAAGTTATAACAAGTTTCTAGGAATTATTGAAATGAAAATTTTTATCAAGTAATTAAAATATCACTTTAATATATGATATAGAAGTAATTCCTCTCGGACTCAGATATGACAAGAACATGGATCATTATCATTATTATATTCCTGTTTATTTTAGGGACACAAAAGACTTGTCATAGAAGGTGTAATTAGTTTCTATGTAGACCAAGATAAACAGAATCATGGTAGAAGTGAAAATGAATTGAGGTTTGTTCTCATTTTTTATTGATTATTTTAAAAACAACAAAGGGTAAAAAGAAATAAGTTTGAATCAAGATGACAACACCAGAGTGAGACAATTCATGACAACAACAAAAAATGGGCAAAACATAATACAGTAGACTCCACCTAATCGGATATCGGTTAATCGAATATATCGGCTATTGTAATATTATTTCAAAACACCGAACCATTCCCTATACATTTCAGTCAAAATACATCGGATAATCGAATATCGGTTATTAGAATATATCGGCTAATTGGATAGGAATATTCATGGAAAATGTGTGAAAACCATGTACAATCGAATATTTTGAAATAATTTCATATTTTTTTTGGACAGGAAATGAAGCCGGAAGTTACGCCATTACGAAGTTTAAGAAAACTTCAGTACAGAAATGTTTCATTTTATTAATAAAAACGATCTTTCATAGTCAAATAAAACATATTTTTTCTTATTGTCTTGTTTATTTTATGAATTTGATATTATATTCTGCCCAAGATGTGTTTGTTATGTGTTTATCCAAATGTGATCGTTGTCATTTACTTCACAAACAATGACACGACAAAATGATAAACTGTGCGTGATGTTCATCAATGTATATTAAATATGAATGAAATGTACCTCTTTCTCAACAATTTATTAAAATATATATAGAAGTCCCGTGTAAAAACAAGGAATCGTGTGTCAATAGCATGTCCCAGGTGAAATAGAATTATGTAACTTGTACACACGTACGCCATTTTCCTAATTTACATAATATTCAGCCTTTTATTTTGAACCACGACAGATAAGATAGAAAAGCAAAATTAATTTTACAATTTTATAATCATAAACATAGTTGTATTACTTGAAATTGGAAATGGATTTCATAAATAAAAAAATGTAGAAAATTAGATCCGAGTACGATTACAGGTAGAAGTTTATAGTCGGCATGAATTCGTAACTATTAATAGAATTTACCTGTGGCCTACTTCCGAGAATTCATAGCTATTTTTAGCTTTTACCTGTTTTAACACACAAATGAAACAAATCACACAAAAACAACAAGTCACATTATTTAAATGGTACATATTTTATTCAGATAATCAACACATAATTAATAATTAATAATCAATAGACTGACAGATAAACAAAATACATTATTATCAACTGATTGATCTGTTACTCAATCAACCGAATTATCTGAACTTGTACCTGAAAAAACAATGAGATTAGTTAAATATTTCCATTAATAAAGCAGCTATAATAGCTATTGGTATCTTAGGGTTGTGTCTGTCAATTTTGAAAAAAAACTTGGAGGAATATACGTTCATCGGCTAATTGAATATATCGGACAATCGGATATTTTTAGCTGACATTTTGGGTATCCGATTGGCCGGAGTCTACTGTACATTGAACTTAAACAAGGTTCATAACACATTCAAACAAATCTAGTGGTCATATTTAATTATCTATACACATAATGCATTATGTTAAATGCTAATGTTTATCAGCATTACTATCATTAATTTCATTTTATTCTTTAAAAATACAGCAATGGTATGTGTTGGGGATATCAGGTATCAGGAAAATTAATAAGACCTAGTTATAGTTGATTTTATGTTGAAACCAGAACTAATCACTCTGTGTAAAAAGAATAAGGCCAAAATAAATGGCAAAAAGATTTTCAAAACAATTGTTATTACAATGTATTATACTTTTACAGTGAAGATTTGATGAGTGATGAAACTGATATAGAAGTATTGAGGCACACAGAAGGGACGGTTATATTACATATAAGCTTTGCTGTTAAACAAGACCAAGAACTAGGAAGAGAATTTATTAAGTTGTTGAAGGTATTTTTTTCCTGATTTAATATAGGTGCAAAGTTATTCATACAACTCAAAATGTTTTCATTAAATGCAACAGAATTACACATACCACTAAAACTGATTATTAAAATATTAACAAAAAAAATCAGAAACCAAACTATTATGTCTTAAAACTTTAGAACTACTACTATCCATTTTATACAACTTAACAATTGCTATCATAAATGTTGTTCTCATTTCATGACAAATGACACATGTATGTAAAAGATGTGAATTATATTTGTCCATGTGAGAAGTGAAGCATCATAGCTATGAATTAAAGGAGAGCAATCTTATAAAAATCAAATACCTGCACTTACTAGTTTATAGCATCCATCAAGCTTAAAACATGAAAGTGTGCTGGGATTTAATTGAATAAGATTGAAAAATAGATGTCAATTAGACAGATACCCAACAAAATACCTAATGATTTACATGAATATCAGAGAGTACTTTTAAAGTTAAAAATAGGGATTTCTTTGTTGCTCAAATTCTTCATTTCATTAAATTCTGTATACTCCAGTGAACATGTAGAGGTCAAGCTTCATTTTCCAAAAACATAATTACATATCCTAATCTGCATTATTTAAAAATCTTTATTAAAGAAACAGAATCTTTAGTTTAAGCTTACAATAACATTGATTTCTGAGGTTTTATGTTGACCAACAGCTAAAATTCTAGGTTGTTTTAAAGGATTCATGTAAATTGAGTTTGTTATGTTTTACTTAAAACCAAACACTATATTACATGTGATTTTCATTGAGTTTTTTCTTCCAGAGCAATGGCAAATGAGAGTTTCAAAGGACAAGGTACCATAAGGCCCGTTTTTGGCCCCCCTATATTTCCTAAATTTTGTTTTGGAAAGCTACTTATCACGTTAAAGTATTCCCTTAGGTTTGAAGTTTGCTTGGATGAACTTCAAAATTATTTTGTAAAAGAAAATGGGTGAGGTTAGGGGGTAAAAGGGCATCAAAAATGTCTAAAGAAGGAAAAACATAGATTTTTGGCCATTGTTTCTTAAAATTTAATAGCATGCGCCTACGTGATCTGGAAAAAATTATGGCGATTTAGACAGCAAAGACAGTTCTGATGACATTGGAATAAAAAAAAATCTGGGTCACGTTGGCGCAGGCACTAAAAAATAAAATAAATGTTGTAAAATCACATGGAAAATGAATAATAATTACAATATTTGAATAATGAAAAGAAAGTTGACCCCCCTCGCCTCACCCAGTTGCGAAAATTAGTGGTTTTGAAGTTCATCCAAACAAACTTCAAACCTCAGGGAATGTTTTAACATAATAAGTAGCTTTCTGAAACAGAATTTGAAAAATGAGAACATAGGGGGGCCAAAAAACAGGCCTTTTATATAGATTAGACCGTTGGTTTTCCCGTTTGAATGGTTTTATACTAGTAATTTTGGGGCCCTTTATAGCTTGTTGTTCGGTGTGAGCCAAGGCTCCGTGTTGAAGGCCGTACTTTAACCTATAATGGTTTACTTTTTTAAATTGTTATTTGGATGGAGAGTTGTCTCATTGGCACTCACACCACATCTGCCTTTATCTACTTATCGTACCTTGTCCTTTATTTTTTTTTTATTTCAGAGCAATCAAATGAGATCAGCAGCTCAAGTTTTATCTCCATTTAATTTTGCACTGGCTTTGTGTCTAGCCCGTATCCATAGATTTGAGGACCAAGTAAGATATAATATTTAAAGTCTATTGATTATTATGTTCTTCTAAACACTCACACTTCAAATGACACAAAATGTAATGCCCCATTCAGATGATATGGGAGAAGTCCAGAGATATAAACCATATTTCTATACCCCAGATAATTCAATGCGGTGAATTTTTACAGAAAATATGATTAACATTAATTTATTAGAAACAACAACAACAAAATATTTACTAGCTAAATTTAACACAAAATTCTTACTGATTTGTAAATCTCTATAGTACAAAATGTAAAAATCAAAAGAAATTGGAAGAATTTTATTTCAGTATTCAAACCGAACCAAATATAACAATTTCTTATATATTAATTTCAATGTATACTTCATCTACTGACAGATTTATGACCTCATAAAGACGATGATATTAAAGAGTTTTAAGGATGGGGAGAAACAATCGTCATCCCAGTGGGTCAGAGAAATAGTTCAGGACACTTGCCATGTGGAAGAATTTGCTTTGGAAACAATAAAGAATAGGTAATTATTATCTGTTTCATTTTTAAGTTGCTCTATTTGATCATTGAATTTTGGATCTACAGTTCTTATGGGTAGGTATGTAAACAGTAAAGAAAGGCTTTAAACAATAACTGTTAATGCAACACTTGACTCTTACTGATCTTTCCAATCTAAGCATTTTTGATATACAATACATGGATATTGTAATGCATTAATTAACGGATTCATAAGACATTTGCATTTATGTTTTACTTACATGAGGAGAATCTGATAGTTAAAAATCATCGCATGAATGTCTCTGCATTATTTATTGTAGTAAATATGGATGGGACCATGTTATACAAGGCTTGGTACACCTAGGATTTCTACTGATGGATTCCTTTGGTCCTAAGGCAATATTTGGTAGGATAGAGACATCAGCAGTACCACAGACTGGACCAACTCACTTAGCTTGTCATCTTGGTAGTCAAATTCTTCTTAATACTTTCAAGGTACTGTTTTTATGCCCCACCTATGATATGTTTTCTGGTCTGTGGCTTCGTTCGTCCGTCCGTCTCTGTTCGTCCGTCCGTCTGTGCTTCCGTTCGTCCGTCCGTCTGTGCGTCTGTTCAGGTTAAAGTTTTTGGTCAAGGTAGTTTTCGATGAAGCTGAAGTCCAATCAACTTGAAACTTAGTACACTTATTGCTTATGATATGATCTTTTTAAATTTAAAGCCAAATTAGACTTTTGACCCCAATTTCACGGTCCACTGAACATAGAAAATGAAAGTGGGAGTTTCAGGTTAAAGTTTTTGGTCAAGGTAGTTTTTGATGAAGCTGAAGTCCTATCAACTTGAAACATAGTACACTTGTTGCTTATGATATGATCTTTTTAATTTTAAAGCCAAATTAGACTTTTGACCCCAATGTCACGGTCCACTGAACATAGAAAATGAAAGTGGGAGTTTCAGGTTAAAGTTTTTGGTCAAGGTAGTTTTTGATGAAGCTGAAGTCCTATCAACTTGAAACATAGTACACTTGTTGCTTATGATATGATCTTTCTAATTTTAAAGCCAAACTAGACTTTTGATCCCAATTTCACGGTCCACTGAACATAGAAAATGAAAGTGGGAGTTTCAGGTTAAAGTTTTTGGTCAAGATAGTTTTTGATGAAGCTGAAGTCCAATCAACTTGAAACTTAGTACACTTGTTGCTTATGATATTATCTTTCTAATTTTAAGCCAAATTAGACTTTTGACCCCAATTTCACGGTCCACTGAACATAGAAAATGAAAGTGGGAGTTTCAGGTTAAAGTTTTTGGTCAAGGTAGTTTTTGATGAAGCTGAAGTCCAATCAACTTGAAACTTAGTAAACTTGTTGCTTATGATATGATGTTTTTAATTTTTAAGCCAAATTAGACTTTTGACCCCAATTTCATGGTCCACTAAACATAGAAAATGAAAGTGGGAGTTTCAGGTTAAAGTTTTTGGTCAAGGTAGTTTTTGATAAAATTGAAGTCCAATCAACTTGAAACTTAGAACATATGTTCCCTATAGTATAATCTTTCTAATTTTAATGCCAAATTAGATTATTACCCAATTTCACGGTCCATGGAACATATGGTAAAGGATAGTGCGAGTGGGGCATCCGTGTACTTTGGACACATTCTTGTTATTACAATATTTTATAATGGCAGTTTACAATTTATTTTCACATTTAAAAACCTGGAAAGTCAATTTGGCATGTACGTGATGATCTGATTAAACAACAATTCCCAGTTTATTTTTGTGTAAATTTAAAATTCAATCACCCTTATGTTGTGTTTTACAAAGGTGTAACTGGTCATATCATGAAAAACAGACAGTTCTCCATATGGTAAATTATATGAACACATAAATATAAAACAATTGTCTCGGACACTTTATAAGAAAACAACACATTTTCTTCAGACCTTCTCAACATTAGTGCAATAACTCAAAGACATCAAAATAGGTTGTTGTATGTTAATATTTGACTTTTCTGTTTTTAAGCAACATGAAATGGTGAGAGCTGAGATTTTAGATCAGATTTTCAACAGAGTTGTTACTAAGGCAACAACACCTGTCAGTCACTACATGGGTAAGATTGAAGAAAAGTTTGTATAAATAAAATAAGATAAACATAAATTTGATAAGAGAATAGATATATTCTTTCATTAAAGTTCTTCCTAGTGCCTTATAAAAGCATGGGACCCTGTTGCTATCTGAATTGATTTTATATTATGTATTATAAATATGGAACTATAACTTTAGGAAACACTGCTATATCAAATCCAGTGATACTATAAGAATATGCTGGGAGAAACGCAGCCTAACTTCTTTTTTTTTTTTTTACTGTTTTTTATTTGTCTCTGATCTGATGTAGTTTAGTTCTTTATGGTGTGAACTTTTTAAAAATGTATGTCAATTAAAGTTTTGACCAAGATTTCCCTGTATTTAATGTTTTGAATGTATTTCCTATTCTTAAGTTCATCACCAGATATTAATTACTTTTAAAAAATGTCTATGTTTTTTTTAAATTTTAGATTTGTTATCTAGTGCAGTCTTGTCAGCACCACAGATTCTTTTGGAATCAACACCAAAAGTACGGGAGATGTTGGACTATCTGTCATTCTTGTCTCCAGTGTCTGCTGAAGCACTTCTAATGGCAATCCATCCACTGCTTAAACTCAGTTTAACCCTGAAAGACTCACTCATACTCATTCTCAGAAAAGCTATGTTTTCAAGGTTTGTTGACAGTATTTAAATTGACATTTGTTATTGCTTGAAAGTTGGTTTAAAACTTCAAATGTTATTTCATGCATAGTCAGACAAACAATTTGTCAATATATATGAGATTTGAATGATTTTATGAGAAGAGCCAGGTGTTTCTGACTTCCAGTGACAATATTTGTCTTATGGATTTGGTGAGTTGTTTCACAGATTGTTTATCTTCCAATCAGCAGGAGGTCTGCCAAATAAAACATCTTAGACGGGCAGTTTTTAAGAATTACTGGATGAATTATATTTGTGTAGTCATTATGTGACAAATAAGACCAACCAGTAGCCTATAACAGAAGAATTGCATTTATACCTTACTTGAAAGTTTATAAAAGTCTTAAGTTGTATACTACTAAGGGGCTGAATTATTTAAAATAGCCACCTGTTTCACACACAATACATATTATGTAAATGACAAAAATTATCTAGCAGTGAACAATTAAAGAAAACTCACATAAACACTTGATAAGACATTCATTCAAATATTTAAAAAAAAAAAAGACTAATGACTGACACAAAACAAATATATTTTGCTTGCTAAATTTGTTTGTAAATGATTTGTTTTTTTGTCTCTTTTCAGACAGTTAGATGCCAGAAAAATAGGCTTACAAGGCTTTCTATTGATACTTAAACATTTTAAAGTCCTAGGAGGTCTTCCATCAAGTCAATCTAGTCAACAGTTCTCAAGTAGTCAGGTAATTAACAGTATGTCTATGAATACTGTCCAATAAGTTTGAGTTTTAAGTTTTATGAGTTATTCCAACCTAGAAGCAATAGAAAATCATTAATACTTATGGGACATTTAAACTGAAAACACCATGAATTCAGAAATGTTTGTGAAACTGAAACTAGTATAATTGTTGAACACGGGACACTTGATAAACTTTTATGATTTTAGGGAATATTAAGTACTAGTAATGCAATCAAAATTTAAAATTTGATTTGATTTGACAACCACACTGAAGACGGGCACCTTACCATAAGGCAAAGAGGTATTTTTATGGCAAGCACATAATGATATTGTGTATTTGATTTGTATGCAGCAACATGTGAACACACCTGTTTTAAATACATATAAGATAGGTATATGATGTAGATAATGTTTATTACTATTTTTAGGTACAGGTAGATATACATGCTAGATATAATCCAGCCAGTAATGAAGCTCTGTGTTTAGAGATTATGGGAAACTTAAGAAGAGTTCTATCACAACAAGTGGATGTCAGGCTTATATTATATCAGGTTTGTCTTCAACATAGTTTGACTTAATTTATAAATAATGGGGTTTGAGTATTCTAAATGAAGTTAAATTCATAAAAGTGCTTCAAGTGCACTAAATGAATTGTGCTATTTTCATTTTATAACTGACCATAATGTGGCTGGGGCATATAGTTAATACAGCTTGTCTGGAAAACACAAATAATTCATGTTTTTTTTTAAATGAAACCTTAAAGGGAAATTCCGCGATTTTTTACTTATCATCTAATTATGTTCATCTTAACATAAAAAACACATTTGCAAAGTTTTAAATTTATATTCCTTCTAATAACGGAGAAAATCAAGTATTTGTAACTTTTTTGGTTGAATTCTCGAGTGGGTCGTGACGTATTAGCCCGATTTATTGAATTCTGGGAAAAAATAAAATCTGTTTAACTCTTATAGCTTATCGACAATATACGTAATTAAAAGCACACAGCTGACGAATGGTCGAAGTTATGAACCACAATATAAGAATGAACGAAAATGGATATGCATATACCGTTTTGTATTGATTGAATTAAACTCCTATAAAATTATCTCTAGTAAATGTTTTTGAATAAATTTAATTAATTATTGTTGAGATTTTTTTCATAAAATATTTATTGAACATTTTTACTGATATTGAACTGAAAATATTTCAGTTCTATTTACCGTTATTGTTTTGATAATCATTTCAATGCAACTAATGTGTGAGCAGAGTGTGTATATTATTTTGTAAAGGTCACTGTATATTTCTCGGCTTGAGGTCAATTCGTTTACCTTGTAGCTATTTAGCCGCAGGTGTGAGTTCAAGCGTACACAGGTATAAATGTTGTTATTTGGAAAGGATAAACAGAAAGGATTAGAAAGAGTATGCTGTCACGATGTTAATACACTAAGATTTAATACACGATGAGAATAAAGATACAATAATTAAATTGTGTAAATTAATTGAAAATAAAATTCAGATTCATAATTCCGAAAGTGTATAAAAATAAAAGGAAACAATTTTTGATTACTTTCTTAGCGGCAATTGGCGTAAAGATTCAAATATGAAGCAAAAAATAGTAGTTTTAATCTTTTATAAAAACTAAATGCAATATTACCCAATTTGATATACCATTGTACATCTGTTTGATATCATTGACTTTACCGGAATTTCTTAACTTGTATTCAAATCTGGCTGTGTTTAAATGCTAATAAAACTATTGCAATTTTAAAGTTTTTAATTGACAAAAAAATACAACATACAACATGCATGATTTTTTTTAGTTTCTTTTTAACATTTTATTCTTACATAATTAAATTCATTTGACAATCATTTACACGAACTTTTTGTGAAAAGAATATCAATTATCTAAGCTAAGGCATTATTTCTTTTGAGGATTTTTGAGGATTTTTTTTAAAATTCTATGATAATATTTGTGCAATGTTGAACATGATAGCCGTCATTAATCCAAATAAGTAATACAGTAGTTGTAATAAAAGTTATATTTTAGTCATGCATAACTGATATTGATGAATTTATAATAGTTCGTCCATACATCGTTGTTTTTGAAACAATCATTATTATTATACATGTAAGTTTCCTGACGTATAAGAGCCATTACAATTCCAATTCCTAGTGGCGTTTCGTTCGTTTGTTTGTTGGGAAAGGAGAGGAAATGCAACTGCTTGTACAGATAAACGACAGAATTACCATACAAGCATTTATAGTCAACACAATCAGAAAGAGGTCCCATCGTTAGACGGGGAATATGAAGGCTTCCAAGAATGAACAAGTGACATGTCTAACTCTGAACAGTTGGAAAACAGACTATCGACATCGACCGCTTGTTCTTAATATTTGAAACTGTATGCATATATATACGTATACGTTTATGATATATATAGTGATGAGTTCTTGCGTCTGACAAAAACTAAATTCCTTCATGGTTATATCTTGCCATACGTTTATATTGGTTTGTAAGGTGATTACTCACAATCGTTATTTGAAAATCCTGTTTGTGAGATGTAGATTCATTTCAATACAGAAATTTCGTCTATATATTTCACAAGTGTATAACACGGAGAAGCTCTGAAGGTCCATTACTCCCATTTTGTTTGGGTGTGAACCATCGATGTTTACAGCAATATCACAGAATAAGATGATGATGGTAGAAAGAACTATGGGCGTCATGTGGCAAATATTACATGCATATCGGACAATGAGTTGTCAATCTGTATGAAAAGATTTCCAATACAACCATATTATTGAGAAGGAATGTTTACATGCTATACTCTCGTACTAGTATTACAGGGTTCTTGTGGCGTTCACCTTAGACACACATCTTTTTAACGATGTTTAAAAAAAAGACAGAACCAATTTAATGTCATATTTCCCTATTTTTTAAATATAACTAAAAGTCTTTTATCTGACAAGAATATCCCTATTTAGCGAACAAGTAATTTATTCTTTTTTCTGTTATTGAATACCAAGAAAGAAAATAAATCCCGAAATTAATTTGAAACTTTGATACTCAAAAGTTTCCCAGCAAAATATTCACATTCCCTGGGGATAATTAGTGTTCGTCCAGTGGCATATATAACAATTGTGATGACGAATTACTTCCTTTGTTCGAGAACAATCTTATTGAAATATAAATCTGTGATTTTACTAGGTCCACAGCTTCAATGAACCAAAGCAAAAGTTATACATCGACCTGTATTTAAATCAAATTGGTTCTCTTCTTCTTCTGGTATACAATAGTCTATCGACATTCGATGATTACATACTGTTGGTATACGTGGACTAGTCTATTTACAACAATTTTACCCCTATTTATTCAAAATATATGTTTTTTTCTTATGTTCAATGTATACATGTATATATTTTAAATTGCGCTATAGTTCCGTAACTTTCTATCCAGTCGTATAAACGAATCGTCGGCAAGTGCGTACATTTTTTTAAATCAATATTTCTGGTCTGTTCCAATCTGTCCTTCACTATTGACAATGACTATATATTACATTTTCCCAAATTCACCCTTGGAAAAAATATTTAAATAGATTTTAATTTCATCAAATCTTATTCTTTGGGTATTATTTATATGTTTATGAATTATATTCTTTACACCAGAAATGTTATTTATAAACAAGCGTATGAGTTTAGTAATGACAAGTAAGACAGAGTTGTATATTATTCATCTGATAGTTCAAATGGAAAGTTATAAGTTATAAGTTATCAGCCGTGTACACTGATCAATACCTGCAGAAGTGAAACGATGCATGAACTTGCAAGCCCGACAGGAAATCGCTTGAATACCTGGACGTGTCACCTCACACCCCTCACAATACCTTTGGAAGTAATACCTTTAGCCATGCTGGTGATCAGATGAGGGAAGATCAAAATATATTTGTTTATTACTTTAAAGAATTATGAACAAATTAGATTTTCGAAAACAATTTTCACGGAACACTTATTTATGATTTCAACTTTGACTTTTCACCTAATTCCAATATCAACAGCTTAAAAACAACAGACCATAGTAATTTAAAAAAAGTAACAATATTTTTCGTATCAAGTTAGTTAGTCGGATAAAACAACCGTACGATTGACAAGATATCGACATGCAATTACGACTACATCGGTTACTGTAGTTTTGTTTCTTTGTGGTTTATAGACATATCGTTTTTATTAATCGGGAAAGAAGACAAAATGGCGGATCGCAGAGAATTGATACTCTAAATTTAAAATCGATGGTGATCGCTTATCAAGCGGAATAAAACTTTAATATCTATGAATTTGAGCATTTTTATACAGAATGAACATAATATCAATTTTTGATTTTTATGCGAAGTTTCCCTTTAAGGACCATTTTGATGAAAATGATGACCAGAAAAAAATATTACAATTTAAATAATGTTTGCAATGCCGACTGATATAAATAATTGATTCGATAGCTAGAGTTCTTTATGATGCTGATTATTGTATATGCTGATTTTTTACAGGGACTATATGATGCTCTTTGCAGAAATACACAGCTTCAGGGACCAGTTTTAGACTTACTGAAAACTCAGGTAAAATATGTTTATAAGAACAAAGTAAATAGTCTTTAAAATCTTCATTTACTGGAACACTGTTTTATGAATAAAAGGACATATAGGTATATGTTTAATGAAGATGTATCAATTTTTACAAAAAGAGAAAATGAAATTTATAAAAATGTATATCCTGTTAAAATCTTACGGGGCATTACAGTTTCAAATGGAAAATATTTAATATGTTGGCTGTGAAAATTGGATTTACTTAGTTCATTACTGAGACCAGAAGTTACTTTTAGGTAATCATTAGTATAAAAATAAGGAGATAGGTATAATTGCCAATGAGACAACATACCACCAGAATTCAAATTTAGTGGGATTTAAGCAATCATTAGTCACTGTACAGCCTTCAATAATGAGGAAAACTTTTTATGCACAGATTTTTCTCTCTCAGATAGTTGACAAATTTGATTCATGTGAAAGTAAGATGTGGTATGATTGTCAATGAGATAACCTTTAATCAGAGACCAACTGAAAAAGATAAAAAGATGCAATACATATTAATAATTGAATAATGTATTCAAACATTTTTAGTTCAAGAAATACTATGAACCATCTGAAGATGTAAATCCACCTTATAAACTGGATTTGTGTATATCTGCTCAAGGGGATCAAGTTTTCTTGGCAGAACCTTTGGTAAGTATATATCCTTGGCATACTGTAGTAGACTATATTCTGAATTTGATAAATTCCTGTGTATTGAAAAAGTTTCTGAATCCTCTTTAAATATTTATAGATTTATATTGTAAACATTGTTCAATTTAATAATAATTTGAAGTAGTATGATTGCCTCTGAGACAACCATCCATCAGAAACTAAATAGTGTGTAATTATAGGTGACTGTACATCCATCAATAATGAAAAAACACACAACATATGGTAAGCTATAAAAGCCATAGCCTTACAAAAAACTAAACAAATCAAAAGGGACCCCCCTTCCCCCCCAAAAAAAAATGCACATGCCTAATTGGTTTGCTTTCATATTTTGCTAGCATTCTCTGTGTTTGGTGTAGACTTGTTCCTAAAGATCTAAGGCTTTATTATTCTGATATTACAGGCCCATCTTATATGTTGTATACAGCTATGTCTAGTTAAGATACTGAATATATGTAGACAAACTAACAGTGATTTTATTATTCTAATATTTCAGGCCCATCTTATATGTTGTATACAGTTATGTCTAACAAAGATAATGGATATACGTAGACAAACTAACGGTGATGACGAAGAAGAGGATGTAACACGTAGCCACACAGAATTAGAAGATATAATGGATTCACTTGTTAAAAGGATGATAAAGTCAGAAATGGAAGACTTTGAACTGGTATAAATAGTTAAAAACATATATTTGATCTTTGTTTATTTGCATGCTTCTTTTTTAATTTTGAGGAATGGACAGATATCTGTATTATTGTAAATTTATTTAAATGTGCTATCCCTTGCTGAAGAGCTACATGTAACAAAATATCATGACTGGTTAACTACACAATGGCAAATATAATAGTTTAACATGAAAACTATATCAAAGGGAAAGTAATTTGATAACATTAAGGAGACAGCACAGTGAAAAGCAGATCCAGATGGTTTTGGAGTTGTTTAAATACAAATAGTGTAAGTGAATATAGATTTAACTGTAAAGTTTTAACTAATAAAATGAATTTTTCAGGACAAGTCTGCAGATTTCTCACCCAATAACAGTGTTGGAGTAAAAAACAAACTCTTTGCTATACTTGTGATGGGTACTTATGAGGTGTTAATTGAATATATATTCAGAACAGGACATAATAGGTATGGTTTATTATTCATAGACAGTAAAAATAATTTCTTTTTTTCCAACAATTATTTACTGCTCTCTTAGTTTAGTCCATGCATCAAATTCAAGATTATTAATTTTTTTCTTTTTTTCTGATACTTTTATTTGGAGAACCAATTTTTTTTTTTAATGAAAATTGAAATTTGAACCAAATGTATAAAAAGGTTTGTCTAAATTCACCTGGATTTATTTTAAGCCAGGGTCATTTTCATAGTCCTTCTTAGGTTGCACTTATGAGAATATTGACAATGCGATTTCCCATAGGAACTCCCTTTGTAACTAAAACTGTGCCCCTTTTACTTTAGTTTTGTAAAAAAATTATGTCCTAGAACAGAAAATTGATATGCACTACTATTTTAAAGGTCAAAACATATTTGTATTTTATGAGGTTTTGAGGACATTTTGTTGTATTTCCAAACATGAAAACAAAAACAAGCACTTTAAGATGGCCATTTCATTAGATTTTTAACCGGATTTTTGTGACAAAAATGTCGGTTATTGATTTGGGGATGTACGGCGGGCGGGCGGCAATCAAATGTTGTCTGTGCATTAATTCATGAAGCATTCAACCAAAGCTTTTAAAATTTTAATATGTTGTTATTAACAACTAAATGAAAGTCAAGTTCAATAATGGCGATTTTGACTTTTAATGTTCAGGAGTTATGGTTCTTGAAAGATTGAAAAATGGAGTTTCCAGTCGTGTCCGTGCATTTACGCTTGAACTGTTCTACCTAAGCTTCCCAAATTTTAATATGTTGTTACTGATGACAAAATGGAGGTCAAGTTCATTAATGACGATTTTGACTTTTACCGTTCAGGAGTTATGGTTCTTGAAAGATTGAAAAATGGAGTTTCCAGTCGTGTCCGTGCATTTACGCATGAACTGTTCTACCTTAGCTTCCCAAATTTTAATATGTTGTTACTGATGACAAAATTGAGGTCAAGTTCAATAATGACGATTTTGACTTTTACCGTTCAGGAGTTATGGTTCTTGAAAGATTGAAAAATGGTGTTTCCAGTCATGTCCATGCATTTACGCATGAACTGTTTTACCAAAGCTTCCCAAATTTTAATATGTTGTTACTGATGACAAAATAGAGGTCAAGTTTAATAATGACGATTTTGACTTCAGACAGCTGATGATGAGTCCCGTTTTACTGGGATCGGAATACCTCTTTTATATTTCCCGGGACTCATAGGCGAAAGGGTTAAGCAATGCTTAAGTTTTCTTATATGACAAGGACATTCTTAACCAAAACCCAAATTTATTATTATGAATTTTTTTACAGATGTAGATTAATATCATTTTAATTATAGATTCTTCTGTGGAAAATTTACAAAAATTTAAAAGGCAATGTTTACAATATTGCTGGTGAAGAATTAAATTTTACAGTAATTTATAAATTATTGATACAAATCTATGATATTATGAATAAAATAATAGTAAAAATTGTTTCAATTATGTTGGGTTTTTTTTCAGTGATACAAGTTGCAGAGAAATTTTACAACTGTTTGGAAACTATACAAAACTTTATGATATTTTGAAAGAAAAGTCCAATCAGACTGGTGGAAAGAAAGGAAAGACAACTTCAGTTAAACCACCGCTGAGCCTTATGTCAATTAGTTGTGTATCATCTCTTCTGGAGACTTTAATCATGTAAGTTTTTTATCTAACTAGACTGGCTCAATTGGCAGGTGTTAATTTTCTCATTCTTTTACCTTTATTGTCATTTTATAAGAAAAAAATTTTTAAAGACAACTTGGCCAAAATTGAACCAAAGTTGGGAATCTTCCAGTTTTTCTTCAATTTACCATTCGACATTGTGGATACATTATTTACTGGGTACCAATTTTCTCAGCTTTATGTTAATAACAAATTAAAATCATCAACAATGTAATTATATCCTCTTGCCTTGACCTTTCAAGGGTTATTTATTTTAGTTAACCAACAACCCTAGTTATTTGATAATGAAAGGAGTTCTGTAATATAATAATTGTATTTCAAAAAATTAAATTTTTCATGATATCATGTGTGAAGAAAACATTTCTCAGATTAAACATTCATGTAAGAGTTGTTATAACTCTCAAAAGTAAAAAATGTCTTGTTTTGTAAAAATTATGAGTCTGGTATGTTTTACAGGATTCAGCTCCAAGTAACAAAGAAAACTTGGCAGGACTGAGAGAAGATCTAGGATTTTACACTCATGTGTTGAATATAGCACACCAGAAAGTTCATCAGATACAGGAAAAGGCAATGTGATGGACCTGAAGGAAAGAAAAGAGTAAACTTATGAATATTGTGTCAGCTTGCAGTATAGTACATAAAAGAGTAAACTTATGAAATATGTGTGTCAGCTTGGTAGGTATAGTACATAAAAGAGTAAACTTATGAATATGTGTGTCAGCTTGCAGTATAGTACATAAAAGAGTAAACTTATGAAATATGTGTATCATCTTGGCAGGTATAGTACATAAAAAGTAAACTTATGAAATATGTGTATCATCTTGGGTAGGTATAGTACATAAAAGAGTAAACTTATGAAATATGTGTGTCAGCTTGGCAGTATAGTACATAAAAGAGTAAACTATGAAATATGTGTATCATCTTGGCAGTATAGTACATAAAGAGTAAACTTATGAAATATGTGTATCATCTTGGCAGTATAGTACATAAAAGAGTAAACTTATGAAATATGTATCATCTTGCAGTATAGTACATAAAAGAGTAAACTTATGAAATATGTGTATCATCTTGGCAGGTATAGTACATAAAAGAGTAAACTTATGAAATATGTGTATCATCTTGGCAGGTATAGTACATAAAAGAGTAAACTTATGAAATATGTGTATCATCTTGGCAGGTATAGTACAGCAGTATATACAAGATGTTAATACATACACATTTACTCTACCAGTACCAGTCCTAACATTGTCCTATCCCTTTTATGATCCTTGTTATAAGGTTGTCAAAAGAAACATTTATTTTGATGTTCAGGGAGTTATGATGACTGACACTGACTATTAAATTTTATTTTCTACTTTGTTAAAAGTTTAATTTTAGTCTATTTTTTTCTACTTTGTTAAAAGTTAAATGTTAGTGACAGTTATTTTTTACTATATAGAAGTATGAAATCTTTTAACAAAACCAAAAACAATCAACATCCATAAAAAATTTCATGTATTTGCCAGATATCTTGATTTTGGCATTTTTTGCCCTTATGTAGTATATTTAGAATGTAATACATTACAAACAATAGGATTTTAGCATCTTAAATTTTCTCCCATGAATCAAAACTGTGAGAGAAAGTTTCAACGTTTAATATGTTAATAATAAAAAAAAATCGACTTCTATTTGTTTATGATAGAGAGATACTGGATTATCCATTTTTATTTGTAGATTATTTCTGAAATACTACACAGAGAATCAGAAGACAGGGAGGAAGGAAGGAGAGGGAAAGTATTGACAGGATTATGTTTAGAGGGATTAACCAGTGTAATCACAATCATTTTACAACAATTTTCTAACCAGCTGATGCAATGTCTCTGTGATATAGGTATGCTGCTTGAATTTTATAGTTATTTTATTTATCACAGTTTTATAAACAAGTTGACTTACCACAAACAGCAAAATTGTAGAAAATGCTACTGTTAACCAACTTATTTCACATAAGCACTAAAGAGCCAATAGACAACTTTGGAGTTCGATGCATTTCCGTCAAAAACTCTGGTTTTAGTGAAAGTCATTTTTGCATTTAGGGGCGTCATCACTTCCATTTCAATGTTAAGTGAGTGGTTGGAAAACTATAATTCTATATTGTACGAATTATTTGGAAAATTGAATTCTCAAAATTGACAATTGGCACTGCTGTCATTAGGGAATTTTCATTAAGTACATACAGAACAACCATTATTTCTAGTTTATCCTGCACAATGACAATCGCTAAGACGCTTGATGAACGTTAATAGTGCAGGGATACAGGCGATCCCCTCTAAATGATGTCATAAAGGCGCGTATAATTGAAGAGTTTCCGGTAAAGGATGAACTCGAAAGTGGTCTATAGAGATTTATTAACAGAATAAATGTATTCCAACTTCCATTAAGAAATATTTATATATGATACATTCTTGAGAATTTATATCTGCAAAAATAAGTTGGTTTCAGAATTTATTGATGCTGGTATTCAAACATACATCAAACAATAACTCGCTGAAGTTTAAAATAAAGCAACTATGTGACTTTGTGGTAAAAAACTTTTTTATCAGGGTTTTGTGTTGTAGAAATGTTATTGAAACTGAAACTTATACACATCCTATTTATACAAGCTATTGGTACAACATATGCACTAGGTAATGCTTATCAAAATCTGCTGTACACCAATTGCAGAATCCACTGTATTTCAAAGGCAATCTGAAAAACAGGCAAAAAAAGCTATCGGGAAAAATAGATGCTATTGCATCTGACACTTTGGTAGATAGTTATAGGGTGTGCTGTAAATATTTGTATTTTTATGGAAATACTCTTTTGTCCAAAAATAGAAAACTTAACTTTAGAAATATTGAAAGTAGACATAGAGTGGGGTGCTCATTTTCGCCATATCCATGTTTCTTCAGTTTATGTTCAGGTCTTTATGTTTTGAAGTATACTGATATTTCTATATGAAGATAACTTCAAATACAAAATATCTTAGCTTTAAAACGTGTTTGTTTTGAGAAAAATCATTTGAAATGTTGGATTAAAGGTGTTTGAAATTTCCTGATGTTTTGTCAACGGGACACATATTCGCCGTTGTTACACATCTGTTTAAAACCAAATAACTGAGCTTAAACAATATTTATCAAATAAATTTCATTATAGATGAATAGCAGACATTTGAAAGGTGTAAAAAACTGAAATTTAGGGCAATCAGTCAAAGAATTACTAAAGAAATACTTCTTTGAAATCTTTTTTTTATTCAGAAATTGGCTGAAAATCGTTGTCCGTTTTCGGTCCTTGCGTAAGTGCCGAAATTTGGTCTCATTTTCAAAACAATCATATTGTTATAAAAATAATTTACCGCATATTTCTTCAATTTCAACCATCCTTTGAAGTTTACACCTCAAAATCATAAAACGGCGAAATTGTGTCCACGGCGAATATGAGCACCCACTCTACATACTTCATGTATATAAGATATTAACATTATTTTTTTCTTTCTTTTCTTAATTGTTCACAGCTGATACTGATACTCAAACAGATAAACAGAAGTAATATACACATCGTAAAGAAATGTCAGGTTGTAGCATATCCATATTAACATTTTTATTTGCCTCACCTAAGATAACCTGGGGCTTGAATTTTGGAAGTCCTTGGTAGTTTACCAAAACTTGAAACTTGGGACACATGTTCATTATACTATTGATTTTTATACGACCTCAAAAAACCTTTTTGCGTCTCAAATTGGTATGACATTGTCGTCTCCTGCAAAATCCAAAGACACTTTGGTTTCCAGGCAATAACTTTTATAGTTAAAGTGAATGGATCTCAATGAAATTTTACCAGAAGGTTCAATACCTCAAAGGGAAGGTTGGGCTTGATTTTTGGGTTGTGGTACCAACAGTTTAGAAATTTCGAAGCAATTTTGTAGTATCCGGGCAATAACATGTCTGTTGGTGATTTGATCTCTCTGAAATTGTACCACAACGTGCCATATAATGGGAAGACTAGGTATGAGTTTGGGGTATTTGCCCCAAATGTTCAGGAATAAGGGGCCAAAAACAAGCAATTTTGTAGTTTCAGGACCATAACTTCTTTGTAAGTGTATGGATCTCTCTGAAATTGTAACACAAGGTTCCATATCTCAATGTGAAGACTGGGTATGAAGTTGGGGGTAATTGCCAAAAATGTTCAGGAATAAGGGGCCAAGAAAGGGGCCAAATACTAGCATTTTTCTAGTTTCTTGACAATAACTTGTATTTAAGAGTATGAATCTTTTTGAAATTGTAGTGCAAGGTACCATACCTCTAAGGGAAGGCTGGGATTGAGTTAGAGGGTAATTACTTCAAGGGGGGTATAAAAAAAATAGTGAGGGGATTTTTTTTATTCATAGTTTTGAAAATTTTCCATTTTTCAATTAATTATAAAAGATATATATAAAATTAAAAAAGACTGATATGACAGGAGAAACACACCATACAGGATGTTTAAAAGTTATCATATGAAGTATTGTGCAATAGCACAGTATTGCCCATAAGCAAAATATCTTCCAATTGCATATAAACCGCTAAAGCACAGTATTGCACAATAGCAAGAAATAACAGATTGCAAATTATTGCGCAATAGCATGAAATAACCAATTGCAGAGTATTGTGCATTAGCAAGAAATCTTCAATTTGCACAGTATTGCACAATAGCAAGAAAAATCTTATTGGACAGTATTATGCAATAGCAAGAAATCTTTTATTACACAGTATTACCCTGTAGCAAGAAATCTTCTATTGCACAGTATTGGGGAGTAGAATTTTATTGCACAATATCACAGTATTGCCCAATAGCAAGAAATAACCAATTGCAAAGTATTGCGCAATAGCAAGAAATCTTCAATTGCACAGCATTGCACAATAGCAAGAATTCTTCAATTGCACTGTTTGCACAATAGCAAGAAATTTCTTATTTCACAGTATTGTGCAATAGCAAGAAATCTTTTATTGCACAGTATTGCCCTTAACAAGAAATCTTAGTATTGCTCAATAGCACAGTATTGGGGAGAAGCACTTTGTTGCACTATAGCACAGTATTCTTCAATTGAAAATTAATACAAATATTTTAACCCATTTTGAATTTTTAAGATCTTTCACTACATTTATTTTGTGTCAGAAACCTATTTTATGTCAAAAATTTGATCACAGTCCAATTTCAGACAGTATTCAAGCTTGGATATTGTGTAACAAATTCCACCAACTGTTCAGGGTTCCACCTCTGTGGTTGTATCAGGCTGCGAAGCAGTTTTATGTTTGATAGATGCCAAAATAGTGTTTAATCCAGATTTCATGGTTCTTTTGAAACTTGAATTGGGATAGTGTCAAGTCTTAAGGACACATGTTGTTGTTTCATGGCTAGTATGCAGACTTTGGCAAATCCCTGAAATCTGGTTGCACAAAGATAAATGAATCAACTACACAACTAATGTTATTTTATTTAATCATTATCTTTAGATTATCCTTGATTTATGAAATAAAGTTCAGAATGCATGATTAGAGTGCAAAAATAAAGTAATGTAGGTAATATTGATGTATTTTATTATGGCCTTGTCAAATTGAATGAGAGTAGAAAAGGGAGCTGGTATTTTTTAAGCTTGTAAACGGTGATTAGATGAATAATTAATTAAACTCAAATACATTGTAGCGATTAACTATTAATATATTGTCATCTACTGAAGAAGGAAAACATTGGAAAGAAGTTGCCTCCCTTTTAAATATTATTCATCAGTTGTGTAAACAGATGACACACACCAGTGATCAGTATGACAAAGTTACTAACTGGATCCTCAAGTTATGTCAAGAACAAGAAATAGGTTAGTTCTTATATACAGTTAAATAATTTGAAAAAAAATCATTGAATTTGAATAGTTTGTAGGTTTTTTATGCCCCACCTACGATAGTAGAGGGGCATTATGTTTTCTGGTCTGTGCGTCCGTCCGTCTGTTCGTTCGTCCGTTCGTTCGTCCGTCTGTCCTGCTTCAGGTTAAAGTTTTTGGTCAAGGTAGTTTTTGATGAAGTTGAAGTCCAATCAACTTGAAACTTAGTATACATGTGCCCTATGATATGATCTTTCTAATTTAAATGCCAAATTATAGTTTTGACCCCAATTTTACGGTTCACTGAACATAGAAAATGATAGTGCAAATTTCAGGTTAAAGTTTTTGGTCAAGGTAGTTTTTGATGAAGTTGGAAGTCCAATCAACTTGAAACTTAGTATACATGTGCCCTATGATATGATCTTTCTAATTTAAATGCCAAATTATAGTTTTGACCCCAATTTTATGGTTCGCTGAACATAGAAAATGATAGTGCAAATTTCAGGTTAAAGTTTTTGGTCAAGGTAGTTTTTGATAAAGTAGAAGTCCAATCAACTTGAAACTTAGTATACATGTTTCCTTTGATAAGATCATTCTAATTTTAATGCCAAATTAGAGAATTTATTCCAATTTCACGGTCCACTAAACATAGAAAATGATAGTGCGAGTGGGGCATCCGTGTACTGTGAACACATTCTTGTTTATATTTATTTTGACAGTTTAAACAATATTTTAATTTGAAACATGTAGTACATGTATTAAAATAAGTCTTGGATTTAAGGTTACCGTATTTTTGTTGATGTAAATAACATTTTTAAAACTTCAAAAAAATTGTGCCATGAAATTACTTTTTATTACCAGCAGATGGAGTATCTGCCTCTTGTTTTCTTAGGTTTGCCCAACTTTTGATTTGTTGAATCAAGATAAAAAATAATTGATTCAACATTGCTCAACATGAAGTAAATTAAGGTGTGTTGTCTTTTATTTTAGACGATTTACCAACATGTAAATTAATGTTATCAACATTGATTGATATGACACAACAGATGAAGAGTTGTTCCCCTTTGTTGAGAGAACTTTCTCAAGATATTCACAGTCAACTTGGAGACATTGATCAGGTGAGAATATAAAACCTAGCCATAGTTTCATTTTAAAAAGAGAGCAATTTTTTGATTTTTTCTATTTCATAAAATAGAGCTTCAGCACTTGTACTTCATTTATATTGATTGATTGATATATTGCTGGTGTTGAACACCACTATCAGGACACTTAGCTATATCACCACAACCAGTGTTTTTTTTTTTTATTAATGGAGGGAACCAGACTACCCTGGGGGGAGCTAAAACCTTTTGAAAAAAAGGGTTTGAAACTCACAACCTTACTGTAGACAGACAAGGGATCACTGTAGATGAATTTCTAAAACAAATGGCCACTGAGGCACCAATCTCATTTAGAGGTAAAAGAGGACTAAAGGACAACCATTGACATCTCTTAATCACATCCAGTTCTCTGATTTAATGTGTCATGAATAGACTATATCCAAGTGTTTTTGTTGTTATATCTAGATGATTTGCCTGATAGCTTTAATCATTTTGCATAATCAGAAGATTTAATAAGGAGGTATAGTCATGTACTTGAAGTACAAAAAAATATGGATTCTTTGAGTAAATATTAACCACAATAAAATTAAAGTATTCAGCATAGTGAAAAAGTTCTTACTGATAGCTTGGTAGTAAATAATGAAAAAAAATGTCCACATCTGCCTTTAACAGTTAAAAGTATGGTAATTAGTATCCTTAATCTTGGATTAATCTATTATGGTTTATTTTATGACTTTTATTTTGTCTTAGGAAGTAGAGGTTGAAGACAGAACCAATTTTGCCCTTTTAACGCCAAGGTCAGCAGCTCCCATGGTTGTTCTCCTAGTTCTGAATCACATGGATAGAGACTTAGATGACACAGAATGGGTGGTCAATAGATTAAAGGCTGATATCCTGGCAGAGAGTGCCCTGGGTGAGTTCCTAATAACTGAAAAGGAGTTTAGTTTTTAAAGAAATTAAATCTTACATGATAAGAAATTTCCACAAAATTTGTTCACAGTCATGGCCAATGAAGTTATACTGTTTTAATTTAAATCTAAGTTAAATTGCTTAGCGGTCAGGAAGGAAACAGCAATTTTTTTAAAATTCATTGATTGAATGAATTATTTTGAGCTTTTTGTTCATTGCCAGAGAGTTCTAAAATTTGGCAAACAACCAATTATTTAATTTTAAACATTTCAAATATTCAAATCTGATGTATTTTCAGAGGATGATACTGGAGTTGATTTGACCCAGAGAGAAGGACGAGAAAAATCTGTTTGTACAAGACTTTGTGTAATAGTAACAGCCTTTCATGAACTGGTTCAATCTGCCATACCTGTTGGCTCCTGTGCTGAGGTTATGATTAAAGTGGTCACCAGATTATTCACAACTATTACACTACTTGTCAAGTTTGTAAGTCTTTAAAAGAAATTTATAGTTTAATTTATTGATTTCAATGTGGAAAATAATGCTTAAGGATAAGCAGAAATTCTTTCATTTCAGACGAATAAGTTAGATACTGAATAATTATATTTGGCATTAAAGTCTAAAATATAAAACAATTTTTAAGCATAGCATTTTCCAAGAAATCATACAAATTGTGAAATTGCAATACATACTTTTCTGTTACTCTCACACATGATGGTGTATGTTTTTTAGTAATGACTGTTTCAGAAGTAAACACAGGGGTGGGGACATGGGAGGCATTTTTATAAGCCACCAAACACCCATAGAAGAAAATTTGCATTTAACTTATAATTCTTAAATAAATTTTAAGGAAAATGCAACTACCAACAATTGATTAATATGAGTGCCTATCATCCCCCATCATGATCAATTTTGGAACTGTCCTAAACTAATTCACATTTCTATTCATTATAAAATGCAGGTTGGAGGTACTAGATAATAACATTATTATTAATATTCTAATAGTTATATTTGCAGATTCTAACAAGTTAAAATTTTAAGAGTTGTTTCATGAAGCTTGAAAACATTTTTTGTCTTCATGTTTCTTAATTTTTATGCCCCACCTACGATAGTAGAGGGGCATTATGTTTTCTGGTCTGTGTGTCTGTTCGTCCGTTCGTCTGTCCAGTTTCAGGTTAAAGTTTTTGGTCGAGGTAGCTTTTAATGAAGTTGAAGTCCAATCAACCTGAAACTTAGTATATATGTATCTTATGATATGATCTTTCTAATTTTAATGTCAAACTAGAGTTCTGACCCCAATTTCCACTGAACATAGAAAATGATAGTGCGAGTGGGGCATCCGTGTACTGGGGACACATTCTTGTTCTTTATGTAACCTAAAAACAAAGATAACAAAATATGATTTATGTTTTCATTTCAGTTCTTGTGTTCATGTAAATTCATGCAGAGCTTAAATAAACCAAAAAAATTAAAAAATTAAATCTTTTATTTTTAGTATTTAAGCCTGTACAGTAGCAAAGCAGGACACCTTTCAGGAAGGTTTGAAAAGTTGATTAAACTTATTGGTACACAACTGACACCTTATGTGTATTCCATGATTACATATATCCAAGTAAGTCAAATATTTATTAGGAAGTTTGTATACAACATGCAATAAGATTTAAAAATATGGTTACTTTGGAGTTTATCAGCATAAACATTTTAATTCTGTCAGATATGGAAATTTGGAGCTGAGTTTAACTCTAAAAATGTCATAACTATATCCCTTGTAAAGAAGTTGATGAGTATTTTGAGTATTCACACAAATTTGAAAAGGATCTGATTAAAAAATGTAGGCATGTTCACTCTGACGACAAGATTGACATCCAAATTTTAAATTACTAGCTTAACTTAGTAATATTCCTCTTATAAACTCTTCCTTTGTATGAAACAGAAATTAATAGGCAAGAAGTGGAATTCCCAGTGAGATACCTATGATCTGGTATATTTGGATACCAGTTGTGTTTGAAACACATACAACACATATTTTGCATATTTTAAAAATAGCCATAACAGCTTAAAATGCAGCATTACAATCAATTAGATAGATAATGCAAGCCAGATCAAAGGGGAGGAAGAACATGTGTGAAATATGTAAATATGAAATTCAAAGAAATTATTAATATGACTTTCACAAGAAATTGAAAGAGAAAGAGGGGGGAGTTAAAGATGTTATTGAGAATTATAACTTCCAGAATAGTATATACAGTCTTAGGCCAGGATTTTTTAATTTGTTGGTTTACGGATCCGCCGACCCGATTTTTCCGATTTCCAGAATAAAAATAAAATTGACTTTTCATGCTTTTTTATTCCCGCCGACCCTAACAAATGCATTATCCCTGAAAAATAATTAAATAATTTTTTTTTATGAAATGAAATGCATTTATCACTAACAAAATTGATAACACTTTCTGTTGTGAAAAAATAAAACTTCCAGTTTACGTTTCTAAAAATAGACAAATCAATTATAACTGACCTTGAAATGTCGTTTGCGCAAATAATATTGCGGAACGAAACTTGTTTTTAAAACCAATTACACAATAAGTTCGTTTCCCTTATTTGTCATCAGTCCGTAAGATCATCATCTCATAGAAATAGACTTGTCCAAATGTGGACAGGGTAAAGGCATCAAGTTGAAGTACTGAATATTAACAAATCATTTGGAATTTTCTTGTTTCATAGATAATAAAAAAATTATCGTCCATTTGGATAAAAAACGGGAATGCGAGACAACAGATTAACCCGATAATCTCGTTTTCCAGTGGACGAGTCTATTAGGTTTTTAACACGTGTGTTGAAACTTATTTTCGTACGACGTTTTTACATTTTTTTCTTTATCAGTTTTCGTGCTTGAAGATCATTATTCACCAAGTTTTCTGGAATTGATAAAGAGCTACGCGAATTTATTTTTCTTGTTTCTGATATGACGATTTAATTTCGTCTTTGTCCGTGCACCCCCCTTTTTTACTGTAATTTATTAGACAATGTCATGCGATGTTTATAACATTTGAGCAATAATATTTCATCGAACTAAAATTTAAGAAATGATGATAAAATAGCATAACAAACATATTGTTAGAAAGGTGAAATATATATTGATTTTGCATATTTTTCTGTCTTCAAAGATGATTTTTTTTCTTTCTTTTTTTCCCGACCGACCGACCCGACTTTTTCATGGGGAAAATCCGTAAACCATCAAATTAAAAAACCGTGGCCTTACTAATTCGAAAAAAAATATTGAATAAAAGAACATGTCCTGCTCCTTGTATATTAAAATTCTTATGTTAAGCTATTGTGTTATTTACAACTACTGTCTTTCTGTAAAGAATATGAATCCATGTGAAAAACAAGTAAAATGAACATAACAGTAAACTGTGGCAATATAAAAAAAATATAAAAAAAACTGGTACAATGACCTTAACAGTAACTACATTTAACATGATCTGTCCTTCTAGACCACAGAGAATGAACAAATACAACAAACCATGGAAAAGGGCAAAAAGGATAAGAAAAAGAAGACAGCTGCTGCCAAGGCTGGAAGTGTAAGTTAATATCAAAATTATAAACATTTTCCACAATTTTTTTTACAAACTATAATTATATACATGTTAACCAGCTTTTCTGCAATTTATTATTTTATTACAAATTTTATCTAAAGATATTTTAACTAAGTTATTGGGAAGAAATGACTAAGCAGATTCAGGTGGCTATCAATGATATATGTTTTTTATACACCTTATCGCTATTCCCGGCTTAACCAAGAATCTGTCCAACTTCAAGTATTGACATACAACAATCAGTTTTCCATTGTGGAGTCAAATATTTTGTATTATGAAGTCAAAATTTTACGGGAACCTGTGTAAAGTTGAGTAATGGTCAAGAACATCATTACTGTCCTTTGATTTTCGTTGTCCACATATATAGTACCTAGTGTTGACAGTGTGTTAATTGCCAATTTTTAGCTCACCTGGCCCGAAGGGCCAAGTGAGCTTTTCTCATCACTTGGCGTCCGGCGTCCGGCGTCCGTCGTCCGTCGTCCGTCGTCCGTCGTCGTCGTCCGTCGTTAACTTTTACAAAAATCTTCTCCTCTGAAACTACTGGGGTAATTTCAACCAAACTTGGTTACAATCATCATTGGGGTATCTAGTTTAAAAATTGTGTTCGGTGACCCCGCCAACCAACCAAGATGGCCGCCATGGCTAAAAATAGAACATGGGGGTAAAATGCAGTTTTTGGCTTAAAACTCAAAAACCAAAGCATTTAGAGCAAATCTGACATGGGGTAAAAGTGTTTATCAGGTCAAGATCTAACTGCACTGAAATTTTCAGATGAATCGGACAACCCGTTGTTAGGTTGCTGCCCCTGAATTGGTAATTTTAAGAAAATTTTTGCTGTTTTTGGTTATTATCTTGAATATTGTTATAGATAGAGATAAACTTTAAATAGAAAAAATGTTAAACAAAGTAAGATTTACAAATAAGTCAACAGGTCCAAAATGGTCAGTTGACCCCTTTAGGAGTTATTGCCCTTTATAGTCAATTTTTAACCATTTTTCGTAAATCTTAGTTTTCTTTTACAAAAATCTTCTCCTCTGAAACTACTGGGCCAAATTTAACCAAATATGGCCAAAATCATAATTAGGGTATTTAGTTTAAAAATTGTGTCCGTGACCCGCACAACAAACCAAGATGGCCGCCATGGCTAAAAATAGAACATAGGGGTAAAATGCAGTTTTTGGCTTATAACTCAAAAACCAAAGCAATTAGAGCAAATCTGACAGGATGAAAGTTGTTTATTAGGTCAAGATCTAACTGTCCTGAAATTTTCAGATGAATCAGACAACCCTTTGTTAGGTTGCTGCCCCTGAATTGGTAATTTTAAGGAAATTTTTGCTATTTTTGGTTATTTTCTTGAATATTATTATAGATAGAGATAAACTGAAATAGAAAAAATGTTTAGCAAAGTAAGATTTACAAATAAGTCAACAGGTCCAAAATGGTCAGTTGACCCCTTTAGGAGTTATTGTCCTTTATAGTCAATTTTTAACCATTTTTTTCGTAAATCTTAGTTATATTTTACAAAAATCTTCTCCTCTGAAACTACTGGGCCAAATAAAAGCAAACTTGGCCACAATCATCATTGGGGTATCTAGTTTAAAAATTGTGTCCAGTGACCCAGCCAACCAACCAAGATGGCCGCCATGGCTAAAAATAGAACATAGGGGTAAAATGCAGTTTTGGGCTTATAACTTAAAAACCAAAGCATTTAGAGCAAATCTGACAGTGGAAAAAATTGTTTATCAAGTCCAGATCTATCTGCTCTAAAATTTTCAGATGAATTGGACAACTGGTTGTTAGGTTGCTGCCCCTGAATTGGTAATTTTAAGGAAATTTTGCTGTTTTTTGTTATTATCTTGAATACTATTATAGATAGAGATAATCTGTAAACAGCAATAATGTTCAGAAAAGTAAGATTTACAAATAAGTCAACGTGACTGAAATGGTCAATTGACCCCCTAAGGAGTTATTGTCCTTTATAGTCAATTTTTTAAAATTTTCATAAAATTTGTAAATTTTTACTAACATTTTCCACTGAAACTACTTGGCCAAGTTCATTATAGATAAAGATAATTGTAAGCAGCAAGAATGTTCAGTAAAGTAAGATGTACAAACACTTCACCATCACCAAAACACAATTATTCATGAATCTATCTGTGTCCTTTGTTTAATATTCACATATACCAAGGTGAGCGACACAGGCTCTTTAGAGCCTCTAGTTTTTACACCCCTTCCAAATTTGTTTCTCCATGTTTTATGCCTCAAATAGCAAATAATTTTCATATATTGTCTAAAAGAAATGCACTACGAAATAATTGTGGTCTCAGACCTAATGGTGGACAAAATAGCAATAAGGTGTATTGTGATGCTATCTGAAATAATTTACTTATAGATTGTGTTATATATGTGATGCTATCCTTTCTTAAAACAAGATTGTGTTTCAAACTTTTCTGCTTTATTTACTATGATATTAATACTTTTTAGTTATTTTGATGTGTTTCTTTTTAAATACCCAAAAAGTTATTGTGCAAAGATATGTGAAACAGCTGTGATATATTGTATTTACAGGCAAAAGTAATGAAACAATCGAGAACAGTTCCTAACCTGATATTTGCTATAGAAACATGTGAGAAGTTTCTTATACAGCTCACTAAGAAGTCAAAGGTTAGTATAGTTATCTAAGTTAACATCCTTTGTTCAAGCTTAATTTCTTGAGTAGAATATCAACTTTGTGTTTATAACAGTAGAAAGGACTGTATTGTGAGCAATTGTTATTAAATTTTGTAAGTGCTCAGTTTTTAGAGCAACCACTGATGCTTAGTAGAAAATATTTGGTTGGTAGCTGAGAAAGCATGGGCAAAATTATATTTCCATTGAGACTTTTTGGCCCCTTCCCCAATGTCTATTGACTTGAAAAATTTTGACAGTTTACATTTTAACATGTTTTCATTTACTCTTAACTTTGTACTTTATAAAAATAACTCTGCACAGGAGAGTCATATCTTTTTGTCAGTATTTAATATTATTTTCACTCAACTTAAATAAAAAAATTTAATGATTAAAAGGTTTAAGTACTGTTTATTTGGGCCTCTGTACCATTCTACTTTGAATAATTTAAGTAATATAACTACAAGCTATAAAAGTGGGAAAAAATTCCTTAGTCAATTCCTTATTTTTGGAACATTTTAAATAAACTTGCAGTGTTTAATTTCATTTAAAAAAATCAATGCTTTTTTTTAATTTCTCAGGTAAATTTAATGGAACACATGAAACACAGTACCTCCAGAGATTTCCGTATCAATGTGGCAGCTTTACAGGAAGCCTCAGGAAGTGAAGAGGAAGAGGAGGAGGAGGAGGAGGAAGAAGGGGCAGATGAAACACAAGAACAGGTAACAACTAAAATAATTACACAACCAAACTTTTCTAATTTCCAATATAAGATTTTTTTGTCCCCATTTTTATAAAATTTATACTATATATAGAATAATACATGGCAAAATCCGTATCGCATGCTGTATCATCACGAGAAACCAATATCAGTCCCGAGGGCTGATATTGGTCGAGTGGTGATACAGCATGCGATACGGATTTTGCCATGTATTATTCTGTTTATCATATATTTTTACAGAATCAGATTCATGTAATATCCGTTTTTTTTTAAATCGTCCGAAAATACTATAAGGAAGAAAAGAACATTATGATTTTCCTGTATTTTTTCAGCTGCTTTTTTTTTAAAAGTTTTTACAGCCATTTCTACATCTTATTGTATTTATTTTTTATGAAAATCGCTAGTAAATTAAAGTTACTGGGTAATGATTTTTTTTTTAAATATCGATTTAAGTTGAAATGATATGACATTTTTTTAGTAGGAACAGCAACTGGACGTCATAGGTCAAACGTTGACGTCATTCGAATTGTGACGTCATGCCAGGTATGCGATACGGGTATGCGATACAGGGTAGGTGATACAGACTGGGAAAAAAAACCTTTATTAGATATACAAAATTGCTGTATTTTGTACTAAACATATGATAAAGGTTAATATCAGCAATATCTCAGACAAGTTTTATAATGGTGGCCCATCAACTCTTTTTAAAGGAGTTATGCCCTTGACAATATTAAATTAATGTAAAATGGCATCGTTTAGCACTCTAACGACACGAGTATAATTCTTGCCAGATTTTTATAAAACTTATACTATAGGTTAATATCAGTTATATCTCTTACAAGTTCTGTAATGGTGGCTGATCGTCTTTTTAAAAAGTGTTTTGCTCCTTGGAAATGTGAAATTTGTGCAACGCAGAGGGCATTTGAACTTTGTTCTTTCACTCAAAATTTTATAAACAACTCAATATTAAATACTTTCAGAGACTCAAAATCTTTCCATCATACATATCTATGTTATCAATAAAAGAAGTTTTTTGAATATCGCTACAAGACAATAAGTTAGTTTTTCCTTAATAATTACTGTGGTACCTCACATCTGCAATTACAAGTATTCACATTGCATAAAAATATCTTTTCTGACCTCATAAAATTTTGTCCTGATGTTTTATTCTAGCAACCAATGGAAATTGTAAGTGACGAAGAAACTGATGAAAACCAAGAACCTCCAAACAAAAAAGTTTGTAAAGAGACAGATGGAGCATCAAAGAAAGGAAAACTATCTTCAAAAGGAAAGAAAAATGTGAAAGTTACCTAAATATTCCCATGAATGAACTCGTTGGAAAATAGTTATCTCAATGAAAACTATGCACCGGTACTGTAAATTCAGAAATTAGTGCAGGCAATTATTATTGAGATTTTCAATTTTTGTCATTTTAGACTAAAATACGATTTTTTTTTCTTTGGGTTATTGAGAAAAATCCTGTTTAATTCAAATAAAAAAATCCAAAATGAGAGTTGAAATTGTCACAATTATAACACTGTTGCATTTCGCAATAATTTCTGAATTTACAGTATATATATTTGTACATGTATCAAAACCATCACAGGAATCACCAATCCATCATTCATCATTGGAATATAAACTATGTGTAAACTAGATTATAAATGGTTAGGGCTAGAATACATTATATCAAATCACAGCAAAAGTTCTATATGTGAATGTGATTCAGAGAGAATCTTGGATATTAAGGATTGGATTGCAAAAGTTTTAAAAAAAACCTTTCAAAATCAAAACAACCTAAAAATTCATAATTCCATTATACTTTGTTATGGCCATTAGTATTCTGTATAATAAACATTCAGACAGTAAAACTTTTCTGCAAATGTCACATACCAATATTTGATTTAGTGAGATCTCGCCTTTCAGTTAATAATGTGCAATCTCATATCCGGCGTTTTGCATTTCATTTGCGCCGATTTTTTCTTTCATTTGCGCCGATTTTTGTTTTCATTTGCGCCGATTTTTTTACAGGTAAATTACAGGTTAATTACAGGTGAATAGATATAAGAAGATGTGGTATGAGTGCAAATGAGACAACTCTCCATCCAAGTCATGTTTTTTGTTATATTTATCATTATAGACCTCTTCCGTCATCCAGTTGTACACTATATTTATCTCCGTCATCCAGTTGTACACTATATTTACATACTTTAAAATCAAGAAGTAAAACCCTAGATAAAAACACTCTGGTGTATACTAAAATGACTTTTTAAAATCTATTTACAGCATTCAAATCCATAAAAACGGAAGACATTAAAATCATAAATCTGTTCTTGCTGAGTATTTATAGGCAACATATCTAATATGTTCCTTTCATGTGATTTCGTCTCTTCTATATTTGTTGTAATTGTCAATAACGTAATCCATCTTTTACGTACTTATGTGTGTGGGCCGCCGATGGTTAAAAAAATTGACTCCTCGGCTCGTTGCAGTGTGCAATATGTCCATCAATTACAGCAAAGTTCAGAACAATATGAATCAAAATTAACTAAAACCTATGTTTATAAACAGATTTTACCAATACACCTGCACGGTATAGTACATGTACAAGTATTAACTTACCTGTAAATCCAATTAGGAGCAAATAAAAAATCGGCGCAAATGAAACTAGAGGCTCTAAAGAGCCTGTGTCGCTCACCTTGGTCTATGTGCATATTAAACAAAGGACACAAATGGATTCATGACAAAATTGTATTTTGGTGATGGTGATGTGTTTGAAGTTCTTACTTTACTGAACATTCTTGCTTCTTACAATTATATCTATAATGAACTTTGCCCATTAGTAACAGAGAAAAATATTTGGTAAAAATTTACATAAACTTACCAAATTAATGAAAATTGTTAAAAATTGACTATAAAGGGCAATAACTCCTTAAGGGGTCAATTGACCATTTAGGTCATGTGGACTTATTTGTAGATCTTACTTTGATGAACATTATCGCTGTTTACAGTTTATCGCTATCTATAATAGTATTCAAGATAATAACCAAAAACAGCAAAATTTCTTTAAAAATTACCAATTGGAGGGCAGCAACCCAACAACCGGTTGTCCAATTCATTTGAATATTTCAGAGCAGATATATGTTGACTTGATTAACAATTTAACTCCTTGTCAGATTTCCTCTAAATGATTTGGGTTTCAGAGTTATAAGCAAAAAACTACATTTTACCCCTGTTCTATTTTTAGCCGTGGTGGCCATCTTGGTTGGATGGCCAGGTCATCGGACACATTTTTCAAACAAGGTACCTCAAAGATGATTGTGGCCAAGTTTGAATTAATTTGGCCCAGTAGTTTCAGAGGAGAAGATTTTTGAAAAAGATAACTAAGATTTACGAAAAATGGTTAAAAATTGACTATAAAGGGCAATAACTCCTAAAGGGGTCAACTGACCATTTCGGTCATGTTGACTTATTTGTAAATCTAACTTTGCTGAACATTATTCCTGTTTACAGTTTATCTCTATCTATAATAATATTCAAGATAATAACCAAAAATGGCAAAAATTTCCTCAAAATTACCAATTCAGGGGCAGCAACCCAACAACAGGTTGACCGATTCATCTGAAAATTTCAGGGCAGATAGATCTTGACCTGATAAACATTTTTACCCCTCATCAGATTTCCTCTAAATGCTTTGGTTTTTGAGTTATAAGCCAAAAACTGCATTTTACCCCTATGTTCTATTTTTAGCCGTGGCGGCCATCTTGGTTGGTTGACCGGGTCACGCCACACATTTTTTAAATTAGATACCCCAAAGATGATTGTGGCCAAGTTTGGATTAATTTGGCCCAGTAGTTTCAGAGGAGAAGATTTTTGTAAAAGATTACTTAAATTTATGAAAAATGGTTAAAATTGACTATAAAGGGCAATAACTCCTAAAGGGGTCAACTGACCATTTCGGTCATGTTGACTTATTTGTAAATCTAACTTTGCCGAACATTATTGCTGTTTACAGTTTATCTCTATCTATAATAATATTCAAGATAATAACCAAAAACAGCAAAATTTCCTCAAAATGACCAATTCAGGGGCAGCAACCCAACAACGGGTTGACCAATTCATCTGAAAATTTCAGGGCAGATAGATCTTGACCTGATAAACATATCAGATTTCCTCTAAATGCTTTGGTTTTTGAGTTATAAGCCAAAAACTGCATTTTACCCCTATGTTCTATTTTTAGCCGTGGCGGCCATCTTAGTTGGTTGACCGGGTCACGCCACACATTTTTTAAACTAGATACCCCAATGATGATTGTGGCCAAGTTTGGTTTAATTTGGCCCAGTAGTTTCAGAGGAGAAGATTTTTGTAAAAGTTAACGACGACGGACGACGACGGACGCCAGACGCAAAGTGATGGGAAAAGCTCACTTGGCCCTTCGGGCCAGGTGAGCTAAAAATGAAATCGGCGCAAATGAAAGAATGAAAATTTTAAAAATCGGCGCAAATGTCATACGCCCCTCATATCTTTGTTTTATTGTTTGTTGTGAACTCATTAGATTTCAAATATTCATTAAATTATATATACTCATTATTATACATAAAGATGTATGTAATAATACTATCACAAACTTGAGTGTTTTGTTTTTATGTTTCTAAGACTGGGACACCATTATCAGATGAAACCAGCCCTTAAATTACACTTGAATAATTACAAAATCAAGAGATAACATTATGATTCAGTGTTAATATAATAAAATTTTGTAATAATCTCTTTTTTTCTCCATTTTTGTTGATTTTATTTGTGGAATAGTATCATTGAACAAAATAAAAAAATAAGGAGATGTGGTATGACAACTTTCAGCAGAGATCAAATGACAAATGTTAGCAACTACATGTCTCTGTAAATAACTATAAAAATAAGGCGATGTGGTATTATTGCCAGTGAGACAACTATCCATCTATGTTCAAATGAAGTGGATGTAAGTATTTATAAGCAACCATATGGCCCTCAACAATGAGGAAAAAAATCATATCCTGTATGCCATATGCTGTTTGTAAAATGTTAGGTTCCTGTTCAGTATGTAAAGTTGGATCCTAGTCATTTTAATGTTGGCCCATTACAGATCAAAAGTAAAATTATACTGTCATCTGAAACAGAAACTTAAATTGTGAAAGCATTTTTCATTTATTGAAATTTGAAGTGTCTCCAAACTAAAAGTTCATGAAGGTTAACAGTCATTGGTATCAAAATCAGCTTAGAGAATCTTGAAACACTCTGTTTCTGGTAGCTTTTAAAAAATAAAATATAGGTAGTGAAATGAATCTGAAAAGTTCTTGGTGATGCATATAGTTAAGAAACTAATTATGATGATGGTTGATGTATGATGAGATCATTCGGTAAAAGTCTACATTAGGTTTTTTTGTAAGTCAGTTACTTGGTTTAAGTGAAAAATGGGTCTACTATACTGTATAGATTAGTTGCAAGGTGTACTACATATAAATAGAAACAAGTTGTGGTATGATTGTCAATGAGACGATGATCCTACAAAATGTTCAGTATTTTTCTCAGATATTACAAGTAATAGTTCAACTTTCTTTCATCAGCAGATTAATTGAAAGATGTATACATGTATACATTTGTAGTTACAACTTTATATAATACATGACTTTGACTTTTTTCCTGGTTATGTGTACAATGTTAAGTTTTTTTTATATAGCTTAAATCACTTTCTAAGTTGCTACAAAATAACAAACATTGATTGATCAATTAACCAAGGTGTTCATCTTAAAGACTGTTAACATGTAATGATGTTATTCTATAATAATAATGAAAGCAAGACATTTTGGTGTGTGAAGTAATGTTTTTCAGTAATTTTCATCCTTTATCATTTCACAGCATAACACTGAATTGTAGTATTTTAAAATAGGGTTCAATAGAAACAAGTGAATCAGATTTCTTTCAATTACAAGAATCAAGAAAAGGCTTTTGGTATACAGCATTCAAATGTTAAGAAGTTTATTGAAGCTGGATACATAATTGTTGAGGGCCATCTAAAGCCAACCTCTAGGCGCAGTACTTTCTTGCTATTATTGGTTGTTTTCTTTAGTTTGGTCATGTTGCTATCTATTAGACACATTCCCGTTTCCATTTTATATTCTAGATAGTACTTACTGGAAGTGTGATGAAATAATTGAAGCTGTAAAATTTCTCCTTGATATCAAAATTAGTGGACCATTCCCCAGGAGTCATTGTCCTTAAATACTTTTTGTTAGAGGTTTTAACTTGCTTATTATCTAAAATTTTATGATTAAAAAATAAGACAAACTGTAAACAGCAAAAATGATCATCAATACAACATATTGTAGAATAACTTTAACCATCTATTAAGTGAGTGACTATTTATTTTGCATGATAATTTTTATTCAGTTTTTCAACGCTTTCAATCAAATTATTTTATCCTTGTTTATTTAAAATTAAACACTACAAGGTATGGGGAAAAACTAGATTCAGAAAAAAAATTTTGTCATCTGCTTGACCACAATATTTTTTCATTAAATTGGGGATCATAATATTTTTTTAGGAAAAAAAACATAGCCTATTTACTTTAAATTATTAAATGTATAACCAAACAAATGCCCTGAAAATGAATGAAATATTTTCCACTGGACAGTCAACAATCAATCTTAATAAAAAAAATTACATGTAGCATATATTATCAATAATACAAGATCTACATGTTCAAAATAACAGTTTAACTAGTACTGAAATCATTAACTTATTCCTATGGGGAATTTTGCCCTTAAATGACTATTTTGCATTTTATATTAATGTTTTCATATCTCCTTAAAGAATCTGCAAATTTAATTGATAAGTTGTACTGGAAATACTAATGTAATATAAGCTATCAATTCATTCCTTTAAGGAGTAATGTCCCTTAAAATACAATTATTTTTACTTTCTAGTCAAATGACAAAATCTATGCAAAAAAAATCATCTCAACAGATCAAAATTTGAACTTGATCTATAACTTGTCATGGTTAAACAGTACTACAAATATCAAATCAATATCTTTAAGCATGACCTAAAAAAAGTGTGGAAACTGATGATTATTTGCCTAATTTCACAAAGTCAGTGGACCATAATTTGTAAAAAATCATCAGAAAGGAAAAAAATTCAAACTTGAAGGACCATTTCTCTGCACAAAATCATCAGACCAGCTAGATTAAAATTCAAACTTGAAATGTTACTGGTCATGGTTAAACTATATTCCAAAAATTAAATCAATATCTTCAAGCACAAAGGAAAAAGTGTTGAAACCTTTTTTGCCTTACTGACGACAGACAGACAGAAGAGTGCAAACATAAAGACGCCTTTCACTCTGCTAGTAGGGAACTAAAACAATAAAAACAGACTGTAAACAACGAAATATACCACCAATATCATCTTCTAATTTTTGCTTTTTCCTAACAATTACACAAAAACAGCCTTATAAGATCCACAACAATACCAATAATGCTGACGAGTCACTTATTTTTGCCTTATGAGTTTGAATGTCCCTTTGGTATCTCTTGACGCTCCTTTAATCCCTTAGTAAAAGATGTGAATACTAAATAAATCCAAAGATCAATAATATAGTAAACTATTACATAAATCTTGCAATATCATTAAAATAGTTGACTTTTCTAGCTAAAAGACCAATTGAAAGAGTTCAATGTCCTGCTTTTTTTCCATAAAAAAAATGACCAACAGACACAAATATCTTGTCTTGGATAATTCCACTACGATTCAAACAAAAAATTCACTGAACAGACTTTTCGAAATGCTTGATTTCTTAATTGACAACATATTTGCTACTTTTGGAGGACAAATTTGTCAACAAAAAAATCAGCATTCCAATGGGAACCAACTGTGCTACTCTTCTTGCTAACATTTTTAATTATTCATATGTGACTGACTTCATACAGGAACTTCTTAGGAAGAACGAAAAGAAATAAACATTATCCTTACAGCAGAATGCAATGGGTGTGTAGGTAAAGGTAGAATCTTTTGTTAGCCTGCTTGTCAGCTGAACCCTGAAGTCAACCCCCTTTTTTTGGACAATCAATGCAATTGAATGGGGACATATGGTTGGAACCCGCCTTTTTAAAATGGCTAGATCCGCCCCTGTAACTAGTCATTAATAATAATGACTCAATATATAATGGACATGATGACAGTCACCTTTTAGCCTTCGTTAGTTGCAACTAATTTTGAAAGAAAAATATTATTCTTAATAATTTATTTGATAGCAATTTTAAATATTCTGGGAACACATAATTTAAAACAATCTCTGGACAGAATTGGAATTTAGTCCTGGTTTACTTTTTAATCAAATGCGGGACAAGCACGAGAAATTAAGAGTACCAACACAAAACACGGAAATAAATAAAGGAGAACACGAGGCACGCACTTCAAACCAAACATGGGAAAATAGAAATAAAACGTCAAAACACGAAAACATGTGAAATAAAAAGGCAGAAAACGTTGCACTAAAATAACCCTTTAGCACCCTCATAGATTGGTTATCTGCTGGACTAGTCTATTCTTAAAGGAGTGTAGTAATGACTTCACAGTTCAGCTAGCAAGCAAGCTAACCAAAGATGTCATCTTAACGTAACATACCCAATGCATTATACTGTAACTTCACTTTTTGCAATACTTGGTCATATTTTATGGGCTTAAATCTTCATAAAACGACCAAGTCTTGTCTAATCTATAATTCTTGGTTTACCCATAGGTGAAAATAATCAAAATAAGGTGTCCTTGTCCATCTACAACGAATGCATTTGACCTTGACCAACTTGTTCTGTTGATTAACCTTAAGTTTTCCTGATTAGATTAGTTTCTTGGTTACTAGAATATAAACATAACACTGGGTTGGAACCCCCCTTTTTTTTGGCCGATCAATGCATTTGAATGGGAGCATATAGTTGGACCCTTCCCCCCTTCATCTTTTTAAAATGGCTGGATCCGCCACTGATACCCTGCATCAGAGACATATATATGTCTATGCCTGCATGCAAGCACGACCAAAGAGTGAACAAAAATTGCTCAATTTATCTTCAGCGAATTTAAGAGTTGTGTTTTAAATCATGTCAGTACCGAATCACTGTAAATATTGGTTGATATATCGAAAGATTGTCTTTGTATATACAGTATCATTGTAAGATGTGCGTGCCTCAATTGAACACTGCTATTATTAGGTTTTTGATACCCGAATTACGTTGACATTTTCAGAGGCACTCGTGATATTTATTAGAATTAATTTATTTTAACTCTAGAAATATTTTACAAATAAATTTACATGTACGTTTTTAAAGTGTCTCATAAGTCAACTGTTTGGCTGAGCATTGATTGAATTTTGAAGATATTACTTAAATTTATTTGTATATATGTACTGTCTCAATCAATGTGTGAAAGTCATCATCAGATAACATATATCTTATCTAATACCCACTTGGTCGATAACACTGCTGTTCGACTTTTCATACCCACGGGTAACTCCTCTTTACATGAATAATTTGTTCAAAATTTTCAAAAAACAAGAAAAGAATAGAATTCCATCATTCAATTATTTTTACATATATAAACACTGGCAAAATTCGTCAATTTTGATAGAGTTTTTTTTAATTTTTGTTTCGACCTTCGTTAATACTTTAGTTTTCCAACTGTTTTGGTTTCAAGTCATGCGAGTGTCACTGGTGTGTCCTATCTAGACAGAACCCGCGTTACGTCTTTTAAATTAGTATATGGATATCTCTAAAAGTCGTCATTTCGTAAATACATATTATCAGCTGCTCGAAACAACATGAATCCGCTTTGAACTAGTTGTGGACAATTGGAATAACATGCAAACTAATTATAATGGAATTTTACAATGCTTGTTTACTAGTTACAAATCAAGATTTGTCATATTCTCTTATTGACATAATTTTTGTCGTTTTTTGTATGTACATGATCTGATTAATCCCTAAAAGCAAGGCAAATAATACGATAGCTCGACAAAGCAATCATTTAATTCAGTCTAAACACACTTGGTCCATGTTTCTTTCAGTTCCGTAGCTGGTTTGTTCCATATCAACTTTAACATATTCCAACCCTTTTTCGAAGTCTTCAAAACATATTCAGAATTTTCAGGATGCATTGCAGTGGAATAAATTCCCATGATCAAACTCTGAACAAGCCTTGCACATATACATTCCTTGAGAACATTCAGATCGGCTTCTGGTATGGGAAATTTTGCTAGAAACCCCGCCAAAGTGTATCCTCCTGCTACTATTGGATCTAAAATATCACTTTCTAGCATGATATAAACCATGGCAATAGCTACTTCAAAAATATAATAGGAGTACGCAGCATCACCGAAGTCTAGAATTCCTGTCACATGATAGTCGTCATCATCATTCCGTTGGACTAAGATGTTTTGTTCATTAACGTCTCCGTGAATGATGCCTGAAATCATAATATTATCTTTATTACATTTACAATGTTAAAATACATCCTAAGTAAGTGCATGGGAGAGTTGAGCGCTGACAAACATGTTTAACCCCGCCACATTCTTTATGTAAAATTGAAAAAGGAAATGGGGAATGTGTCAAAGCGACAACAACCCGACCATAGAGCAGACAACAGCCGAAGGCCACCAATGGGTCTTCAATGAAGCGAGAAACTCCCGTACCCGTAGGCGTCCTTCAGCTGGCCCCTTAAAAAATATGTATACTAGTACAGTGATAATGGACGTCATACTAAACTCCGAATTATACACAAGAAACTAAAATTAAAAATCATACAAGACTAACAAAGGCCAGAGGCTCCTGACTTGGGACAGGCGCAAAATTGCGGCGGGGTTAAACATGTTTATGAGATCTCAAACCTCCCCCTATACCTCTAGCCAATGTAGAAAAGTAAACGCATAACAATACGCACATTAAAATTCAGTTCAAGAGAAGTCCGAGTCTGATGTCAGAAGATGAAACAAAAGAAAATAAATAAAATGACAATAATACATAAATAACAACAGACTACTAGCAGTTAACTGACATGCCAGCTCCAGACCTCAATTAAACTGACTGAAAGATTATGTCTTCATCATATGAATATCAGGCACAATCCCTCCCGTTAGGGTTTAGTATCATACTATCATAAAATATATGAGAAGAACATACCCCGTGTCAGGCCAACAACTGGTTTTTTTTAAATAAATGTGTTTAGTTCCGATGCAAAGACCCTATAAGTGAATCAATATTAAAGCCAAAATATGCAATCTTTAATGACCTGACAACAGTATCGTAACTATATCCCTTCTTAATACGTCTGTTTAAAGGTTTTGTAAGCTTTTGAGGTGAATACTGACATTTTTGTGCTTTGTAAAGAATATTACCATAAAAGATTTGATGTGAAATACCTGAACGTATAAGATGTCTGCATGTTGAGTTATATTTACAAATGATTTCCTTATACCGATGATAAAATTTAGTAAATGTTTTGACTAGTTTGTGATAATGATTTTTCAGTAATACATAAATTTCTCTCGATTAAATCTAATACGTTGTTACAAACACGAGCGAATCGTACAAGTTGAGATATATAAACACCTAAAGACCATAAGATGGTGACAAGGGAACGTACCCATCTAAAAATGAATAATTAACGATAGGAAATGAAAAATCATCTCTTTTATCATAAATTTTTGTATTAAGCTTCCCGTTAATGATATAGATATCAAGATCGAGGAAAGGGCAGTGGTCATTGTTAGTATTAGCTTTATTTAAAGTAAATTCAACAGGATAAATTTCTTTAGTATACATACTGAAGTCGTCATTATTAAGAGCCTATATATCATCCAAATATCTAAAAGTATTGTTAATTTTTTGTATCAATAAAATTAACGGTATCAATTTTCTTGCACCAGATGCGCATTTCGACAATACATGTCTCTTCAGTGATGCTCGTGGCCAAAATATTTGAAATCCAAAGCTTATATAAAAGATGAAGAGCTATAATCCAAAGGGTCCAAAAAGTATAGCCAAATCCGTGAAAGGAATCAGAGCTTTGCATGAGGGAGATACATTCCTTAATTTATAATAATTTCTATCATTTTGTAACAGCAAATTTTAATAACACAACAAAAATCCGTATTTTCATGCCAGTACCGAAGTACTGGCTACTGGGCTGGTGATACCCTCGGGGACTAATAGTCAAATGTTGTTTCGATGGGTCTTTGCTAATTTTAGTCATAAATTTAACTCATAACAATACAAAAACAGGTCCGCAATAAGTGGTGCACAGTTAGTCCCCATCGGAATTCCAATAACCTGACGTTATACGGAATCTCAAAAGCGAACAAAGATGTTATCAAGTAAAAATTCAAGCGCATATATAGTATCAAAGCATGTCCAATTGACATAGTTCTTTTGTTTATTGCTTTTTAAAAATGACCTAAAAGAGTTTGAACATATGTACTCGCATTCTGACTTTTTAAATGCCCAGTTAATTAGGGATGTGATTTTTTTCTTAATTAGAATATGAGGCAAAGTGGTATATAGGGTCGAAAAATCAAAACTTTGAACAGATTTAAAATCACCAATATATGCATGCAATTTATCAAGTACTTCTAATGAGTTTTTGACTCTCCAAAAGTAATTAATTCCACTATTTTCAAAGGCCTTATTTGAACAATTTATTATCGGGTTTTTGATTGTACCAAGTGTACTAGTAAGTACATTTGTAGAATAGACAATATAGCAGTGGAACAATGGCTTGAAGATGAAATAAATCTATATTTGTAAGGTTTTTTGTGTAGCTTCGGAAGCCAGTACATAGTTGGGACTTTCATTGTATTTGGTTCTGCTTGTAAAGAAGTAGCTGAAAGTTTGTGTTTGTTACAGATGTCGTTTTCTGAAAATGAAGTCAGTTGGAATGTTGGTGAATTCGTGATTTCCTTTTGCAGAACCTCAATATAAAATTTACGTCAAACAATAATGATATTACTAGCAGCTTTATCAGCCGGGACAAAAACAAATTCCTTGGCTAGTTCTTTAAGTTTATGTTCGATTCGAGAAATAGGGTTTTTATGGTTGTTGTTAAGAGTAAAATGTTCTTTAAAATGTTGTATTCGAATATCAACTATCTTCATTACTGAATTAAAAAAAAAAAGAGCCCAAAGATTTTTTGTTAGCTTTTTCCCGTTTTACCCATTTCAAACAGTAGGTACGGAGTGAGTCGTGGATGATATTACGACACTCATCCCAATTAATAATTGACGGGGGACGATATTTAGGCAGCAACCATTTGATTTTCTGGGGGGGGGGGGGGGGGGGGCTATGGTTTTTTTTTGGAAAAAAAAGTGTTTCCAGTTTTTGGAGAAAAAAAATAATTTGTTTTTGATTCTGAGAAAAAAAAATTGTTTGTTTCACCCTCAGCTGCCACTATAGACATTAGACATTATTAGACATTATTTTATTAGACCAATCATGGGCCCTTGTCGTGCAAGATACAAAAACATCATACAATGATTATATAAACATTAGTGAAATACACAATATTATAAATAATACACAAATAATAAATTGATGATATGAGCAATGTAGGATATAATTAAGGTAAGAGGCATTGAGTGCAATGAGGTCGATTTAATATTAAAAGAATATGATATAAAGTTTATTAATACGGAAATAAAAAGTAAAAATAGAACCAGGAATATAGTGTCTCATTCTGCAGTGGTTCTCATGACCAGTGCACAGCAGTGAGGGACTTTTACATCACAACAATGCAAAGGTCATCAAGGGGAGATCCTTCAGAACTAGCTACAGATACATGAGATAACTCCAATAGTGGAGATGGTATAACATTGAAAGAAGTGATAGAAAATGTTCAATATGTACAAAAAGAGATATCGGAGACGAATACCACTATATTTTTGTTTGCCCGGCTTTACAAGATGAAAGAAGAAGATTTATTCCAAATGGACTAATACCAAGACATAACATTTTTACATTCAACAAACTGTTTAATTCAAAAAAACCAAAGACACCAAGAAACCTCTGCAATTTTATAAGATGTATTAATAGTAAGCGCACTCCTTCTTAACAACCATAATTTATTTAACATACTTTTAGAAAGTATTTCTTTATACAATTTTAGCTTTTACATTTGACTATACAAGTCTATATATATATTCTTTTATATGTTATCTCATCCGAAATTTTGAATTTTATGCATTTTTAATGCATTTTTTATTTTTATGTTTACTATTTTTTTTTTTTAACTTCTCTGTAACCTTTGTACTTGCATGGTTTTATGAGAATAAACTATCTATCTAATAGTGATTCTCCTCATGATTAATGCACAGCAGCAAGGGTTGACATTGCTACTGGGCAATATTCATCAAGGGACGGTGCTCTAGAACTCACTATAGAGAAAATATAAAGTTCAATTTACAAGTAGTATGTAATGCTAAAGTTGAAAGAAAAAAATTGTTTTCGACTTGTCGCGAAAAAAATAGATTGTTTTTCGCCCCCCCCCCCCCAGAAAATCAAATGGTTGCTGCCTTAGGTCCTTTACTGATGAATGATTTTAACTCTCGGTCGCGAACGATGTTAAGGTCTCCTGTTATGACATGGGAAATGGGGCCATAAGTGTATTCGGAATTACATGACATAGGTGTATTTTCAATGATATTTATATCTTTACACAATTGGCTATAATTAAACACATATTTCCGGGTAGATTTCTTGTAAATATAACAAATAAGAGGGAGTTCAGTATTATCAAAATATCCAGGAATTTGGTCTTTAACAGAATGGTCGTTAAAAATACCGGCAATATTTACAAAATCAAAACCTTTATTGACATATTTTATTTTAATAAAATGTTTTTTATGATCTTTAGGGCGATCAATTTTGGGAAACAGTTTAGAATAACAATGTGCCTGTCCCCAGGTCAGGAGCCTGTACTAAGTGGTCAGTGTCATTGGTTCGTGTCCGTCATATTTGTTTTTCGTTAATTGTTATGTTATAAATTATATCGTTGGTTTTCTCTTTTGTTTTATTTCATAGTATTCATGTCGGTGCCTTTTATAGCCGACCATGCAGTATTGCTTTTTCACATTGTTGAAGGACATACCGTTGCCTATAATTGCTTACATCCCCTTCATTTGAACTTTTAGTGGATAATTGTCTCATTGGCAAATATACCACATCTCCTTACTTTTATAATGTTCAATAATAAACTATTTATTTCTAATTGTATCATTTTACAATGAATGCAAACCTTTAACTTAAACAAGTTTAGACTTTTCCCGACACGGAAATTCTTGTTAAAGGTTTTGTTTCAATGACATAAAAGATTACCTTTTGTAAGACTACTATAATCCTGAACAACATTTTTAACAAACACGTCGATCACCTCGCCGGCAAGATTCTTTAGTTCAGTATCTTCTATATAGGAAAGAAATTCGAGAAGTTTAGGAACTTCTGTCAGGCTCCATATTCTTTTATGGTTGTCAAATCCTGCATGTTGAAAATCCTACAAAGGGCAAATGAATTCTAGTAATGTATTATGAGTGATATCAAAGTGTAAAGACGTAGGACTCGTTCTCGACGGTTTGTTTATAATTCTTGTGAACATATATAGTGAAAAGGATGTATCACAATACATAAACTTGAAAAAGTATTTTCTTTATTGACAATTGAATAAATGAAAATGCAGGTCCAAATCCTCTTTTTTTTCTAGACAAGCATTCTTTAAAAATGTTAAGTTTTGGGATTTTTCAAGTAAAAACTTAAAACTAAACTAAAAAGAAAATCTTCTTTCAGGACACTAAGCAATACGTCACACAGCTTTCAGCTACAATCAAAATTTGCAAAAAGCTAAAGAACTATAAGCGTTCGACTGACATGTTAGAAAACTTACACAACAGCATTGATCCAGCTCTCCGGTTAACTGCCCAACTTCGAATGCAATATCTTTAGTATATGATAAACCTGCTAAAATACGACCAGGCAGGTACTCAAACAGTCTAACAATATGATGTCTTCCACCTAAAATAGTCGGGATGTGTAACAAAAAGAATGGTCCTTGGAATAACTTGGATTATGGAAGGCAACACAGTATATTGAATTAATGATACTTCTGTCATAAAAATGTATGCATAGTTAAAATGTTCTTAAAAAATCAGATACTTCTTAGCAATCAGAAAATATAAACACACATTATAATAAAGAATTTTATTTTTTGTCTTATCTCTAAATTGAATATCCATCTATATATACTAGAAAGACGTATACAGTAATTTTAACCTGGTTTCAAAGTCTAAAAGTTGAAATTATCAACCTTTCTGGTAAGGATATCATTTGTTTGTTTTCTTTATTAATACTTGCATGTCCATTTTATAAAGTATTAGTTCGCTTTTTTAAAGAAGAAGAATCCACAAAAACTCTCGTCATTTTGATATACCTGCCAATGTTTCTGTTGACATCAATTTGCCATCTAAGCCTTTCAGTGGTTTGGGCGTGTTGATTTCTTTGTTGGCAAGGCGATGAATAAGGACATTTTGAGCTTCTGAAATATATATATTCTATTGATACAAATAAACAGAGATAGATGTATACGTCAAGAAGACAGCAACCAAAGATAAAATAACCAAAAGACATAGAGAGGGTAACATATGCAGTCGTCAACAATAGACTTATGTTGATTCTATACACCCAGCTCTAAATTGTCCTGCATTAGTTTTTGTTGAGCGTGATAGAAAGTTCGATTTAGGGACACGGTTCCGATGGCGGCGTCGGCGTTTATATTTTAGAAGGTGGAAGACCTGGGTGCTTCATATTTTGAATATATATCCCTTATGTTATGAAGTTTCTATCCGTCATATATGTCCATTGTCCTTGACCTCATTTTCATGGTTCAGTGGCTACTTGAAACAAAAGTTAAGATATTTTGTAATGTTAACTTATAATAAGTAATAGGATAACTGTTAACTTATAATAAGTAATAGGATAACTGTATTAAGTATGTGCGTATACCCGGCTTGTAAGGTCCGAAGTCTGTCACACAGTTTTCATCTAACTTCGACTTCATTTCATGGATCAGTGAACAAGGTTAAGTTTTCGTTGTCTAATCCATATTTCAGAATCTGTAAGCAATAGCTCTACTACATTTGGTGTTTGGAATACTTGTAAGTTGTATGTATCAAACTGGCAGGTGTCATCTGACCTTGACCTCATTTTCATGGTTCAGTGGTTAAAGTGAAGTTTGTCAGTTTTGGTCTTTTCTCTCATACTATATGCAATATGTCAACTATATATAGTGCATGTATATGTTTATGTTTTACATGTCAGTCTGACAGGTTTATTTGACCTCATTTTCACGGTTCATTGCTCTTTTTAGTTTTGGTCTGTTTTTCCTATAAACTATAAGCACTAATTTGGTGCATGTAATGATTGTAACGATATATGTGGCTTGTTGAAATTTAACTTGAGTCTACCTCTTTCCAACAAAGCCTCGTTTTCCATTAGAAGTGAAAATTTCACTGCTCTCATCTTGTTAAAATACGTAATTTTCCCAAAACGATTGCAAGTGTCTGTGACTGGACCCCACAAGACCCCTTTTTAAAGATAATTCATGAAGATTGTTCCCCGAAAATATGCTAAAGGATTTGCGCCTAAGCCACTTAAACTGACTCACCTATTGCTTCTCCAATTTCCGAATCCAAAGAATTGAGTATTTTAAGAACGTATCCATCAGATGATACAATTTGAATGTTAGGATTTACGCTCTCTCTTGTTACTTGCACGTGAAAATTTCGGTCATCATAACTATTCAGCTCTGTCATATGCAACACGTGCAGACCATAAAGACTCCATACAAGTTGTGTAACTTTCTGTTGATCAATTTCTGGTCGAACAATATTTCCAGGAGTTAAAACAGTACTGGACATCGTTTGTGTATGCTATGCCGAACCATTAATCAAAACCCTTAGTATATGTTCAGAGCTGACATACATATGTGTGTATAAGTAATTATTTCAATGAGGTCAGCCTAAGTGCTTTCACTAAAACAAAAACAAAAACTATTCTTTTAGATTCAGTTTTTTATTGTTGCAAAAGTTATAATACACACATTACACATATCTTATTACAGCTGTATCTTGTTTATATTCAGGATTTCTATAGTAAATATAAATCCTTGTTTTTATATACACCTCTGTTTATGTATTTATATCTGTTAAATGCCCGGGGTTTAATGCTACAATGCAATATATGACTTCGAATTGTTCGTATACATTAGTTGCCGAAATTAAGTCCGACCTATCTCTAATCTCGTACATAAATCGCTGGGGTTGTACATTATTCGTTAACCTCAGTGTGTAGGTCCAGAACTTGAAGCAATTCCGAGCACATGATTCGAGATGGGTAAAAAATGTTTGGAATCTACACGAAAAGAATGACTGAAGCTTCTCAGTGGCATAAGTACTATCACGTACCCTCTTGACAAATTCACTGCAAATCAATCAAAAATCATCACAACCATCGTATAGAAAAGAAGATGTGGTATGCTTGCCAATAAGACAACTCTCCACAATAGACCAAAATGACACAGAAATTAACAATTATACAGGTCACTATACTGCCTTCAACAATAAACAAAGCCCATACCGCATAGTCAGCTATAAAAGGCCCCGAAATGACAATGTAAATTAATTCAAACGAGAAAACTAACGGCCTTATTTATATAAAAAAATAATATTATCCAGCTACATGTATACATGTACATGTGTCAACGAAACAACGGCAATCGTATCCCTCAGAGCAATCTGCTCTTTGATTTTTTTGGGGGGAGGGTTCCAAACCAGTTGTTTATAAGTTGCAAATCAGGCCATTACTTTTCTTAATTTAATTGTTGCTTACTTAACATGTCTAGACTGTTTTTTTTCTCACTTTTTAAGGCTGTATGGTTGCCTATAATTACTTTGTTATTTTAACCTCTGGAAAGCTGTCTCATTGGAAATTATACCACATATATACAGATTTTTATATGGATTGTAGACCTGAAAAAGATTTTCAAAGTTGAATATGCTGCAAACTTCAAACAACCTACTACTTAATTACCATGCATGTCTATCATGAAACTTTTGATCAGAACTATATATATATAAGTGATTTCACCATTTCTTCATATGTGTACCACTATCAATCAACAGAACAAATGCAAATTATTTTTTTAATATTTGCATATGGTTTCCTTTAATT
>CM034355.1:22510488-22526865 GCA_019925275.1 Mytilus edulis
TAACTAAAATTAAAAAAGATTTGTGTGTTCAAAATTAGATAAATAAATAAGAGAGAAATATAGGAAATTTAGTGTTAAACAATAATGAGAAAATAAAAGCAAATCAGGTGTTATTGTAGATATGAGTAGATTTAAAAGCAAAATAAATAATTCTCAATAATGCAATCCATGTTGTTCACCTAATGAATTTATTGTAAAACTTGCAGGATTGTTCACTGGGTACATGTACCTATGAATTTTCAGCACAATGCACAAATTGTGAAAGAAAGAAAATTAAGATTTTCACAAAATATACTTTTTTTCAACAATTTTTTGTTCTAAATCTGTACTTAGCTTTTGACCTCATTTGACTTTTAAAGCAGTGAATATCTTGATTTCTATATCAATACAAAGTATAATTACCTGACTTCACGATCTACAACATCATCGTTGAACCCTGTTGTATTGTTGATGACAAAATATCGTTGATTCCAGGCTGAATTGTTCCTAAGGTCGTCTACGAGTAGTTTGTTCACATAATCTAATTCATTATCCCATAGATTAAATTCTCTAATAACCCATTGCCTGAAGAAAAGTGGTTTGAATCTATTATAGCAATGTGACATTGGATTTGTATTTATAAATATCTGATGTAAACAAGAACTTCATTAGTGACAAGTCAAAACTAAATATTGTTGATTCTGTTTATTTTGTGTTTTTATTTTGTTTTAAAACAAGCAAATAGTTATAATATTTTACATTCTAGTTTAACAGATGTGTACATTTTACATTCTATTTTAACAGATGTGAACATTTCACTCTTTCTAACTGTACTTTAAACTTTCAAAACATTGACGAACAAAAAGTACACATCTGTCTTTATTTACATAATTACAATATACAAAAGAATAATCAAGTCTAAAAACGACATAAAATTTCTTACATTTAAATATCTTATATCATATTATACATTATATTTGTACAGATGCAGATAAATTGTGATTAATTTGGACATTTTAGAAGTTTGTATAATTACTGACAAATTGTCCCAACTGGTATCAGTTTACACTGGTTCCTTGTGGTATATCTGAAAAACATATTAGCAACAGACAAAACATTTAAAACATTTTTAAATAAATGAGTGTTTAAAAGTCATTCTAATTTGAGAATGCATATATACTATTTATAATACACCTATCTTTAAAATTTTCTATTAAAAAATATGTACCTTTTTGTTATGTCTGTTGTATATCAAGACTGCCCTCTGTAAACTCAAGTCAAAATTTACAGAAGGCAATTAATCATACGACACTTAAGATTATGGCATACCGATGTTGCCAAGCATGGTAATTTTTTGCGTCCCCTCTAAGTATTTTTGCTGTAAATTCTAATTCTTCTTTTGGATCTCCTAACCATTCCACTATGACCCTTCTGTGATGCCTGTAAAACATGAAATATTGAACTGTCAAAGTAAAGTCGACCTTCAAACTTTCCTGGTTTATGGGGGATATATTGAAAATAAAGTATCTAACTTGAAGAGGTACAAATAAATTTCATTTACAAAGTAATCCATTATTTTTTTGGTTCAGTGGAACCCTATATATTTTACATTTGAAATATCATGGAGCCAGATACTTGAACATTTTTATATACTAAAATAATAAACAGAAATCTTAATGAAGAAAATAATAGTATACAAAGCACAATTGAACATATTATTAACCCAAGTTGGGGTACATGTGAAGGTTTTTGAAAGTTGAAATTAACAAAATATCTCTTGCTGCTGGACCAGTTTATGTCTGTTATTTTTATTTGTTTATGACAGCATGAAATGGATATGTACCACAATTTAAAATTTAATGTCAATCATGATTTTAGGAAACACTTCATACAAACAATGCTATCAAAATCTATTAGTTTTTGGATTCGAGCGTCACTGATGAGTCTTTTGTAGACGAAACGCGCGTCTGGTGTATATACTAAATTTAGTCCTGGTATCTATGATGAGTTTATTTAGAAGATTGTTTTGGTTAAACCATTCTGGATTGATTCACATAAAAGTTTCTATCAGGAAACTCCAACATCATAGCTACATCCTTTTCCATGTAAAATTATAAATAATTTATATCAGTTTAACACTGAATTAATTCAAGGATTGGATGAACTCTGGATTATTTTTTGAAAATAAGGTCAACATATGTTTTATTCATCCTGTGGTGTAATATACTTATATCTTGTAATCTGGTAGTAACAAGCTATACAACCAATGTTCAACATAAAAATAAACAATAAAAATTCCATTACATATTAAGGTACAATACCTTTCATATCTTAGAGAAAATGGACATGGCCATTAAAAAAACATTTTAAACCTTGGGTTTCTTTTCTTTTTTGCCCAAATAAAGTCCTTTCAACCTTTAACCATATTTGGTCAAACCCTGGGGAAATCTTTTCCTGCACAAAAGTTGTAAGGATGAAGTTGAATTCAAGATCTGATATGTTTTTTACACTTGGACTGCTAACGATTTACCTGTGCTGTGGCTCTTCTAAAAGCAGTCTGATTCAAATCAAACATACAAAATGTATATTGCAATTGTTTTAGAACTTTAATGAATAATTGCAATTGGCAGAGTGAAACACTAACAGGCAAGTCACTGTAAACTATGACAGAAGTTGAAAAAATAAAATGTATTTTTTCATAGCATCAAAATACTAAGCAATCTGTGAGTCTTAAAACATTTATCATAAAAAAAAGAGAAAAAAAATCACTACAAGCTTCACATAATTAGATCAGCCTGACATCATGGACATGAATTATGTCAAATCCCATAATTTTCCGAGTTTAAAAAAAGTTGGATTTTTAATGTCATCTACCTCTTGTCTCTTAACTCATCCATTTTACTATGAATTATAACTACGGAGAATAATGACAAATCTTCATACAATGATGTCCCCAAATTTGACAATAAAACCCTTGTGTTTCTGATTTGACATGACAAGAAATTAATTACGGGAAACTTAGATACATATCCTCTTGTTAAACATAAAACCAAGATTGATAATTTTATCATTCTTTAATACTGATAAAATTTCAAAGTAATTTTTCCTCGAGCTATAAAAACCAAAAGCACTGAATTATATCCTTCTTCATTAAATAAAAGATATGATAAAACTTACTTTCAGACAAATTTCAAACATTTACAGGTTTTTAAGACATCATAGGCTGACTTATATTTATAGAACTCTTTATTACTCATGTACAGACAATCAACAGTAACGGTACAACATTTTCCTGTTCTTTCAGAAGTAACTATATGAGGATATAGTTCTTATTTATTTAGTGGCCATAGTTTCACTTGAGCTCCATTCTGTGAGCACATTATTTCATTGATTTAAACCAAACAACTTTACTAAGTAGTCTGCCCCTGTCCAGATATTTCCCAACTTACCAAACTTGATAATTTTTAGGGTGCTCTGTTATAACTTGTGTTATATATCGTAATTCTTCTTTCAGATCTTTCTTTAATTCTTTCATTATTGTTCTTCTGTAGTGCCTGAAAAATACAAAAGAATAAAACATTATATGTCACATGTACAATAGAATAAAACATTATATACCACATGGAGTTGCCTAGAATTTCTAGGGGTCTTGGGCCACACTTAAAAATATTTTGGTTTGCCCAAACCCTACCCAAAGGTTGAGACAGTGGGTAGGTAGGTAGGCAATTTCTTTTTTTTTCAAAAAAGAAATTGAAGTATCAGATGTTTATTAGTCTTCATGCCTATTTGATTAAAAAAAAACATCTTCAAATCAGGACAATAAAAGAATTTGAGTAGGCAGCTTTTTTCTGGGTAGGTAGTGTTTGGGCAAACAAACCTACTATTTATTATGGCCTTGTTAAAAGACACATTCTTAAGGGGGAAAAAAGTGTCCAAATATTAATTTTCAGTTTTCAACTTATCCCACACATGATTTTCAAATGGCAAGATATTAGTGTAAACATTTGGAAATCGGAAAAAATACCCAGATAAACCTCTGAATAAGTAATTGTAAATCGGTATTCCTTGTAACATTTTCCCATGGATTTCATGTAAATGGTACAATAGTATTAACTGCTTCAGTTATTTACCCATAGCAAACAAACAGATTTTAACCATCCTGCTTTTAATTGTGGATCAATAGATCCAATTCTGAACATGGAATAATTGAGCAAAGTTTGGCTCAACTTGATCAAATTGTTTCTAGGAGGATTTTATTTTTTAAAGTTGGGTTAATGTATACATAAGAGACAGAAATCCAACAACATAGTAAGAAAGACATTTGAAGGTCAATCAAGTTTAACAATGAATACAGCATGCCATAATAGCACTTAAATATGGTAATGACTCTCAAAAAGTGGTGGTCTGAAATTCCTGACCACAAAATTTTACAAAGGACAGACAAGATTTTGGTATCAATTTGAACAAGAAATAATAGTTAGGACCAGCATTTTTTCAAGGACCACTGGGGGAAAAAAGCAAACTCTGGATTTGTGTCTCAGGGACAATAACACTTCATTTCTTATTCATGAGAAAATGTTAAGAACAGACAACTAAATAAAAATGGAACTCTGATATATTAATAACTGACCGACTATTTAAACATTAAAGTTTGCAAGTTTATTTGCTGTAACCAACTATGTTTACCTTCTTTAGATAAAAATTTGTTATTGTTTTTATTATCATTATTATTATCACTATCAAAAGACGATGCTTTGATCTGCGACTTTATTTAGGATAAGTGATAACCCAGATCTATATTCTGACTGACAATTGTGACAGTTCTCAAGGACAGTTTGTCTGGCAATGACAACCCTGTTACTAAACCAAAGTTTTTCATGTTTTTTGTATTTTTTTATATGAAATTTTGTACCTGAAGGTATTCTTATTCCAATAGCCTAATTTATAGTCCAGTACAGAACTGATTAACCACAGAATCAATATTTTTCAAGACTTATCAATGTTCAAAAGTTCTTTGAAATAAGTAATAGAGGAATACAATTTTCAAACATATACACCATTTGTCATTTATTCAAGGCATTAAGAAATTCAATACAATACACATTTAAACCTTGAGTATTGAATTGGAAATTAGCCATCTTTAAAAAAATTCAAATACTTATATGCACAGCCATTAAATATCCCTTTACAAATTAATACCCTTACAATGTTTTGTCCTAATTCAAATGCCATTTAGTGATTTCAAAATCGTCATTTTTTTTAAATGTGCGTCATAATAGTCTGATAAACAAACAATATGAATAATTTCAACTTTAATGTGGGTCAATGTTTTAATCTTCAATACACATATTTGGCTTATCCTACCCTACAATTTGGTCAATGCGTAACTTTAAAAGTATTAGAATTATATGGTCTTATGGTCAGTGCTCTGTTTTTCAATACTACATTAATCCGTTTATCCATTAATCCTAAATCTATTTGTTGTCTAGTACTGAGTTTATTGTTTTATGGAGTTTGGTTCAATATACCAACATGATATAGCAAGTTTGTACTTGGTTAAGTGTTAAGAAAACAAAATAGATAGAAGAAGCTGTGGTATGAGTGACAATGAGACAACTCTCCATCCGAGTCACAATTTGTAAAAGTAAACCATTATAGGTCAGAGTACGGTCTTCAACACGGAGCCTAGGCTCACACCGAACAGCAAGCTATAAAGGGCCCCAAAATGACTAGTGTAAAACCATTCATGTGGGGAAACCAACAGCCTTATCTATATGAAGCTATAAATTATACATAATATAATTTTGAGCATTGACAAAAAAATTACTTTACTCTGTCAGTCAGACTCCTTTCTATTGATGAGGTGACGGTAGGTGACAGTGGTAAAAAGTGTACAAAGTGTCAATTAACTTTTATTGTGAATTACTGTGACTAGACATTATAAAAGGATCTTTTAACATTTAAAATCTTTATCACATATCACCACACGATAAAAGTCAAATGAACAGAAACAAAATCCCCATCAATTTAACTGCTAAGTGTAAAAACTTACAGACCAGAAGAAAGTTAAGTAAATTCAAATTTGAAACTCCACATGAGACTGACATTTCAATACTGACATGATTAACTGGAACAGTGGGTTCAGAAATAAACACTACAAAAGTACTATACTGCTCTCTTAACATTCAGAAAAAGTTTAAATTCAACAATATGTTTGTTAAATTAGCAAGTATTTTATAATTAGTAACCATTTTATGTGATATAACTGTCAGAGTAGAAGACTAAAAACAAATATGAAAGAATAGATATAAAAAAGAAGATGTGGTATGATTGCCAATGAGACAACTCTCCACAAGAGACTAGAGAAAAAGTCCTAATAACTAATTAGCAATATTTTGATAAAAAAATCAGTTTAAATCATCCAATTTGTTTTATAAGCCTGTAAGAATGATAAGGCAGATACATTCTTTTTATAACCTCCACAGAAAAAAAGCCCGCTAGGAAAAGTCATAATTTGTAAATCTTGCATGGTATAATCAATTCTATGAAAAAGAAAGTCCTCTTTAACACATAGTTGGTCTGGAGACAGGTGACCTGGGGACTTGTTTACCCAACACAAACAGATGATCAGAATATTTTCAAATATCCCAGTAAATTTGAACATAAGACCACACCTTCACACAAAGTATTCAGGTCTGTTTTCCTAAAAATAAAAGAACTAGAAATCTTTGCAAGTACTGATACCTTAACTCCTTCTGTCAAAACTAAGAAGCAGAATCTGTCCTTACTTATTGTATGTAATAATTTGCAATAGTAACCAATCACTTAGCATCTCTATAGTGATGAGAACAGGCTGGAATCTAATTATCTCAGATTCATTTTAAAATAACAGGGTAAATCAAAAGCAGATTCAGTTTTTGCCACAAGATGAATACTAGCAGATACAGGTATCCAAAATGATATTGATCATCAAATGCATAAGTGTTTTATACTTCATGTTTCTCACTTATATTTTTTTTAAATGAGTCTTTACAATATATAATATTCAAAGCTCCAACTCAACCCTAATTTCTCAATAGCAGTCTATAAGAGATCTGTTAAAACATCAAATTCAAAGATTTAAAAAAACTGACAATCTTTTAAGAAATACAAAGTAAGCATTCTTTTACTTTCAGGGGCAGGTCCAGGTGAGGGCGTAGTGGGCATAGCCCCCTCCCCCCCCCCCCCCCCCCATTTAAAAAAAAAGTGAACAAGCCCCCTCTTTCAGATATCCTAAAAATGCCCCTGACTTTTGCTAAGGGGTCCCTAAATCTTAATGGTGAGGGATCATTTATGGTTATTTTATGGGATGTTCTAGGGCTAGTTTTAACATTAAGTATGGGTTACGTTATGGGATGTTCTAGGGCTAGTTTTAATATTAGGTATGGGTTACGTTAGGGGATGTTCTAGGGCTAGCTTTAACATTAGGTATGGGTTATGTTAGGGGATGTTCTAGGGCTAGTTTTAACATTAGGTATGGGTTATGTTAGGGGATGTTCTAGGGCTAGTTTTAACATTAGGTATGGGTTATGTTAGGGGATGTTCTAGGGCTAGTTTTAACATTAGGTATAGGTTATGTTAGGGGATGTTCTAGGGCTAGTTTAAACATTAGGTATGGGTTATATTAGGGGATGTTCTACGGCTAGTTTTAACATTAGGTATGGGTTAAGTTGAGAGTAACGGATCGTTTAGAATAACTCTATATGGATTGGGAAATAAAAAGAAGGCATACAAACAGAAACCTGGATTTTTGTAATCATTACAAAGAATGCCCCTGTTGATGCTCTCACTATAGCTACTGATTGGAGATATTTTCTCATCAGATTATGTCATCACAGATTACTCATGGAATATCTCCAAAGATTATTGATTTCTGCATTGTTTACCATAGATTTCTTTTAAATCTTGTTGACATCATCATTATTGCATTACTTTTTTGAATTTTTAAACAAGATTTATGCAATTCACTTTACTTTCACCTCAACATTCTGTCCCAATGCCAAGTTCTGTGAATGGAATATTGATTTATTCTGAATACATTACATATTCTTTGGGAATCAAAACAAGATTTTATGTATTGATTTTACAACCTTGGAAAGTAAACATATTATTTCTTTTGGAAACCAAGGTTCAACATAATATATTGACTTTGACGTAGGAGGTAGGAAAATGGACCAGAGAGTCAAATGAAATATCAATGGTTACAAATAACCGGACTAAACACAAAATAACCTTGAGGACGACAAACAGCTTACTTCTGGCATTGTATAATATTACCCGGAAAAGTCATCACCGTAGAAAACATTCAAGATTATGAAAAAAATATTGATTGATAAGTTCATCATATCTATAATCATACTGCAACTTGAAATGCATTTTTAAGACAATAAATATTTATTTCTCATGAATGTCTAGTATACCCTCTTTGTTAACTAACAAGCTGAATCACCCTGAGATAACTACAGTTTCAACTCCAACACCCTATGTTCTTGAAGAAACAGCAAATCCAAACTTTGAAGTCTTTGGTATGACCAGAACAAGCAGCATATATCTAATGTAAGGTCTTTTAATTTGACCTTGAAAGACATCAATCCTCCCAAACTCATAGAAAATATCACAAACATTAACCGTAACAAAAATTGTATTTTTCATTGATGGAATTGGAATGAAATGATGTAGTATATGGACTTCTTGAGGGAACTGAATTCTGAATAAAGCAGTACAAATACGTCCCAGGTCTACAGCTAAGATACATCCACACAGCTGACCTTGGCGACATTTTTCTATATAAGTTGGGTTTACTGTCAAGGTTCTCACATAATATTTATCTAAACTTACTCCACTTAGAACTTTTGTATAAAACAATCCTCCCAAACAGACATAAGTGTGGCTACTTAGTAATAAGACATTTTTGATTTTGAATCTTATTTTTAACAACACATGGTGCACAGTCTTTACCTCAATCAGGAGGTGGTGTTGAAGGGGAGGGGAGAACTAAACCATTAAAATCTAAAGCTTTGGTGTTTTGTGTTTAAAATAAATCATCACTGATGAGAATATCTAACACATAATAAAAGTACACCTGATCAGAACAACCTTGCCGGTATAACAGATGACCTTATTATTATTACTCCCACGGGATTTGTATATTTATCAATTATGCAGGTCTAATTATATTGTTTTGTAGTATTACTTCCATGTCAAATGATCATAAATATTATGATATAAATTACCAACAGCCAGAACTAATTAGGATGTGTAAAGCAACAGATTGCTGCCAGAAATCTTGTGTAGAGAGAAACAGCAGGTGGTGTAATATTTACAAGAAGCACACCCTGACATTCTATTCTGAAGATGTGAATACTTTTTTTCTCGTTTTCTATACTACACTTGACATTTGAATATTTCTATTCTTATATTCTTAGATAAATATAGAAATTATAAAGAAACTAAGGGAGGGGCAAATTTGACCTTAGAAGTAAGATGCATTTGACTAATCTTGTAAGGTCCCTTTCTGATTAAAAATGTTGGGAGTATTTAAACATAAATGTACTTGTCTTTCAAATATTTGGGTTTAGGCCTAAAATAAAATTTCATTTGTTTGGCATTGCCGCCCGACCCACTGAAAAACTTGCCGCCCGAATAATTTTATTGGTGTTTCAAAATTTGTATTTTTTTTGTATTAAAAAAATCGGAAAACCGCCGGAATTTTGATCATATCCGCTGAGTTTGTTTCCGGGCTTTACTTATTTCAAATCATGATCTTTAAAGTGCTTGTTGTACACTGTATTCAGAGCAAGCGTTTGAATGACATAGATTCGATAAAAGTCTGCCAAAAATGTCAAAAAGACAGGCAGTGGATAGCATCCACTTATGCTTTAGTCAAGGGAGAGGAACATTTTATTAAAAATAAGATGTTCACCTATTCTTTAGATGGAACATGGGTTGATGTTCTGAAAGGCCTTGTAGAGAACTCAAATGTCGTCTTTGGTAAAGCAGACAGTGACACTGTAATTTGTTGGTGTCTGCTTTGCATCCTCACATCATGAGATAGAAGCTTTTCACCCAGACATGACAGAACAAACATCTGTGGCTTTAACCTCTGAAAGATCTCTTAAATATGTGAAATCTATCATTGACAAATTTTCCTTGAACCAGATAACAAAGCATGTTGCCATGTAAATTCCAAAACAATGTATTCTTTGACCTATAATTGTTTACTTTACAAGTTGTGACTTGGATGGAGAGTTGTCTCGTTGACACTCATACCACATCTTCTTATATCTATTCAAGATGATGATGCATTGGCTTGAGCCTTGATGGCTGAAAGTTGTACCTGCATGAAAGCACCAAAGCTAAAAGGCCAATATGGTCCCAGATTTACAGGTTTATAGTAGTTTTGTACCAGTTGAGGTTAGCCTGGTACAAAACATACATATTTCAAAGACTAGCCTCTTTTGTGTGTCAAGAATTTATGAACCCAACCCCTCTCTTTCTTCTTAACATGAATAAGATAATTCTTAAAACAGAAAAGATATCTGACGGCAACATATTTATAAATATATCTACTGGTAGTGTTCCATTGTTTTAAGCAAACCAAGGGCTCATGAATTTAACTGTATTTATGTCATGCATGTCCAGAACCCTGTCAATCAAACAATCATAACAACCTTAAAATTTATTTTAAATTATCTGTAAAAATTGTCTGTCCTACAGCATATTTATATTTTGAAATTATCATACTTTTACTGCGGTTATTACAAATGCAGTATAAACACCCTGCCAGGGGGAGGCATTATTCATGACTGTTCTTGTGCCAACCTTCTAAATTTGTAATATTTTGCTATTCTCAAAGCTGATCAGGGGCTGTAGTGGCTTTGACCATTTGGTAGTTCCGCAAAATTTGCATGTATCAATGCTAGTCTTATCACCTCTAGGGATAAGTACATGTATGCATTCACAAAATTAAGGTTAGATTGTCATGACATTTATAATAAGGTTCCTCTGTGCACTACGCTTTCGTCCACCAATAAAACTGACTGTAATGAACTTGCCCATAAGGTGTAGAAAGTTACTTTTAATCCCATCAAACAAGCAAACAATCAAAGCTTTAAATCATCTATGTGTACAAGGAACTGTAGTGGTCGAACTGATTAAAATATGATAAGTTTACCAAACTGAAGGCAATTTCAAGATGTGACATTAAGCCTCTATTCAATGGACAGTCCCACAATTAAGATTCAATTTTCATGTCTTACATGTTACATGGTTAATGTCAGTTCCCTACCACAGATATGTTTCTGCTGGGTACTTTGGTTTACTCCTCCAAAAAAACTGAATGTTTGACATGAAATTATCCATGTGTTGTAGAATGTGACATTAACCCTGATCAAAGAAACCATAAGTTTGTACACACAACAATGCTGCACTGCTTTTGGCTGTGATCTAGAGTCATCATGGTTGTGATATATAAAGTTTTTAAATGTAAAAAAAAAAAAAAATCCCTACCTACCTGCTGATGGTGTGAGTCGGCAATGCCAAACAAACAATTTTTTAAGAGTGGCCTTAAGCATTCCTGTTGTAGATAAATCCAGAAAAAAATCTCCCGTCACCCACAAAGTTATCAAGTGATATTTTCATTCCTTACTGTTAATCTGTTAATCCTTATATTCTGGCATACATTTAAGCCACACAAAAAAGTACCAGATTTGAAATTTGACAGGATGGATACATCTATATCTATTTTTAAATAAGGCCTTAATTTTACTGAATTCATTTGCAACTTTATCTGTCACCAAATTCATAACTTTTCATATCTGTTGGCAAATGAAAATGATGCTTAACAAATTATTAATCTTATATATACTTTAGGAAAAAGAATTTGCTTTTCATAATTATGAGTGTGAACCAGGAAGCAATTACATGTGTACTTTAATGGAAAAGCAAGTACAATTTTCTTCAATGCATTTAAATATGCCTGTCCTCCATTTGACATTCAAAAATGTATCCTTTTGCATAATAAATGACCTCTAAATGAATAATATTTTAATAAAATTTATATCCTTTTTTTTTGAACTACTTGAGATAACATGTATGTGTGAACTACTTCTATGTCAGGTATGATCATAAAATTCATTCAATAGTTCTGGAGAAGAAATTGTTTTATGGCCATTAGAAGAACAGAAACAAAAAACTAAAACCAGTTTTTATTGTAACCTAAGTTGAAACAATGACATAGAAAAATTGCTTTCAATACCTGAGAGCAGAGAGGTCAGTTTATTTCATTCATGCAAAATGAAGTCACATCTTTTTTTTTTGGTCAAAGTAATTTTCAATGCTAAAATGGGATAACTCTCAACATTGGGTTTCCCCCCTCAATAATAGACGAGATGAATCAATCTGTATTGGAGTCAAATTTTCAACAACATCTGACATCATATAAAGTTCTATGTCTTTCCAATGTTTGGCAGTAATATATCTCACTGTACTGGAGCACTGAAAACTTTCAAAAGTGTAATCTCAGGGACAAAACTGAAAGGAAGCCCAGTCGTCCATGGCTCCTAGATTTTGAGGTTGGCCCCTAAACCTTCAGGTAAATTTCAGTTGAACATATAGAAACTAATTATGAAATATCTGGTCTTGGCTCCCAGCTTGAAATTCCCAAGTTTAGTCCCTGATATATGAGTAATCTTGGTGCAATTAGGAGTTTACAGAATTTCAAACACAATGATTCAGCATAAAAGAATAGAATGAAAAGATATCTCATAATTTGTTTTTTATAATATTGCATTAAAAATTCCCTACATTCTGACATCATACAAAACAATATTAGTGAGCATATTTCAAGATCCAATTTACATCAAGTGGTATGTCTTGATACTAATAACTTTTTGATTAATTTCATGCAGAACTGTTTTATGTTTTCAACAAGATTAGTTTCTAGAGAAGCAGTTCACAAAAAATCAATATCTGCATAGATGTATACATGTATATATATATATATATATATGTATATAAAGTCATGTATATAAAGTCATTGGCATAATAGCTCCAGCAACTTTGTAGAAACATTTGCATGATTAAGAAGTTGATGATTTTTTACAGGATGGTTGTAAAAAGATTTCTGTTTAAATCATAAACTAGCTAATGCCACTTTAATTTGGAATTTTCAGGAAATATTAAATGAAAAGAATTGTTAATATCATTATATTTTATAATTGTAATAGAATTATATATTGTGAGCCTATCAACTCTCTAATAATATATAACTGTACATCATGTATCACTAAAAGTATTGGATTTCTGCCCATATCAGTAAGTCCCAATCAAAATATTTAATTTACATTTTAGGTCAACTTTATTTCTGTTCTGTTCAGCTTATCCTAAAAATGGCTGTACTGTTATGTTCTTTAAAACCAGATGCTCCAAAGGGCACAGCTTTATACAACTGCAGAGGTCGAACTCTGAACAGTTGGGGCAAGTATAGACACAACATTCAAGCTTGATACATATCTGAATTTGGATTGTGACTGATTCAATAGTTGACACAGCATAGGTTTCCGACACAGAATGAATGTGGTCTAATGAACTTACCTTTTATGGTCCAATATCCAAAATCTAAATACATGGCCATGGATTGATTCAGCATATCAAAGAATCCCAAGAATTCAATTTTTGATGAAATCAAACAAAGTTTAATTTTGGACCCTTTTGACCTCAATGTGGACCAATTTGATAACAGGGCCGAAAAATCAAAAATCTAAATACATGGTTAGATTTAGCATATCAAAGAACCCCATACATACAATTTTTGTTAAAATCAAACAAAGTTATATTTTGGACCCCAATTTGGCCCAAATTGAAAACTGGGTCCATAATCAAAAATCTAAATACATGTTTAAATTCAGCATACCAAAGAACCCCAATTTTGGACCCTTTGACCTTAATGTAGACCAAATTGACAACAGGATCAAAAACTTTAGAATATAAAAACACAGTTAGATTGGGCATATCAAAGAACCCCAATATATCGATTTTTCAAAATTAAGTTTTATTTTGGACCCTTTGGACCTTTAAGTAGACCAATTTGAAAACGGGACCCAATATTAAAAAATCTATATACACAGTTAGATTCAGTATATCAAAGTACCTCTATAATTCAAATGACTGAGACAATTTTATATAGATTGATTTATCAATATTTAACTCTACAATTTGATACACGATTTGCATATAAATCTCAACAGTATCAACAATGAAGTAAAAAGAACTTTTAAAAATGTAGTTTGTGCCACCAAGATCACCCTCAAATGAAAGAATACAAATTATTTAACTCTGCAATTTGATACAAGATATGCATATAAATCTCACCAGTATCAACAATGAAGTTAAAAGAACTTTTAAAAATGTAGTTTGTGCCACCAAGATCACCCTCAAATAAAAGAATACAAATTATTTAACTCACCATACTGTGTAATTGGCTGCATTAAGCTCAGCTGCGTCTTTGGTCAGGTCTAATGCCCTATCACTTATTTCTTTCTTGGCAACAATGGCTCGGAAATAATCATAAACATCCCTGACTAGAAGAAAACAAAAAGAAATTTAACCAGAATGCATCAGACAGCTTGTCTATTGATAACCCAAAATATAATTAATAAAGTGAAAAAAAGGATAAAAAACTAACTGAATCAAAGGCTCTTATAAAGATCATATGCAATTGATTTATATAATGATATATAGTGTCCATCAATTTGTATGAAATTCTCATATTTGATGTATAACACACTGCAACTTTATCCAAATTACAAAAAAAAAAAGGATTATTGAACACTTGATGGACAGTTATTTGTAGCAGCATTTCATGCATATATATGCCAATTAATTAACCATCCAGATGACCTTTAAACAGAATGTGTGAAAAAGATGACAACCCGACCCAAGAGTGGAAACCAGCACAAAGCCTTAATGGGTTTTCAACATGGAAAGAAAATACTGCCTCCAGGAGGTTGTCAGTGATGTTTTTTATACATTATTTTTATATTTGATGAAACTGAACCAAACTGCTAATGCCAGTTCAATTTAAGGAAATATAAAATGTAAACAAGAGAGAAAACGCTGAAATATCTTACCTGCTTTACTGACCATTGATTTTAAGGGCATACGATACAGTTACAGGGGAGGTAATGACGTTGCTAACGTAAAATGTTTTTTTCGCGACGTCAAATTGTGACATATCGGGAAAAGATGCATTTTCGACTGATTTTTATCATTCAAACTGATTTAATTTGAAAACGAGTTCATGGACCCCTATTTTTCAAAACATCAATTTGTTTCATTTTGAAGGTAGATTATGTGACCCAAATTTTATAAAACTGTAAATAGAGGATTTTTTTTTATTTTGATAAACATGCAGCAAAAAATGACGTATTTTCCTCAATTCATGAACATTTGATAAATATGAGTTATTTCTGAATAAAAAATGCATAATTTGTTTAGGATACTTATAAAATACAGAAATTACCGATTATTTAACAAAAAACAATTTGTGTTTATCTTTTATAACAAAAAAGTTATGTCTTTCTTTCGAAAAAGAAATTACGGCCACAAATCTGAATTTTGAGCAAATATACAAAATTTCGACCTCATTTTACTCATAAAGTAGCACATGAAGGTATGTTTTTCATTACATGTTTGATTTAATCAGGTAAAAAATAGCCTATATGCAAATTTTTACGACCTTGTAAATACAGGATCAAAACTGTATCGTATGCCCTTAAGTTGAAAACCTTAACCCTTAGCCTCACTAGACAGGCTCTCAACGGTATTACTTGGACCCAAGAACTGTTCGGGTTAAAACCAGTCTTCTGGTCATGAAATAGTGCAAAAATACTCAATATTGACGCTTTATGCACCTGATGACCAACTTTGTGGCAAACATAAAACATTTACATTAAATGTAGAAAGTGCGCTTTTGAAGATTTCATACCATACATTGAAAAGGATAAAGAACTCCTGTATACTGGTGTTTTAAACCCTAAAAACAGGTGATGCCCAACTTTTCCTGACTCGAGCCCAACCTGCTAGATGGTGTTACACACCAGTAGTACATGTTTGTCCATTCTAAATAAACAATTAACACGATGTAGCTGCCTTTATTACTACAAAGGACAAGGAAGTAACATGTAAACATTTTCAAGGGGCACATGTTACGTACCCCCTTTTTTCTTAGGGAGCTACCATTTGATTTTTATGGGGGGGCTAGGATGAAAAATTTTGTCCTGCATTTTTTTTTAGTTGTAATCTCTGTCCTGCCTTTTTATTTTTCACTCTATTCGGTCCTGCCTTTTTTTTATTAGTTTA
>CM034355.1:22526965-22720234 GCA_019925275.1 Mytilus edulis
TGATTTTTATGGGGGGGCTAGGATGAAAAATTTTGTCCTGCATTTTTTTTTAGTTGTAATCTCTGTCCTGCCTTTTTATTTTTCACTCTATTCGGTCCTGCCTTTTTTTATTAGTTTATCATGACTTTTTTTACTTAAATTGTCATCCTGCCTTTTTTTTTTTGCAAAGTGTCTCATCCTGCCTTTTTTTTTTACTCAAAACTCCTGTCCTGCCTATTTTTTTCAAATTTCATCCTAGCCCCCCCATAAAAATCAAATGGTAGCTCCCTTAGGCTTAGCAAATAATTTCCCAAATGCATAATGTCATGCTTACATTTTTCCGAATATGCTATCTGAACAATTGGGTGTGGTCCGTCGTCCTGTGGCACAGGCGAAACATCCTTCCATTCTTCTCTTTCTCTGTATGCAACCCAAGGTCCATCGCCACACTCTGATCCGCTGTCCGACATGGCGGTAAAAGGAAAGTGAAATTAATAACACCGGGGTTGCTAGAGGGCGCTTTAAAATTGATTACCGTCTTTGTACTACTAAATATACATTCCTGGCAAAGATTTTAAATCAGACTTTCAAATAAAACGATACTTTATCAGGAATTGTATCCTGTTAAAATAGATAATGAGTAGTTGAATTGTTTGCAATTGTTAGCAAATAGTTATGTTATGTTATGTTATGTTATGTTATGGTATGGTATGGTATGCTATGCTATGTTATGTGTTATGTTATAATATGTTATGTGTTATGTTATGTGTTATGTTATGTGTTATGTTATGTGTTATGTTATGTGTTATGTTATGTGTTATGTTATGTTATGTGTTATGTTATGCTATATTATGTTTTGTTATGTTATATTATGTTATGTTATGTTATGTTATGTGTTCTGTGAGCTCTTTAAAATAAAGACTTAATTTGACAAAAAGTATCGTTTTCTAAAGTAAAATGCCACCAAAATGTTAATTTTATTTTTGATACAAGTTTTTAAAACAAAAATTATACTGAAATTTCACATTGGCATTTGGTAGGCACTACTGGGACACATCCCGGTCGATGACATAGAACACCATTACCAATATTATATTGTAACATAGTCTAAATGTCATGGTACATAGTATTTTATCAAAGAAGAAATGTTTCATAACTATAGAAGCTATATTAAAGAGCTTTTGTCGCTCACCTTTGTCTATTTGCATAAGTTCAACAAAGGACAATCTTCAAGCTTTTTAAAAAGCTATGGACTGCTTCGCAATACCCTAATTTAAGGTAATATGTTGAACTTAGTATTGGAAATGTGGCAGTGGCGGAGCCAGGGGGGGATCCGGGGGTTGGAACCCCCCTTTTTTTGGACAATCAATGCATTTGAATGGGGACATGTGGTTGGAACCCCCCCCCCCCCCCCTTTTTGTCCTGGGTTGGGACCCCCCTTTTAAAATGGCTGGACCCGCCCCTGTGTGGAATTTTTAGATATTGATTGATATAAAATTAATGTACTTTAACGGAGTGTGCGTTATCAAGGATTTGTATTGTAATTTACAAATCCTTGGCGTTATACACCCATGCTTTAAAAAAAATCTTGTTCTGTTTTGTTGATCTTGTGTTGCTACTCATTTAGTCTGTTCAGTTCCTCTCTTTCTTTTTCATTTTAAAACTCAAAAGAGGGTAAAAAAATCCTTATTTAAGGTAACACGATACCATCATTTTTGCCTCTTTAGGTTTTTGTCTATCTATTGTAAGTCACAAACGCAAAATATTATAGAAATCGTGATCAAAGCGCAATAACTCCCATAATAAATAGGCTGACGATTTCGACAATGTGGGAACTTATTTGAAGAACTTGTCTTTCTGCATGGTCATTTTTTAAATTTTAAAATGTTTCTCTGTATGTATTATATATAGTTTTCAAGAGTTTTAGGCAAAAATGAAAAAAAATGTAAAATTTGACAAAACTGGCATTTCCTTTTATTAATAGTTTATTTTGTCAAATACTTGTAATGATATATGGATGAAAATTCGATCAGTTTCCTGTGCCTAAAATATCTATTCATTGTATATAGGAAACTTTGACAATTCATTTATTTTTTTATCTATGTGCAATCTAACGACTAATTCAAATTCCCTTTAAGATTTCTCAAGGATCAATGAAAGTGTAAGGGGCAAATCTTTGGAAACAATTTCACTCGAAGAGTCAAACTTTCAATATATTGTCAAATCCTTCTAAATACTCAATATGAATGAGACTATAAAGTAGAGTTTTTATTATATACTTAAAATAGTTTCAGACAATTTTAACTAAAAACCAGAGTTTGTTGCCAATGAAATGAAATTTGATACAACTGAAATTGCAAAAAATACAATGTGCATGGCTTTAGGTGTCGCCTAGGAGGCATTTTAATTTTTAAAAAAATGCACTTGAAAAACGTTATTCGTTGTAACACATAGCTGATAAAGGCATTTTGATACAAAATTAAAAAAAATAAAATGTTGTTCTACATGTTGCTGATTAAGGCATTTGGATTCAGAATTTCTAACTTTACATGTTTTTACTTTACTTTTCACTAAGGACGTCACTCCCTAAAATAAAACTTATGTGTATTAGAAAAACACCGACATTACTTCTGACACATGCATTTGCGTTTTCGTGAAACATATTCGCGGGAGGATGGGGCGTCTGATCGGCCTGTGGATGTTTATTGAGACATTATCTGGCGATTGGACAGTGGCTTACATCTTTCTCTGTTCTTCTGTGTTAGTTGTCCCATTTGATGTCTACCCTCCGTGCCAAAACTTACAAAATTGAAGTTTTTGGTTTTGATGTTCGGTTGTCCCCGTAGAAAACTTATTTCAAACGGGATAGGACATCCTCATTTTTACAGAGATGTTGTTTACCGTGGCCAGAAATTTAGAAACGATCCTGGCAAACTTATCGATCCTTTAAATAAACTTATTCTAAAAAGTTACCAAATACCAACTCTACTGTCAATAGATCTTTGAAGATTATTTTATTGGTAATAACATTGATTTTGTAATCAATAAATAAAAAGCAAACTAGATATTATTGTTATGATTTATTCATATATGTACTTCCATGGATCTACAATTTGTGAAACGTCTTTTATGTTACAATAAATCAATCGGGTGTTGGATGTGTACTTATTCAGTGGTTGTCTTTTTTTTTGCCGTGTTACATATTTGTTTTTCGTTCATTTTATGTACATTTATTAGGCCGTTAGTTTTCTCGTTCGAATTGTTTTACATTTGTGACTATGCGGCTTAGGCTTTGCTAATTATTGTAGAAGGCCGTATAATTGTTAATTTCTGTGTCATTTGATTGTGGAGAGTTGTTTCATTTGTAATTATCGTGACCACATATTGTTTACAGTACCTATCGGTCTGTGCTTTTTGTACCAGTTTTTAAGGAATAAGAATAAGAATAAGTTATGAGTTTGAAATCCAAACAATAGGGTTCTTACTAGAGAATAACTTGAAACATATAAATAAAAAACGATAGAAAGATAACAATACAAACATGTCGCATTGAAAAAATAAAAGTGTTAAATTATAAATATATTGTATCTATTATAATACTATTTTTGACAACATGACTCCTTCATCAAGTTAGGGACGACATCAAAAGATCAATGTAAGATAAAAAAAAAAAACTTAATTCAAATAGTTTGGGGGTGGGGGTTGAACTGCTGCAAGATTTGGTTATCCGACATTGATTTTTACATATATCCATATGGGTCAATCAATTTTTCCCAAATTAAGTTAAGAGGGGGGTGGGGCTCAGTGAAAAAAACTATGTAAATTAAGTTTTTTTTATCCTTCATTGAACTTTTGATGTCGTCCCTTATCATTTCAAATATCTCGATTATATATCGGCTTATTATAATATAAGTCATACACAGTTCATATATTGACATTATAGTTGTTTCAAATTCTCTCATTTTACATTTGATTTCACTTATACTGTTAACAATGATAATACTTTTTATATCACATTCTTGATCATTCTTCACAAAAAAACTATTGAAACATTGAAGACCTGTTGGTGAACTTCTGCTGTTGTCTGTTCTATGGTCGAGTTGTTGTCTCTTTGGGACATTCCCCATTTCCATTCTCAATTTTATAAAATCAATTTGTATTAATGACCATAAATTACTCAGAGAGATAGAATATGGTCATCGTTAGCAATACCAGAGACATATAAGGTAGATTCATGGTTTACCGCCATCTTGGATTGTACAATCGCAGTACAAAATCGGTCTAGTTATTTGCCCAAATCTGCAAATTTGTAGACAGATTTGCGATTTATTAGTTATACTGTTTATTTATATAAAGAAAACTTAATGATATATATTGTATCATACAAACTATTTAAACAAATATCAAACCTTGAGTTTTAAGAATGACTTTTTTTTTTCAAGTAAGCCATTTTAGGGGAGATAACACTTTTAGTAAATACGATATACTGGCCTGATATGGATTTTTTTTTTAAATTCTTACTTGTAGCCTGAAAACAATTTCGGTGAAAACGTTTTTTCTTTTTTTTATTTTTCTTAAAACATATAAAACCTATCATCTCATAATTTATTACAAAATTCTATCTCATAGATTTCTTTTTAAGCACACACATGTGACTCTTACATGTGTGTTTTCATGAATAATCTAACCAAATTGAGGCAATTTTTAAGGACCCATTCTTTTTATTGTATTTTTGAAAAAAAGCATAGTAAAATCTTCATTTTGGCAAAGTATAAGAAAATTATATTCTTGTTAGATATATATTTTAATAGTGCTTTGAAAGTATTTCAATATGTCTGTGCTGTTATATATCTTGTGACTGTCTGTATGTTGTGTGTTTTAATGTTTTGTTTTGTGTTATTTTATATTCGATAAAAAGCTATTCAGAGCTTATGTTTGTATAGTTATATGTGAACCGAATCAAAATAAAACGTTCGTATTCGTATCATTCGTTTTCTATCTCAAGAAATATACATACTATATATAACAATTACTTATATAATAGTTCTTGAAAAACTGGTCTTTATTGTGATATATGGACTGCCCACAGGACAGTGGTATTGACTAAGATAGTGATAATGACTGAGCCGAAGGCTTGGTCATTATCGCTGTCGCAGTCAATACCACTGTCCTACGGGAAGTCCATGTATCACGATAATGACCAGTTTTTCAAGAACTATTATGTTTATTTCATTGAGAAACCATGTTTTGGAAAATTCTCATAAATTTAAAATGCCTAAAGCGAACTCGAGTAGTTGTACGATTTCATGCCAAAGAGTGAAGACCAGTCGTAGTCATACTGCCATTCATTTTATATGCCAAAGAGTGAAGACCAGAAGTAGTAATACTGCCATTCATTTTAGTGCAATTTTTCAGTATATAAATACTTAATTAAGTTCTCTTTAATTTTATTATTAACGAAAACATATAATAAACAATTCAACAACTTAAATATATTATTAACAGAAACATGTTTAATAAAAGGCTCATCTTTCTAAACAGAGAAACCACGCCCCAACGGTCATTGTCAGACGGAAACCGCGCCCCAACAGTCATTATCAGACGGAGACCACGCCCCACCGGTCATTATCATGTAAAAGTTCGTTAACGACCGGTTTTCTGGTCCGTTTTGTTCTGTTAATGACCGATGGAATTTATTACTGAAGAAAAATGAATGTCATGTGACCCCTTTTTATCCAAGATATCGGAAAGAATAGAATAGAATAGAATAGAATATGTTCATTTCCCAAATTACAGGGCCCATAAAGGGCATAAAATCAGATTTACATAATTGGGTACAACAACAATAATAGAGGCATATACATATATATTTGGAATATATAAGCATTGGTCAGAACAGGAACATATATATGTTAGATATACGTACTTTGCTTTGTTTTTTATTGGGTTCTTTTTGTATTTTTTTGTATTTTTTTGTATTTTTTTTTTTTTTTTTTATATATATTGACATTTCTCCGCACAAACTACTAATGCCTCATGTTTGTCTTCTCAAAGTAAAGATACACTTACCGGGTGCACTTGAGTCATTTTCAACATAGTATTCATTGAATAATAATACATTGCTACTATTTTGTTGAGTGTATTTTCTGTGTTATATTATTTTATTTTATCATTTTTATAACACTTGTTACATATCTTTTACTGTGTGTGTATTGCATATGTTATTGTTTATAATAATATTGTCTGTATCATATGCCCTCCTGGGGCCCTAATTTGGTAATAAAAATATTCTATTCTATTCTATTCTATTCGTACTGTTCCCAGGTCAGAATCAAGCTAAATAAATTATGATAATACATGTGTTATAGAAAATTATGTCTCTGGCAGTACGCCAATTGCTTTGATTATCATTGGTACCATAATAAAGAATTCCAAAAGTTTCCAGTTTTATTTATAGGAAATTTCATAAGTAAGTTTTATAGCGAGCACTTGTAAAGGGAAAGACGGTAAAGGGTGGTACTTATGGTAGTGTAAAAATATATGTGATTGGTTTAAAGATATATAATTGGCCAATCAATAAAGCTGTATTATAAACCTGTAATCGGAACTGGTTCCGGAAACAGAACCAGTTCACAACAATAGACAAAGCACTGATGATTTTTCTACTCTGTTATATTTCTGGGGAAACACACTTACAAACACATTGATTTCCATACCAACAGAAAAATACTTAAACAAACGAAAAAAGAATCATGGTAATTTTTAATAGACCTTACTTTAAACTGAACCAGCTACTCGATTTTATTTATCGGTAACAACTGAACAACCTATCCCATAAATAATTATTTCCCCCTGAACTGCAAGATCTTATTGATTACTAGAGTAACTAGCATATGTACATGGTGGTATGACAATTTTGTTATAGCCCTCTCCCTTTTTTCTAATATCAGTGACAGTGATATTTTTTCAATTTCGTCCTGAACATGCATGAAACATTTGCCACTGGACGTTAAGCAACTAACAACCAATCAATCATTTTTAGCTCACCTGACCAAAAGTGCCAAGTGAGCTTTTCTCATCACTTGGCGTCTGTCGTCCAGCGTCCTGCATCCGTAAACTTTTACAAAAATCTTCTCCTCTGAAACTACTAAATTTTAATGATCGTAGTACGATCGTGTAGATCGCAGTAAGGTCGTATCACGGTCGTGGTGAGGTCTTCAAGATTGTGATGAGCATGGCCAACTGAGAACATGTTCAAAAAAATCGTGGTGCAGTTGTGGCGTAATCAGGTCGCAGTAGAAGCGTAGTGAGATCGTATTAAGATCGCAAAGGTCGCTGTACCATCATAGCGAGTGCGTGATTCTATTCAGAGAGACTACGCTACAATCTCCCAGTGACGTTATTAAGACATCATTACGACCATCACGTTCTCACCACGACCCAATGCAAAATATTATACAATTGTTCGTTAGGTGAAGATCTATCTGCCCTGAAATTTTCAGTCCAATCCAACAACCAATTGTTGGATTGCTACCCCTGAATTGGTAATTTTAAGAAAATTTTGCAGCTTTTGGTTATTATCTTCAATATTATTATAGAAAAAGATGAACTGTAAACAGCAAAAATGTACAGCAAAGTAAGACCTACAAATAAGTGAACATGACCAAAATGGTCAATTGATGATTGATCCATTAAGGAGTAATTGCCCTTTATAGTCAATTTTTAACAATTTTCATAAATTTTGTAAATTTTTACAAAATATTTTCCTCTGTAAGTACGGGGCCAAGTTTGTTATAGATAAAGATAATTGTAAGCAGCAAGAATTATCAGTAAAGTAAAATCTACAAACACATGGTCACCGAAACACAATTTTGTTATGAATCCATTTGTGTCTTTTGCTTAATATGCACATATACCAAAGTGAGCTATAGAGCCTCTAGTTTCAATTACTGTTTTATATTCCTGTTATTATGACAATGTTTTTGTAGAAATAAAATTGTATTTACTATCAAATTAAAGTTTACTATTTACAGCAGTCACACATATTTTCATAGAGAGAAGGTAGCTCACTTTATACCATATCACTTATTTTCAGGGACATGATGCAATTCTACTATTATTCCTCTCTTTAGGCAGACAACACTTTTAAATAAATTGCATGGATCAATTCTGCTCATCATGGGATTTGATATGATTCTTAAATGATGGAAGTATTGTATGCGCTACAACTTTAATTCTGTGAAAAATAAATCTAGTTTCCTGAAACAAATGTCCCAAATGTAATGGTTGTATGTGCTGCTCAAAACAGCTGAAAATTCCAGATTGAAAATTGGTATGAGTGCCAATGAGACAACTCTCCATCCAAATAACAATTTATAAAAGTAAACCATTATAGGTCAATGTACAGCCTTCAACACGGAGTTTTGGCTCACACCGAACAACAATCTATAAAGGGCCCCAAAATTACTAGTGTAAAACCATTCAAAGGGGAAAACCAACAGTCTGATCTATATAAAAAACCAAGAAACGAGAAACACATATAAATTACATAAACAAACAACAACTACTGTACATCAGATTTCTGACTTAGGACAAGGTACATTATAAGATCAGTTTCTCACATTCTATAAGCAGTAGGTCAACTATATGTGATGTATGCAATGAATGCAAGGGGTACATACATGTATCAGTCTGGTCGGTTTCATCTGATCTTGACTTTATTTTCATGGTTCATTTGTCAATGTTAGGATTTTGTGTTTTGGTTGGTTTATCAAATACTGGTACTAATAACAATAGGCAACTGAGTTCAGTCAGTATCATTTTCATAGAACATTGATAATGTAAAGTTTATGTGATGCTTGTAGTAAAACCTTTGTTACAACCTTCAACTAAAGGCCAATGATAAGTAAATTTAAAATAGGCAAGATATTTCGACGTGTGCACTCTTGTTTGTTTATTTGTTGATTTAACAACAAACCAGATCTTTTTGAAAGGATTCCCACTACAAGAATGAAGAGATATTGGTTTAAAGGGGCTCACGGTCTAAATCAATTTTTTTATTTAATGTAAGATTTCGCTATCTTTTTCTATAAATAAACTTTATCTTATAACTAATAGAAAAATGAAACAAAAAAAGAGGGGTCACCGATCATTTACGCTCACAATCTGCCTTCGAAAGAAGAATACATTTTTGTAAAAGAACTTTTTTTCTGTTGAACTAATAGGAGAAAAAGAGGTAATATCGAAATAAAAAAAAGATCTTAATTACAGAAATCGCTTAAATTTTGCAATTATTTAGTAAATGTTAAGCTTATTTGAAAACAATAATAAAAAATATAGGTCACCGATGAGTAAAAAAAGACGTTTCAATTTTAATGCCAAAAAATATCATTTTTGCACCAAAGGGAGATAATTTGGAGCTTTTTCAATGATATCAAAATTTTAAAAGTCATCTGGGGTCAAACCGAATCGATTATTTTGGTTAATTTTTGTATTATATCATAAAGTAATAACTGATAGTGTAATAAATAAAATTTGTAATGAAAAAACAAATGTTTAATTTTTTGCTGAAATTTTATATACATGTATACTGGGCTGTATATTTTAACTATAACAATAGCATTTGTACATGTAGGTGAGCTGCAATACTTAAATAAGTACCGGTAATGCAGATTTCATTCAGGTTTACAATTTTACAATTACAGCTATAATGAGAACCTTCACCAAAATACCAAAATGATGGAAAAAAGAGTAAAACTGAAAACTGTCAATACTCATATAACATGTACATTGTGTCGAGGATATCTTATTGAAGCAACAACTATAACTGAATGTTTACATACATGTAAGTATGGTATAGTAGTTTGAAGTATTGTTACATTATATTGGAATGTAAACGAAGAAAATATTCTGAAAGCACAAAATTTTTAATTCTAAAAAGTATGCTATAACTTTAAATGAGACTTTCTATGTTTTAACTTATACACACCACATTGTCATAAATAATAGCATTCTCAACTGAGAAAATCCAAAGTATGAGAAATTTTGTTCATATATTGATCTTATAATAATGCAATTAACATTCTGGATACTGTTTTTTTTAAAGTTTTCATAGTAATGTTGCAGCTTATAAAAGCCATGACATTTTTATGCCCCCCACATAAATGCTTATAATCAGAAAACTGTCATCTACAGTAATCCTGCATCTGTATGTGGAAGTTGACTCATGCATATTTACAAGCAGGGACAAATGCATGTGTTGGTATACAATATATAGAAATTTTTGAATGTTTTCTTGGTAATTGCAGGCATGTGCATTGAGTGATAGATTTTTATTGGGTAAAAAAATCAAATTCATAAAACTATTGACCAATAAGAATGGCAAAATAATATTTATGAAATGTATATGAATGTAATGATATGTGTATTTCAGTCTGCAAGACATGTCTGGTGAAGTATTTACATGAGCACAACAAATGTCCAAAGTGTGGAATTTTGATACACCAAAGTCATCCATTAAATTATATCAGGTAACATAACATTCTCATATATACACATATAAGTATATCATATTGGTATAACAGCCAATAGGCTATTTGCCAATTCCCGTTATTGACCCTGTAATTAGAGATCCCTTTTTAGTTGTCTCCCTTATGAGGGACATTAATTAATATTTACAATGGCGATACATCACTTTGAATTCATCTTGCTTTGCATTGCCAAAAGCTATTTTGTCCAATATGGAACCAGTCTATGATTGACAAAGGGAAGTAATTTGTTTAAAAAGTGTGTAATCATGGTAAAAACAGAATCAAATCGGTAATTGGCAAATGGACTATTGCAATTAAAGAACATTTTAAGTAATATTTATGTAGGAGCTATATCATGCTACCATCTCTAATTATAGTACTGTCTGTATAGTGAATTCAATCAGAGTCTCATAAGTTGTGTATACAATGTATTGGTACTGCTAGCACTTCTGTGATTAGTACATTATTTATTTAGATATTTAAAAGAAAATGTAGAGATGGTCTGTGACTACCATAGAGGCAGCTTTCCTTCTAGACTGTGTGTAAAAGTTTAGACTTGAAATATTTACCTCACCATATGTTTACATTGTACATACATGTACTGATAGAAAAAGCTTTTTGAATTCAATATGATAAAAACAATTTTGTTAATATAAAAAAGAAGATGTGGTACATTTGTATGATTGCTAATGAGACAACTCTCCACAAGAGACCAAATGACACAGAAATTAACAAATATAGGCCTTCAACAATGAGCAAAGCCCATACCGCATAGTTAGCTACAAAAGGCCCCAAAATGACAAATGTAAAACAATTCAAACGAGAATTTTTCTTTGATTTATTTCAACTGAAATGATTTATTTTAAAGATATTGCATTTTTATTTTTAGTCATGACCGTACCATGCAAGATATTGTGTACAAGCTGGTACCAAAGTTACAAGAAAGTATGTAGATGTTTCACCTAAAATTTGTGATTTAATCTTAGAAAACTTTACATTTAGAGAAAATCAGTAAATCTGTGCAAAATTTCATAGGAATGATCCAACAATACATTATATTTTCACTTCAAGATGTTGTCCTTTGTGGTCTGATTGAAATCAACTTGTACATTTCACTTCAGCCTATCACCACACTGTTTTTTGTAAGTGGCATGTCCAAGTATTTGCATGAATAGATATATGGATTTCATGTTATTGAATATGATAGAAGTTGTCTGTTACCCAAAACATGTACTTACCAAACTCTATTGGTTATTACCAACAATGTGGTTTTCTACAACAATGAAACTGTAAACATGAAATTGTTATGGTTGAAATGAAAAAAAAAAAAAAAAATATATATTTTTATCAGGCAACTAATTTTATAAGGGTATTCAATGTTGAACAAATATGAATTGCACAGATATAATCATGTATTCATACATTTGTATTATTTTACTTCCACAGAAGAAGCAAAATGTAAAGAAAAGTTTTATAAAGCAAGAGGAATAAAACCAGAACCAACAGGTGAGCTAATTGTAAAAAAACTTAATTTAAAATACCAGAGTCAATTATTCATTAAGTGTAAATTTAAAAATTTAAAAATATGAGATTTAAATACATGTATCATGCAGTGTTTCAGCTAGGCCGTTTTTAGAGGGCGCGGCGCCCACCCTTTCCCAAGTAACGCCCTGTGCCCTTTTTACAGTTTCCAGGGCGCCCTGCCTGTCATAATCTGTTGTTATAGGTAATCTGTTTATCAGATGGGACATTAATAATCATCAACATTAATTCATTCAAATAGAATCAGTCAGTTGGCAATTATCTTTGAAGAAATGTGCATACGACAACCTCGGCACAATTTGCAATGTTTACAGTAGTTTCATGGAGAAAACGTAATGACAGAAAGTTGAAAACCACAAACAACTCATGGAAGACATCGATTTACTTGTTCTCCGTAAAATAAATAGCAAATTCAGACGTATTTGTCATTGACTGCCCTAATTTTTTAAACAAAAATAACAAAATCGGCCGTCATATTGTTGATCATATTTACATCTTCTACATACTGTTTATAATCCTCCAAAGAAGGAGCACACCCGAATAGAGAAAGATAACCCAATCTGATTTTTTCCTGGCATTGAGTAACCTACTTAACATATTCTAAAATATGTCTACATACTTCTTGCTTAAGAATATATATATGTTTAGGTATTTTGATTTATGGGAAAAGTTAAAGAGGGTCTTAGTAGCAGTGTTGGTAGGGTGCCTTGGTCATCTTTTTCTGTTTTCTTTATTTTTAATACAAATTGTGTGACAAGCTGCTTGACAAGTTTTTCAGCCTAATAAGTAGAAAGATAGAGTTCTATATGGGCTAATGATGTAGTTCTTGTATAACCAGTGATTTCACCAAAGAAACACAATGTTTGGTTTATATCTTTATTAAAACATGCCCTTTTTATATTATCATATCACACGTTAAATGCCTTTTTGAAATCCTAGCTGGAACACTGTCATGTAATGTTACTTTAATTATCATATTGAGTGCAGTATTAAAAGTAAAATATAATATGACTCATCAATGAGTTCTAAAATCCTTTAATTTTAATTAACATTATTTGGTCAGTTATATGTTGCCAATTTAAAAGGTAAGAAAACCCAAATTATGTTTGTACATGTATCTCCTTAAAGATGTAGAGTTAGTTATCAGCCTTTGATGTCAAAAGTTTTGTATAGTTGTAGAAATTCAATAGATAAAATGTTTATACCTGTATCATTGTAGAAGAACCTCTACTTACTGAAACGGAAATAAAAAAAGAACCAGTAGAAAAAGAAGAAAACAATGACTATCATAGAAATGATGAACAAGTGAATGTATGTTTAGAAGGACAGGATCTAGACATGAAATGTTTACGCAGGAAATTCTTACGATTATCTTCACAGGCAACAGTTAGCCATCTGAAGAAATTCATTGCACTCAAATTATTTGATGATATTAAGAGATTTACAGATGTAAGTAGTCTTCAAAATAGTTACAAAAATTCAAGTGCCTTTTCATTTTAGCTGATACTTTGGTTATCACAGCATGATGATAATTATGTGTGTTTAATTAACTTGCACAAATATTTGTTATCAGTTTGGTCACCAATCTTTGACTCTTAAATTGATGGATGAGAACTTATTAGCCTCCATATGAAATATAAAGTTATAGAATAACCAGCAAAGATGAAATTGTATATTGTGGATATGATTTGAATTAAGAAATTGGGGTTGCTAGAGTATACTGTAGGTGCCTAATAAAAGTGAAGTGTAGAAGTAATTCATATTATTGTGAACCCTATGATAGTTTTCCATATATTCATCTGCAAGTTACCTGTCGATTTAAACTTTTGGCAGTTCTATTGTCCCATCTAACAAATACAACAGGTATTGTTCTCTGTGTAGTTTATTCACTGGGACCTTTAAATTTCTTCCAAGAGAAATATATCACTCATTGATTAATTTACCTGAACAAAAAATTGAACTGTCAATGATGAAAAAATACTACATGTAATACCAATACGAAGTAAGGACTCACAAAACTGCATGTTGTGTTGTATTTATTCAATACCAATAACTCGTTTTTAATGTGTTCAATATTAATACTGATTCAAAAATTAAAAGTTGATTTCAGATCAAATATTCAATATTTTGTGTGTGTTGATAAATAAAAATTTGAATATTATTATTTTTAAATTAACTAGGTCTTCATAAACATAAGTCTATAAATGAACAACAACAAAAACATGTAAATTCATTGGTAAATACTAAAAAATGTGTCTGAAATAAACTTTTTATTATTAAACCAGATTTTATATTGAACAGATTGAAAATATATTAATGACATTTTGAATAAATACAATATTGCATACAGTTTATGTGAGTTTATAGAATAATTACACCTTATATAAGAATGCCAGCTTTTGATTGGCTGATAGCCAGTGTATTTTTCGCATATTCTAACATTTTTTCCTCATTACAAACGAATCTGACTGTTTTTCACCACTGCCGGTGAATATGCCTCGAATACCATGGTATTTGCCATTTTGGATATTCCTTTTTTACCCTCGCGAGCATCTTCCCACCATTTTTTTTTGGATATGACGTTACATAAAGACAGCGCGAACGCGTATAAGTACATGTATAGTTCTCGCGGTATATTTTATGATAGTACTTGTCCTCAAATAAATATTTCCTTTTCCTAGTACAGAGTGTTTAAATTTAAAAAAATTCGGTGTAATTAAACAGATATATATCATGTTATGGAGGGATATTTGCAAAAAATACAAGTCTTGGGACAAAATTTCCCTTGCCTAGCGGCTCGGGAAATTTAAGTCCCTCGACTTGTATTTTTCGCAAATACCCCTCCATAACATGATATATCTGTTCAGTATTTCAATAAAAAAGAAGATAATTTTTTGGTCAGGTAAATTAATCAATGAGTGATATATTTCTCCTAGAAGAAATTTAAAGGTCCTGGTGAATGAACTATACAGAGAACAATAGCTATTGGATTTGTAAGATGGGACAATAGAACTTACAAAAGTTTAAATCGACAGGTAACTTGCAGATGAATATATGGAAAACTATCATAGAGTTCGCAATAATTAATACTGTTGAATGAGTATTAAATGGCAATTACTCGTGTTATTTTTGCTATAAAGAATTTAAAGTTTTAAAGAGTTCATTTAAAGATTTTAGAAAAGTTTTTTATTCATATGAATTTGATATAATTAAATACCAAGGAGTTGTAAACACTAAAATTTGAAATTAAGCACATATGTTCATTATTTTTTTAACCTTAAAAATATACATGCCAAATTAAGATTTTGACCCAGATCATGGTTTTGCTGAACAAGAAAATGTGATCTTGTTCGACTATATATACTTTTAGTTTCTTGTGTACAATTTGGAGTTTAGTATGGCGTCCATTATCACTGAACTAGTATATATATTTGTTTAGGGGCCAGCTGAAGGACACCTCCAGGTGCGGGAATTTCTCGCTGCATTGAAGACCTGTTGGTGACCTTCTGCTGTTGTCTGTTCTATGGTCAGGCTGTTGTCTCTTTGACACATTCCCCATTTCCATCCTCAATTATAATTTTGTAAGAAAGTGAAAGTAGTTGTTTTTAATTAAATATTATGTTGTTTAATTTCAGATCGAGATTTTGTGTAATGATGAACTGTTAGGGAAATATCATACACTTAAATTCGTAGCAATTACAAGAAAAAGACAAAAGGTAAGAAATTCCTGGGTTAATATGCTTCTCTTTCATTAATGATTTTCTTGATCTTAATTTTATTAAACCTTTACTTAGTTCACAAGAGAAATGTAAAATGCAACAGTATACCAAGTTGATTTTATTGCCAAAATATAAGATTTACACAATTTTTGTTCAAACTTTAATTTGTAATATGGAATAGTGTATAGAAATTTGAACTATTAGTTATACCCAAAATATAAATGGGAGATTATCAAATTACTCAATAGTAATAATAGCAATAGCATGCTGGTAGAGAGAGATATTGATTCTCATTTTATAATTTGATAGGAAAGTTTCATCCAAAGTACCTTATTTTTATTTCAACTATTTTGTTTAGCAATAAAAGTCATGTCAATTTTTTTATATTTTTTTACTCCTGCAAAATTCCTTTTAAATTTTTTGTTTATAACATCATGTATTACATTAAAAGAGCTAATTAGGAAAATGCAATGCAATTTTATTGACAAATACACTACAGATTCATCTGCAATTTAGGCAAACATACAAATCTTATAGTTATCCAAATTATGGTACTACATTGTATTTCAATTTATTTTTTCCTAGGATGGACCACTAGTTCTTCATTACAGACCAAAAACTATCGAGTACTGATGAGAAGACTTTTAAGTGGTTAATTTCCTGTTCTTCATAGACAAATACATATGTATACAGGACTTGGAGGACATCTGCAGATACCAAAGCATTCAATGCTGTGTTAAATAAAACTTTGGTTATTTATCATTTCACTATCATTTTGGATAAAGAGGAATCCAGTCAAATATATTTTACCACAGGGTTGCAGATAACTAAAGTCATTTAGACAATACATTGATTGACAAGTTCAGCCAAGAATATAAGTGATATGATGAGTTTGCTTTCCTGGAGTTGTCACATGTTTAAATAGACTTCCTCTTAATTTATTGTTTTTGTATTTATGCAATTTATATTTATTGAGTTAATGTTTTTATGATATTTGCTTTTTTGCAAACTGTTGTTTATAGTCTTTGGATTAAAATTTATTTATTTTTAAACTAACAGAAAAATGGTGTAGTTCCAACTGAAATTTAATTTGATATAAAATAATCTTTAGAAAATTACAGAATTTTCATCTAGAAAAAAAAGTTAAGAAATAATTTTATGATCATTAAAACTCAGCTATTACTGCATATATTTCAACTGATCCACCATGGCTGAAATCACATTCTGAACAATGCACAATACAAACAAATGTTAAAATTGTGAGAAAAAACTTTGCAGTTCTAAATGCCTCAATTAACTATGATTTTTCCTTCACCTTTTACATATTATATATTCTTAAACAATGTTGTAATTAACGACAGCTAGAGAAAAACGTATCAAAGTATTTCAGTATTTAACTCTAACACTAAATAAAAATAGTTGTGATCAGGGTTTCCCTACTTGATTTATTTGATGCCTAAGAAGCCTGCCCATTAGTTTTTTAAAATTGAGGCCTTTTGTAGAAAGTATTGACAAAATAACAGATTTTTCCAATTTTACAATTAAATAAAAGAAAAGAAATTTCTTCCTCCTTACCTTGTTTTTCTAAAGAAGAGTGTAAAAGCATGTTTATTTGTTGGGCCTTTATTTATGAATTTATGAAGTAGTTTAGAGTAAATCATTTTTGTCGAGCCTGCAACTTTTGTTGCAGAAAGCTCGACATAGGGATAGTGATCCGGCGGCGTCGGCTACGGCGGCGGCGGCGGCGGTGTTAGCTCACTTCTTAAAAGCTATATATTTTAGAAGGTGGAAGACCTGGATGCTTCATATTTTGTATATAGATGCCTCATGTTACGAAGTTTCCGTCAGTCACATGTCCAATGTCCTTGACCTCATTTTCATGGTTCAGTGACCACTTGAAAAAAAAGTTCAGAATTTTTGTAACGTTGAATTCTCTCTTATTATAAGTAATAGGATAACTATATTTGGTATGTGCGTACCTTGCAAGGTCCTCATGCCCGTCAGACAGTTTTCACTTGACCTCGACCTCATTTCACGGATCAGTGAACAAGGTTAAGTTTTGGTGGTCAAGTCCATATCTCAGATACTATAAGCAATAGGGCTAGTATATTTGGTGTATGGAAGGACTGGAAGGTATACATGTCCAACTGGCAGGTGTCATCTGACCTTGACCTCATTTTCATGGTTCAGTGGTTATAGTTAAGTTTTTGTGTTTTGGTCTGTTTTTCTCATACTTTATGCAATAGGTCTACTATATTTGTTGTATGGAATGATTGTAAGGTGTACATGTCTAGCGGGCAGATGTCATCTGACCTTGACCTCATTTTCATGGTTCAGTGGTCAAAGTTAAGTTTTTAAGTTTTGATCTTTTTATCTAATATTATATGCCAAAGGTCAACTATATTTGGTGTATGGAAATATATTATGATCTATATGTCAGTCCCGCAGGTTTTATTTGACCATGACCTCAATTGCACGGTTCATTGGACAGTGTTAAGTTTTTGTGTTTTGGTCTATTTTTCTTAAACTATAAGTAATAGGTCAACTATATTTGTTGTATGGAAGCATTGTTAGCTGTACATGTCTGCCTGGCATGGTTCATCTGACCTTGACCTCATTTTCATGGTTCATTGGTCTTTGTTTAACTATCTTGTTTAATGTTAAGTTTATGTGACAGTTGTAATAACGCTTTATACTTAGGACTATCAACATAATATCAATGATTAGTAAAGAAGGCGAGACATTTCAGTGTGTGCACTCTTGTAAAAGAAAGCATATATTTATTAATGGTGCTTGTTCCACGAGGTAACATGTTATTTTGTGTATAATTATCCTTTATATATTAGTTTTCTATTCTTTGATTTGGATTAGTTCAGGGATGATTTTAATCTGTGTTTTAACAGATGTAGACTGTTGTCAGTAAACATTTATCTACTACAACTTATTTATACACAGAGGTTTGCTTACTGTTCAGTCATTTCTGCTTTTTATTTCTATGAGGTAAATCATCCCTTAAGTTAAGTGAAATATTTATAGATTTATAAAAAAGTTGAATCATAATTTCCTGTGGTATGAATATCTACATAGTATGTCCTACAAATTTTAATGAAATTATGTTATTGGGATTCAATAAACTTGCAATGACAAAATGTTGCAGTAATATTTTTGGGTCATAATGGACTAAGTCCAAAGGGCATAACTCCTAGAGAGAAAAAAATGTAATCATATTATTTTCTTGTGGATATGCATATCTGCATAGTACATACAAAATGTACTTGACCATCTACAAAAGTTTCATTAATTTCTGTTCTATGGTTTACAAAATGATCCTGGTGATAAAATTTTCATTTATGCAAAATTATGCTAGAAAAAGAAAAAAAAAACATTTTTAACATTACTATGCTAAAAAATATTGGTCATAGTTAATTTCTATATATAAAAATTTCATTTAATTTGAGATCTCATTGCCAAAAAAACTTTTCATCAGTTTCATTGAAACTTACATTTTGTTTCTTTGTTGAACCTGCAGTTGTATGATACATGGCTGTGGTATGCTTTTTATGTAAAACCTGATCATGCAAGTTTCATGTACAGAATCATTGACATTTTATATTCATATTATTAAAAATTGTTAATAATTTTTAGTCATGTTTCATCATTTGTTTTCAAGATTTTCTTGATTGGCTTATTCATACAAGAGAAGCTTGACATATTTGCGACAATTTATTCACATTACTTTTCTACCTGCATAAGAAATGACAGTAAATCACTCACAAAAGTAGGTTTGTTCACAATATTCCAGAGACCAGTTAATAACAGTGTATGAAAAAAAATTAAAATGTATTAACAAATGCAATGAAGTCTTTATCCTGAAATGCTTAAATTTGGCATTGTTTCTGAAAAGAAAGGACATGTTGTAACGATTCATGACATAAAAAACACTATCTGCACATAAAAAAAAACAGAAGGAAGGAGCAGTCCTTATACTGCTGTTCTTCATAGCTAAGCCTTCGACATTAAACAAAAACTATAAACCTGCAAGTTTAAGACAGCCACTAGCACCAATATGAACAGAACTCTTTGCTACATCTATGCATTGAGGAACACATTCACATTTTGTAGAAGCAGCTGTTGTTTATTGTAAATTTTGTCCATTTGAGTGAAAGTGTTTTTGTTCAATCTTTTGTGATGTGTAGATTATAGGTTCATAACTTGTATATTAGAATTGTTTAGGTGCTACTTGGACTTTGATCACATCCTTTTATGGATTAAATTCAGAATGGAAATGGAGAATTTGTCAAAGAGACAACACCCAACCAAAGAGCAGTAAGGGTGCTATAAACAGTTTCGTACTAAAAACTAGGGGTATTTCCCCAGTGAGATTTACATACTGATGGAATTCCCTGCTATTTATATACCACTAAATGAAAAAGTTGATTGTTTTTTATGTTCAATGTGAAAAACATATATTGAAATTCAATTAAAATGCCACTTTTGTCAAGATTTAAAAAAAAAAAAATGTTTTTGTGACTTCCTACTATATGGGAGGCAACTCCATAAACAGCTGATTTTCACCTGTTGCAAAAAGCACTTTGATTTGTCAGGTAAGATAGCTCCTTTCGGAGCAGGCGAACGTAGGCTGAAACTACATTTTCTTAAATCAGCCGGATAAGCTCTTCGAAATGCATATTATAAGAAATCTCAAATATATGCACAGGTTACTGATCCGTGTGTCCAAAGGTGGTCTGTTTTTAAGGTTTTTTAGGGGGAAAATGCCTAATTTCCAGCTGATAACGTGTACCAATTTGCATGTTTAAACAAGAGATGTTGGATTTTTTTTTATTTATTCAGAAAGTTCATAGAATTATCTTTCCATTGATGTATAGATATCTATATAACTATGAATATCTGACTTCTGCATGATGGGTCCACTATTACATGCCCTGTTACAGAATAACGTCACGTAAAAAACTGTTGATTGCACCCTAAACAGCCCAAGGTCACCAATGGGTCTTCAATGCAGGTAGAATATCCCACATTGGGATACAGGCTTCAGCTGGCCTTTTAATAGCTTAAAGCTATTGTTTTATTTGCCATACATGAAAAATGATCCATACAGATAATTTCAGTAATAAGTGTTACCTGCCCTAAAGTGCTGTTATTTGTTCAGAGTAATGTGTTATGTTGGATAAGGTGTGACTTTTATCTGTCTCTAGATAGCACATCCTGTATACACAAATTCTGTCTTACTCTGCCAATGTTGAAGAGGAGGGTGTAACCCGAATAATTCAGTCGTTATATTCCGCTGATCTAAGAAGGCTACATTAACGCCTGAACGTCTTCCTCGATAAAGACCGTCAACCGGAAAATTCACACCGCTATGCAATATGGGAATTTTTTACTAAGTTGGCAGCTAAAGATGGAGGAGTTCCGGATGTTAATTGATGCAAACTGATGTTAATTGATGTTAATAAATTATTATCGGATTTGTGTTATTTGAACACACGTGTTTGGTAAGATAATTACAAGACAGTTGCGCAGACTCATTATCCTGATCGCCGCCGATTGGCTCTCTCTCACAGAGAGCAGGCGACGCGGCCAATGATCATATGGAGTTCAAGCCCTCGTGTGGGAGAAAATCGGACACGGAAAGGGCTTGAATTATTCGAGTTAAGGAGGGTGTAGGATAGTAATACTTGGCTAGGGAAGATGCAAATATTATGTATTGATTTTTTGGTAGATTTTTGTCCAGACTACGACAAAAGTCGCAGAAAGGTTGACATAGGGATAGTGATAATTGGTGTATGGAATGATTGTAAGGTGTACATGTCCAACTGGTAGATGTCATCTGACCTTGGCCTCATTTTCCAGGGTTCAGTGGTCAAAGTTTTTAGTTTTTGTCTTCTTTTCTCTAATACTATATGCAATAGGTCAACTGTATTTGGTATATGGAAATATTTCATGATGTACATGTCAGTCTGACAGGTTTTATTTGACCTTGAACTCATGTGTTTTGGTCTGGGTTTTTTAAAACTATATACAATAGGTCCACTGTATTTGTTGTGTAGAAGGATTATAAGGTGTAAATGTCTGCCTGGTATGGTTCATCTGACCTTGAATTCATGGTTCATAAGTCGATGTTTAGTTTCTTGGTTAACTCTGTTTCTTAGAAACTATAAGCAATAGGTCAACTATATTAGTGTATTGAATGATTGTAAGGTGTACATGCATCCACCATGACATTTATTTCTTGTTTGGTTTATCTGACCTTGCCTCATTTTCATGGATCATGTTAAGTTTATGTGATACTTGTAGTAAAGCTTTACATTTAGGACTATCAACATAAAATCAATGGTTAGTAGAGAAGGCTAGACAAATCAGCATCTGCAAGGAAATGTTGTATTCTTTTTAGTACCCTACCAACAAAATGGAATGCAGCTAACTACCGGTACTGGGAAAAAGGAGAATTACAAAATTGGAACAAGATATTATTTTTCTTAGATATTTTGTTCTTGCGATCGTGCTATTAAGTATTTGAGTAAATCCTTGCAGTCAAATACCATATTGGGTTTATATGACAAAGCTTTCAAGATTTATTGGATACAGAAAGCTTTGATCCTCAACTATAATATAAGTATCTGTAATATTCTTTGAGGTGACCAAAATGAGATTAAACTAACCTTCATTTCATAGATCATTGACATTGTTATAAATTCAGAAATTAATGCATTTATTATTGTGATTTTTGAAGAAAGGCCAAATTATGATATTTATTGTGATTTCAGGAAAAACATACTGTGAAAGTATTTTAAATCATGGGTATCAATTTTCGTGGTTTAAGCAACATTTACATGTTTGTGGGTTTTTAAATTCGTGGATATTAGTTTTCTAAAAAACAATATTGAAAAACTGAAGCCATTAGAAACATAAGAAACGAAGGTTGTAAAATGCAAAGTAAACATTGTCCTGTATAAATCGTAGTGATCACACTAACTAACCCAAGATAGAGTGATCAACATATTAAAGACCATTAAAGGTGTTAAATAGGCAATAATCATGTCACATTAAGAAAACAGGTGCATGAACAAATGCTATAAATGTATCTTGATTTGTAAATTCTTTTTTTTAAAAGCAAGTCCAGCATGAAATTATTATTTCCCAAACATACAAGAATTTTAGGATATAAAATGAACCCTTTATTACAGCATATCAATACCGGAAATATGACTTTCATCGATCAAAAATATTTTTTTATGAGAATTATAAAAGATCAAAAGTTGTACAGTTTAGGTTTTTAAAGATTAAATGGATATAATTCTGCCTGCAGTTGTAGTTCATAGTGTGTTTGCCCTGTGACTACTATTACATTATTCTCAGATTTTGCAATATTCAATATATTATCTAGATCATTTCAGTAGTCAACTCTACATTGGGATCTTTCCATGTCTTGATTTGGACAATGGTTGGTTTATTTCATTGGACACTTAAATTTGTGGATAAAGTCATCCACGTAAACCAGGAAAATTGGTTCTCTACGAATGAAAGTACTTTCACAGTAAGTATGGAATAAATGAGTTGTTATACTTGCTACATTCACACACATCAAAACCCTCACATTAATATCTAAATTTACAGTATTTGATTTCTTTCAATATCAACTCTGAGGTCTTTGATCTCATTTACATAAACTGGTAATTGTTTTGCATGAAGAAGCATGTTCTTTGAGAGTTTTTCAGCTTCTGACTGAATAGGTCATCATATAACAAAATGGAAAATATAACAATTTTTAATCAACAACCAAGCAATAACTACAACAACAAATAAAACTACATTAAAATTCATAATACAGTAAAATGAGGACCAGCCTCTGGCCAGTCATGTCACAATAATAGTTATCACTGTGCTTATTCAAGAGTCTTTAATCTTTATAAAATTAAAAACAGGTCAAATGACTATATATAGTTGCAGTTTTTTTTATCATTGCTTCAAATTGCTAAAATGTTGTAAACAGGACAAGAAGGGGAGATAACTTGCTTAACCACAACATTATATCTCATAATATGCTGAAAATTATCTCCCTTCCACATGATAACGGTGACTGTTGTTTGCTAAACATCCAGTTGCAAATATTTCATGCATCTTCAGGATCACCCTTCTACTTGACTAACTGATTAATTACTAAAATTTATTGACACAAAATGCCATTGCAATAGAAAATTGCATATACTATAGCAGTCAAATCTTTTTTTTGAAACTTTTTCATGTATTAGAAATTTAAAAGAAAGACCTTTTTTTTATTGCACTTTATTTACATTATATCAAAAATATTCTGACTCTAAAAATTATCTTAAACTTTTCAACAGCTGGCCAGTTTGAAGAGACCAGTTATAATTGAAAATTGAAAAATTGTCATGAATCATTGATATCCTTAAAGGGCATGAACTCTTACCTAAGCACAGTAATGATGCAATAAGCTATTTAATATGCTACCTATAAACATAGCATACTTTAAGTTTCAGACTATAAATGCAAAATAGTTGAAATAAGTATAAATATTACATAAGTTTGTCAGCTAAGAAATTGAATAAATGCACTGTAAACATTCTATTGAAACTTTGAAAACCTCATTATTATATTCATAAGAAGAAACTAGTTCAATTTTTAAATATATTGACAAATTATTGGTCTTAGAAAGATCATAAGGTAAAAATTTCATTTAAATAAAATTGAACAGTTTGTTTTGTAAGTTTTTCCAGTCTCGTTGAGCACTACAGATGACAGAATATTCTACCATATCTAGCACCAAGCCGTCCTGCAGCTCTACTAGGATACATTTAATGTACAGTATCAGAATTTATCCAGGTTTGAAGCAGTAAAATAGAAACATAGGTGATCCCTGAAATAAATAAAAAAAAATATAGAAATGTACTAATAAAAGAACTTAAAAATCAAATAGTTAGAGACAATCAACAGAAATTCTGTACATTGTACAGCTAATGACAATTTACTGTTTGGGCACATTTTAGTAAAGATAAAAAAAAATTACAAAAAGAAAATGTCTCAAAATAAAAGGAGTGATTATTGATATGTTTAACATAGGTAAATCATAAATTGCAGACCAAAAAAAAACAAACCCCAGATAGAATCACTAATGATTTATATTTAAATTTTAAGCCTGTTTACCTGATCAATATGTTATTACTAAGTGTAACTCTGTATACAATGGCAAAGAGAAGTAACTCTATAATCAAATAAAAATATTTACCTTTGGGCTCCAGTACATCAGATATACTTGTTTAAGAGACCATTCTTTTGTCAATTCATGCCCATGGCATATTAGTGTTAACTGAAAATTACAAAATACATTAAATTAACATTATTGATGAGAAGTTCTTACTTATGGGTTCTTATCCAATAAAAAAACCCAAAGATTTTGATATGCAATGAGCAAAGTTATACACAATGTTTTTCTTCTTTCCAAATGACATTTTAATTAAAATTATAGATAAACAATTTCAGGGGATAGATAATAAGTGTCTGCTTTAATATTTCACCTTTAGGTGGACCATTGGGTCTCTAAGTAAATATGTATTGTCTTGTACAAAAGGAGGTATATTTCATGACCAAATCAGCAATTCCTTACCTGCACTTTCTTTTGGAAATAATGTTTCACTGGAAGACTTTTTTTTGAAGTATAGTTTTACAGTAAGACTTTAATTTTGAAATCTTATCTTTATTCTTTTTTTTATGAGATTGTAAAACTAGTGTCTGACACATTTGTCATTTTGAACAATAAAAGATGTTTAAACTTATAAGTCAAGTACATCAACCATGTTAACCAGAGGAAAATATAACAAGTATAAGAAGCCCTAAAAACTCTTGGTTCTGAGTCATAAAATAATAAATCATCCATATACTTATATCAGGAAATACATGAAATAATACCTCTGCTTCTGAAGGTATATCTAATCTTTTCATCAGTAGTTCAATAACATCATGAACTTGTAGTCTGTTTGAGCACCTAATGAATTTTTCCTGTAAAGATGGTACCTTGCTGTGACTTCCTCGGACTGGCATTGAATGGACACTGGAAAATAATAATTATCCATTGTTACATAATGTACAAAATATGTACTAATTATAGAATTACAACATTGTATTAATATACCTTAATTACTCCAGATATCAAATACATTTCTCACAAACCCTTACTTAATCTTATATCTTGAAATAATTTTTTCATCAACTATCATATCATTTATCATTCAATCACACTTTTTGAAGAGTGAGGGCAGTAAACTAGTTCAAACGGTTTCATATTGTGTAGAGCAGCTGATATTGTACATTATCACTGTATTTGTGTGCATTTCAAGATAACCACAATAGTTTTTCCATGTTAAACAGGAAAAAAAGCCATGACTTGCTAAGTGTAAGTGTGTATCAAACATCAACTTCTGTGATAAGTCCAATTATTTATTTTTTTCAAAACAAAGTTTAAATGTTGTGTTGAATTGCTTTGCATAAATCATGTGAATAATATGCTGGAAGATATATTTTCAAATGTATTCAGAGCATTGCCTTAGTTTGCTGTCAGAAAAAAAGCTATCATACAACTAATATACACAGTGATTTACTGTAAATTCAGAAACTATTTTTAGAAAATGGACATATACGCGAGATAAATTATAATTTTTTCAGGAAAATCTACATACAGATACCATATCAGATATCAAAAACTGAGTTATTATTTTTGCAATACTCACCCAATCACATAATTCGCAACAATAAAAGCCTCGCAATAATTTCTGAATTTACATTAAATGGAAAATTTGACCAATCTTTATCATTTTAATCTATCTTACTGATATCTTTCTAAACAAATGCTGATCTTTTCATCATACTTGTACATATGTCTATCATCGCTGGCTTGTATACATGTTAGTTTTGGCTCAGGTATTTTTTCCACCACACCTTTACATTAAAATAAATAATTTGTTATTATTCTCATTTCATATTATTAGCAGCTTGATTCATATATTAAAAGAAATGTCTATATATTTTTACTTTTCACTGGAGTTCAGTACCTTTGTTATTTTACTATTTTAAAGGAATTTACAAAAAAAATCTAGAATTAACTTTGCAGAAAGAAAAACCTTATGTGAAAATAACATTTAGTATATTTCAAAACAAAATGTTTTACTCCACCAAACAATTAGTTTAAAAGAAATTGTGCAGATGATTACCTCCCATTTTTTAATAAGATTTGAAAAATGCTGCTAAAAAAATTCAATGTAATGGATATTGTAATGATGATAAATTATTTAACCTTGAGTAAAACTGGTTTATCCCAACTACATATTGTGCTTGCTATCTAGTCCATTTGTTATTCATCGTCTGTTTTCCTAAGGGGTCTGGTGATGGTGACTTTTGTGGGCTGTTGTACTGTGTGTCATTTGTTTGTGGAACTTGATATTTGTTTTTGTACATTATATATAATATCACTCTTTTATAAGAAATGCTAATTACCTTTCTTTAATTTAGAAAATCCTCTGGAATTGTAAAACTCTTCTCTTCTTTTTTCTTCATCTGCAAATATTTTTCTTTTTTTGAAATTTAATTTTTTAAGTCATCAATGTTATCAGTTTCATGGTATAAAAAAAGTATTTCATAAATGAACATTTATTCAAAGCTTTGATTAGTAAAAAAATGAAGCTGGAGTGCCTGGAGAAAACCAACTTCAAAAATAAAACTGACAATCCTAGTTAATTAAGATTGGAGTCAAGTGCACCTGCACAAGCGGGGTTCAAACTCCCAACCTCAGTGTTGACTAGCTAGGGATTACAGTAGAACTACTTAGACTACTTGACCACCCAGGCCCATGAACATGTTGAAAGGTAGTTACTTACTTTCAAACAATGCTGGTACAATTTTATAGACAATATCTTGCATGGTACGATCGGCTCTTAGATGAAGTTGTGGCTGAGTTTCGTGTATTTTTACACCACACTGGGGACATGACTTGCTGGTTTGTAAGTATTTCACTATACAACTTTTGCAAACTGTAAAATAAATCATTTCATAAAGAATATTTAATAAAAAGATATCAAGCAGAAAGTCAAATTAATGTCATGAGATTGAAGAAATTGTAATATATACAATATTATCGCTATTTTATAAAACTTTCTATTGCATGCTTTGATCTTGCTGACTGATAATTTCCTTTCTCAGTGGAGAAATTTTTGTTAAGACTGCACAGTACAATTGTTTGATCCTTATCCTATGGTCTCTGTTGGATAGTTGTCTCATTGGAAATCATAACACATCTCCTTATTCATTTTGCATTTATAAGGATGCTGGTTATTTATTTCTAGTAAACACATTTGTTTAACCAAGAACCTTCAATATGATGAGAGTATTTTATTCCATTATTGAGATTTATAAGATAACATCTTACATGTATGAAGACATTCTGTAGTGGTTGTAGCATCAATGAAGTAACCATAACACAAGGAACAGGTGATATGTGAATTCAAATGTGAAATATTGATCTTTAGCAGCTGAAAAATAAATAACAAATTAATTAACATAAAATCTCAAAGCATTAAATATATACATGATATATGTAAATGTTGTTTTACCAGATAAAACCAGATGCTCCGCAGGGCGCAGCTTTATACGACCGCAGAGGTTGAACCCTGAAAGGTTGGGGCAAGTATGGACACAACATTCAAGCTGGATTCAGCTCCAAATTTGGATTGTGATTAAATAGTTGACACAGCATAGGTTTCTGACACAGAATGAATGTGGTTTAATGAACTTAAAAAAAAAATTTTGCCTTTGAGCAATTCACTATGCTGTTGAATATTAATCCTCTCAAAAAAATGTTTGAAGAAATTTTCTTTTTTTTTCACATCCCCCTTTCCCTTATTTCAAAACTGATCTCAATTCAAATTTCTAATGAAGTTTGCAACAATAACTACTCATTTAAATACATCATAAAATATTAAAATGTAAAAAAAGTGCTTGTTATCACTGAATGGTAAAGATTGTTTTAATCTATCAGTTGGTAGTTAAAGTGAATATACATTGTATATTGTATAAAACAATGATTTAAGTTGATTCAACTACTTTTCTGGACAAAGAAAGATAACTCCAATTGAAATCCAATTGGAATTTCTTGCTATTGCACAATATTGTGCAATTAGATATTTCTTGCTATTGTGCAATACTGTGCAATTGAAAACATTTGCTATTGCACAATACTGTGCAATTGAAGATTTCTTGCTATTGCACAATACTGTGCAATTGAAGATTTCTTGCTATTACTGAATACTGTGCAATTGAAAATTTCTTGCTATTGCACAATACTTAATATCCTGATTTGGACCAACTTGAAAACTTGGCCCATAATCAAAAATCTAAGTACATGTTTAGATTCAGCATATCAAAGAGGCCCAAGAATTCAATTTTTGTTAAAATCAAACTTAGTTTAATTTTGAACCCTTTGGACGTTAATGTAGACCAATTTTAAAACGGGACCAAAAATTAAGAATCTACATACACAGTTAGATTTGGCATATCAAAGAACCCCAATTATTCAATTTTTGATGAAATCAAACAAAGTTTAATTTTGGACCCCGATTTGGACCAACTTGAAAACTGGGCCAATAATAAAAAATCTAAGTACATTTTTAGATTCAGCATATCAAAGAACCCCAAGGATTCAATTTTTGTTAAAATCAAACTAAGTTTAATTTTGGACCCTTTGGACCTTAATGTAGACCAATTTGAAAACGGGACCAAAAATTAAGAATCTACATGCACAGTTAGATTCGGCATATCAAAGAACCCCAATTATTCAATTTTTGATGAAATCAAACAAAGTTTAAATCTGGACCCTTTGGGCCCTTTATTCCTAAACTTTTGGGACCAAAACTCCCAAAATCAATACCAACCTTCCTTTTGTGGTCATAAACATTGTGTTTAAATTTCATTGATTTCTATTTACTTAAACTAAAGTTATTGTGCGAAAACCAAGAATAATGCTTATTTGGGCCCTTTTTTGGCCCCTAATTCCTAAACTGTTGGAACCAAAACTCCCAAAATCAATCCCAACCTTTCTTTTGTGGTCATAAACCTTGTGTCAAAATTTCATTGATTTCTATTTACTTAAACTTAAGTTATTGTGCGAAAACCAAGAAAATGCTTATTTGGGCCCTTTTTGGCCCCTAATTCCTAAAATGATGGGACCAAAACTCCCAAAATCAATCCCAACCTTCCTTTTGTGGTCATAAACCTTGTGTTAAAATTTCATAGATTTCTATTCACTTTTACTAAAGTTAGAGTGCGAAAACTAAAAGTATTCGGACGACGACGACGACGACGCTGACGTGGACGACGACGACGCCAACGTGATAGCAATATACGACGAAAATTTTTTCAAATTTTGCGGTCGTATAAAAAAACTTCAGACTCAAATGATTATCTATAAAAATTTCGTTGAAAATCAAACGTGGGCTAAAAGATTTAATGCATTTTTAACCATTAATATCAAACTTCATATAATCTGTTTTGCTTACATGAGGTTTAGTGTTCATAACCTTTATTGAAAATGTGAAAGGGAGATACAGAAAACTTCTAAGAAATGGAAAGCCTTTTAAATTTTGTAATAATATTAATAGTAATACAGATGAATACCATGTTTTAAGGCATTTTAAATTTGAATTTATGGAAAACAAATACCAAAAATAAAGTTCATTTTCAAAAGTAAGTAAAAAAGAACATAAGACATGGTCTGCTAGGCTCTTTTTTTTAATTTGATGGTTTACAAATATTTTTGAATAAAATTTCATGTGATTAAGGCTGTTAAACAAATGACAGAATCTTTAAGATATGAATTCTGGTATGAATAGCTAACTGTAAACTGAATAAAAAATTACTTTGCCTTTCAAGATGACATCTATATTATAACTATGTATTATTTTACTTTTATTATGTCTATATGTTATACCATGCTACGTTTACAGTTTGACACTACATGTATATTGAACACAACAAATAAAACAAAATATTAATAACCAGGAACAGAAAATAAGGGGGTACAAGTCAAATTGGCACCTGGTCAAATTGGCACCCATAGAAAAAGTCAAATCGGCACCTGGTTAAATCGGCATCTAGTCAAATCGGCACCTATTTAAAGTCAATTCGGCATCCAATAATAGTTGATATAACATATGGGACTGGGACTATTATCATGATTATACTAAGTTAGTAAGTTAAGTATACTAGTATAATAGTCCCAGATATATATAAATAATTCTAAAAATGTATAAATTCAATCATGATCTATTTTGGGGGTTGGATTTTATCATGCATTACATGTTAAAAAGCATCAAGCAGTTAAAATACAAATGTTAATCATTTAAAGATTTCTCAACATTATGTGACTGATGTTTTGATAAATTTTAATAATTAATAACTTTTATCAAGTACATAGTTAGTATTTTTTTTTAACTCAACAGTATACAGGTAGAGTTATAGATGTTTTATTCTTCGGGGACTCTATCGAAATGATTCACACAGGCATTGGTTCACCATACAGAGTTTAAGTTGTAATGTTGTACAAATTATAAATTGTGCATGTTATCAGTGTCTTTTGAACTGCTGAACACAATGTAACACTGGCTTTTCTTTTTTTGCATATTTCTGTCATATTTTCACAACTATATGATACAATCTAATAGTGAGAATTAATACAAAAACATAATTAGACCACAAAAAGACTTTTTATGGATATACATATGGTATCAGCAGAAAATTAAAGTAAGAATTTAAACCATTCAGGTATCCTCATTTACATTGTGAGGACAAAGAGAATAGCATGAAATGTTAGGTTGAAGTATATAAATTTAAATTTAAAACATTGAACTAGAACATGTTTAAAGATAAACTTGTATCACCTGGTGTAAGAAAATGTGTGTCAAAAAAATTATAACTTGTACAAAAACCCTTATATATATAATTTGTACAAACTTACATCTTGTACACAACATATATATATTTAACAAATTTAACATGGGTGCCGAATTGACTATATCAAGAACCGATTTAACCAGGTGCCAATTTGACTAGGTGCCGATTTGACTATACAGGGTGTCAATTCGACCAGTTGCTGATTTAACCAAGTGCCGATTTGACTAGAATTGTAATGGGCAAACAAACCAGGATTCCTCTAGCAAAACAAAAACAATCTTTAAAGTTACGGTGACCTATAGTTGTTAATCTCTGTGTCATTTAGTCTCTTTTGGTGTTTTCTAATTTGCAAACATACCAAATCTTACTTTTTAACTTAAACTGTACAGTAAATGAAGTTTAACATGTTCAAAGCCTGCCGTTTTAGCACAAAAGAAGAAAAGCATAAATTTCAAAAGATATTAGACAGAACAACATAATACAGCAACTGCCAACGCCCAACTTCTGGGAAAAAAGCATGTTTGTAAATAAAATATCTGATCCATCTGTGTACATTAGTACATATACACTCACTATTATATACAGTCATTGACAGTAGAAATTCAATAAAAAAAAAAAAATTAAAAAAAAATCGGGAAAATTTCCCGAATTTTTTTATTGTACTAATGAACTCAAAATGGTTCAAAAAAATGTCTTGCTTGCATGAGACTATGAATAAATATGATAAAATGTATATTTTATAAGAAAGGAACTCAATAAAAATTAATTTTTAAAAATGGTTTGTTATAAAAAACACGTTACCTAATGACAGCGTTTCTTTGAATGCATTGAATATGACGTCATAACATCACAATTAACATGACTAGATCCCTAACAACCGAACCAAAATCAGAAACGTTCCGTTATTCCTGTTTCTCTTTTTAACATGTTTGATTTAAAAAAAAAAAAACATACAGACTTGGTCCCCAATTCACAGGTAATGCCTGGCTCATATTACAGGCCAAGTTCACTTGAAACTCTTCAATTGACTTCAGAGTTGATAGATTATCACGTGATCGCACTAGAGTTGATATTCGGAAAAACTCAAAGCAACTCTAGGGTAAGGTCCTGACCAAGCTTAAATCAAAGCACTGTAAGCGCTGTAGGCAGTTAACCAAAAACCAAGCCAAACATAATTATAAAAGCTTATTTATAAAGTATATTTTAAAGATTTTTAAAAAAAGAGCAAACATTAAACATTCATATATTGTACATTCATGTTCATTTAATGAATTAATCATTAAGGCAAATAATTCATTTTTGTCAAAGTTTTTAAAAGCAACGCATATATCAAGTATATTTTTTTCATGGTCATGAGTCTGCAGTGATACAAGTTTGCAATGATTGCAGTTCTTCTAGTTGATAGTTAACGTTGGTATTAGTTGATTGTTAGTAGTTCAAGTTGACTTTAGTACGAGCTTGTAAAAGTATGAATGGACTTGCTTCCCTGGAAAGAAAACTGAGTTTGTGTTCTACAGTACAAAAGTTATGAGACACAAATCAGACAAATGTTTACTACTACAGGGATCAAAGGTGAGGTCTGTCTAACCTGTCCATAGTAAATGTAAATGTCCGCCACCTTCACCCCAAGTCTATGATTTCTGAGTTTGGAATAAAATGACAGGTAATTATAAAAACAGTTGGTCAAACATTCTTGGGCTTGAAAGATATGTTTTCTTTAAAATCAGCCATATGAAAATGAAAATTTTTATAGGACTAGAAATAATTCAAATTATAATTAAGGTAAATTCTTTAAACCTACCAATTATTTTCCATCAATAAAATTTTTTAAATTATCAAAAAAATGATTGTAACATAATGCTATTACGAAGTCTTCCAAACAAAGCTCCCATAATTATTCATTCCCATGGCCGCCTGAAATTGGACAAGGTCTAGTACACATTGGTTAGGTCTAGCAAAGTGACATGCATATGTGACGCCCATGAGATTGACATTGTATGTCATTCAATCTTTTTGAAATGACAAACAAGAATGAATATGGTTTAGTTTAGGAGTTGGTATTTCAATCTTATACAAGTTCTCAAAACACACACAAGAGGGAGTTGGGTGACCCTAGGGACTACCCTTATATTTCATTTAATGTGTTATCTTGTCCCATACATGAATATATATGGTTTGGGGTGGGGATCTCAACCGTTATCAAGTTTTCAAACAGGTGGTGGTGGGGTGATCCTAGTGACTTCCCCTATATTTCATTTGATTTGTTATATTGTCCAATACATGAATATATATGGTTGAGGGTGGGGATCTCATCTGTTTCTAAGTTATCAAACAGGAGTGGGTAGGGTTACCCTAAGGACTCTCCCTATATTTCATTTGATTAGTTCTCATACATGAATATATATGGTTTAATTTAAAGTTGGGGATCTCGACTGTTTCCAATTTCTCAATCAGGAGGGGTGGGCTGACTGCAGGGACTCCCCCTATATTTCATTTAATTTAGAGGTGGGGATCCCAAATGTTTCCAAGTTCTTAAACATGAGGGGTAGGGTGACCACAGGGACTTCCCTATATTTCATTTGATTTGTTATATAGTCCCATACATGAGTATATATGGTTAAGGGGTGGGGATCTCGAATTTTTCCAAGTTCTCAAACAGGAGGATGTACAGTGACCATAGGGACCCCCTTATAATTCATTTGATTTGTAATATTGTCCCATACATAAAAATATATTGTTTGAGATTGTGGATCTTGACCGTTATAAATTCTCAAACAGAAAGGGGTAGAGTGGCCCCACGAACTCCACCTATATTTCATATGATTTGTTATATTATCCCATACATGAATATATATGGTTTAGGGGTGTGGATCTTGACCGTTACCAAGTTCTCAAATAGGAGGGATGGGATGAACCCCAGGGAATCCCCCTATATTTCAATTGATTAGTTATATTGTCTCATACATGAATAAATATGGTTTAGGGTTGAGGATCTCGAATGTTTCCAAGTTCTCAAACAGAAGGGTTTACAGTGACTATAGGGACCTCCTTATTATTCCTTTGATTTGTTATATTGTCCCATACATGTATATGTATGGTTTAAGATTGGGGATCTCAACTGTTTTCAAATTCTCAAGCTGGACGGGGAAGAGTGGCCCCATGAACTCCTTCTATATTTCATATGATTTGTTATATTGTCCCATACATGAATATATATGGTTTAGGGGTGGGGATCTCGACCGTTTCCAAGTTCTCAAATAGGAGGGTTGGGGTGACCCGCAGGGAATCCCCCTATATTTCATTTGATTAGTTAAATTGTCCCCTACATGAAGATATATGGTTTAGGGGTGGGGATCACGACCGTTACCAAGTTCTCAAACAGGAGGGGTGGGGTGACCCCCAGGGACTCCACCTATATTTCATTTGATTATATATATATTGTCCCATACATAATTAAATATGGTTTAGGGGTGGGGATCTCGACTGTTTCCAAGTTCTAAAACATGGAGGGGTGGGGTGATCCTAGGGACTTCCCCTATATTTCATTTGATTAGTTATTTAGTCACTAACATACATGAATGTATATGGTTGAGGGGTGGGGATCTCATCCGTTTCAAAGTTATCATACAGGACGAGGTAGAGTGGCCCAATGGACTCCACCTATATATCATATGATTTGCTTACATTCAGGTATCATATAATATAGTTGCACTATTTGTGCCTGTCCCAATTCAGGAGCCTGTAATTCAGTGGTTGTCGTTTGTTTATGTGGTACATATTTGTTTTTTGTTGTTTTTTTTTATATAAATAGGGCCGTTAGTTTTCTCGTTTGAATTGTTTTACATTGTCTTATCGGGGCCTTTTATAGCTGACTATAGTGTATGGGCTTTGCTCCTTGTTGAAGGCCGTACGATGACCTATAGTTGTTAATGTCTGTGTCGTTTTGGTCTCTTGTGGATAGTTGTCTCATTGGCAATCATACCACATCTTTTTTTTTTATATAAGAAACTTCCAGCTATTTTCAATGACCTATCAAAATTGAGAAGAAAAAAATACCCCTTGAAATTGCAGTAATATGTTTAACTTTAAAAGCATCTAACATGCATTACCAACATTTATCACTGATAAGAAAATTTATACTGTTACCAGGAACATATACATTGTCAGATAAACTGTTCCCAGCTGTCACATTGTATTGGATTTTGACATTAAAATTGGTGTACAAAATATTTTCTGCTTTTTCTTTCTTTTACATATATGTTTTGGTTTTCAATTCTAGTGTTTATATTTCTTTACCATGCAGAGATGTATTTTGTCACCTGTCTGGATTTTTTTAGTTAATAGCCAAAACCCGGGATTACCCTTATCCGCTTCCGGAATCGGATCCGATATTGTAATTGTCTTCTCGCGCTTTCGGCAGCCATTTTTGTTTTCAATGTTGTTTTTGACAGATAGTGAGATACGATTTTACTCGGAGTTACACATTATATGTCGGCGATTTTCTGTATAAAGCTAGCGGTTGAACAAATTGAACATCGCTGTCATAAATAGTAATGATGAAAATAAGTTCGAGATCGTTTATTAGAAAAAACGTTTGCAAAGTTATTTTTTATTTTCTTTCAAGGTCCGTCGGGCGTAGCTAGTAACCAAGTAACCAAGTAGAAAGTCCGACTGCAGAAGTGGAATGTCGCAGACCTCGGACAACCGCTAATTTGAACCCCCGCGTCCAAATTGAAAAGATACGAAAATTTCGTCTTCTAACTCAAAATTGCCGCCAACAGCGTGATCAGTTGAACTTATATATTAATAGACTACTGACATAGTTGACTACGTATTGACGACAAACAATATTCCTACAACTTTTGCAATTTGGGAAATCTTAACTACTTGTCTTTAGAGATTTACGGCGATTAAATATTTCATACATTTGTTCTTTGACATCTTAGCCAAAAGCTCAGGGGATAATAAACTACATAATGATTCCTAATGTGCTCTACTTCCTATGTGCAACTTCGAAACTTTTGGGAAAATCGCCGATCATTTAAGGTTTTTCTGGTCATATTTTTTGTAATCCAGAATGAAAAGTATGAAAAAACTGTCCAATAAGCTATAAATAACAAAGTAGCCAGCTAGATGATAACAATGGCACGTAATTCAGCATTTATTGGGTAGAACACAAATCCAGGGTGCTCGCATAAGGCAGCTTAACTGCCTAAAAATAAAATATTCTCATTGGTTTGACGTCATTCAAGAGTTTCTAGAGTTTAACCCTGGCTCGGTGAGGGTTGGAACCAGGGTATGAGGGGTTAATTCGAGTGGTTCAAGTAAAATCGTTTTGCTGAAACCTGAGTAAGTAAAGTTAACTAGAGAGTTTCAAGTCAACTTGGCCACAGAGTTACTTCAAATTTCTCTATTTTGTAAACATTGAGAATTTTTTTATTTCTTAATATTTTATTGTATATTATTAATCATTATTGCTAATTGCACATGCTAGCATACATTATGTAATTTTATGATGTTGTATTAATGACATGACATAGAAAATTTGGGTAAAATGAAAGTGAAACTGAACCTCTTCTTCCAAATCCATTTCTGGTAATTCCCTTTATACGCAGTTTCGCATAAATTTTGAAAAGGGTGTTTAATATATTTAGCATGTTTATTTAACTGTTTTAATATTTGCTATATTTCATTTATAATTACAGAGACATTATGTAAATGAAGATCACTGATAAAAGGGTAATATATATTTTTTTTAACAAATATACGAAAATAAAGAAACTGGCTACATATTGTCTAGATCAGCTGACTGCTTATCCAAACGAAAAAAATATATAATAAATTTTGCTGCGAAAAAACATCGAAGAAAAGTAAACACCCTCTGAAACGAAGGGTAAAATGAAAGGGTTTATTGTTGCAAATAGAATAAACGATATTTATTTTATGGATGTTGATGATGAATTTGCGAAACACGTAAACAAACAAGCAAAAGAACAAGGACTGATCAATGAGGTAAAAATTATGTCATCATGTTCAAATAAAGTGTGAGTTTTTTTTATGAGAGGGAAAATTATTTATAGGATCTTTATCGGGACTCCGGGATTGAGTGTTTTTAAGCTCAGGATTTCGGGATTGAAAAAATTTCCCCAGGATTTCGTGGTCAGAACCCCTCAGACCCACTCTTTTATAGCGTTAGGAAATGTAGTCTCGCCCCCGGTACCTCGAATGACTTAATAACACTGTCATTATCCGAATAACACATATAATGACCGAATAACACTTGAAATTTTAATATTAGCATATATTTGTGACTTTTAAACATTGATTATTAAATAATTATATATTATCGATGTATTTTATAACTTACAAATGATTTCTGAAAGCAGATATTTAAAGTTCATAAAAAACTTTTAAAATTTAATGTGTACATCGAACATGGCGGCCACGGAAATCACAATGGCCACCATGTACGATGTACACACTAAATCTAAAATGATCTTTTTGAACTGTTTTGCTTTCTGCAAATCATTTTTAAGTTATAATACAACGATAATATATTATTATTTAATGATCAATGTTCAAAAGTCACAAATATGTGCTAATATTAAAATTTCAAGTGTTATTCGGATAATAACAGTGTTATTCGGTCATTTGTGTTACCCGTCTCGTCCCCATTCTTGTATCCATTTTTTAAATTTTCATTACAAAAATTATTAAATGAATAGAGGTCACCTTATATTTAGGGAAGGGACTTGTCAACGTATATTTCTTCCACCTTACTGACCTAACAGAAGTTCCAATGGAAACTTTGTTATAAACATTGTCATAATATGAGGCAGGCATTACCTGTAAATGGGGACGAAGTCTGTATGAATTATTTTTTTGTAACAAATATTTGTTAAAAAAAGGAAACAGAAATACTGTAAAGTTTCCGAAGTTGGTTCAGTTGTTAGTGATTTTAGTTGTGACGTTATTTTGAGTTATGACGTCATATGCAAGGTAAACAAAGAAACGCTATCATCAGGTAACGTTTTTTCATATCAAGGAATTATTGAAAATGAAATTGGTATTGCATTCCTTCCTATTTTATACTAGACTGTTAAATATATATTTTACTCAAAGTTTCATACAAATGAGACAGGAAAAAGGAAGGACACTGTAGATTTCTGCACAGATGCGGGAATTCAAAACATGACATCCAAAAAATTGAACGATTTTGAGTTCATTAGTACAATGAAAATTTTCCCGATTTTTTTTTTTTTTTTTAATTTTTTTTTATTGATTTTCCTACTGTTATTGGGGACTTCGTCCCCATAATATCTATTCCTGTTGGAACAAATATTCTATACCATTTATACCGTTAGGAACATATACTGTATTCCCGTGGAAATAATATTCCAGAATATTTTTTCCTTTTGGAACTTCTATTCTGTGACTGTAATTTGCTTTAAAGTTTTAACTATATATATGTACATGTAAAATGTTTGCTTTTTTTCTACTGACTATTTATTTAAATTCATTATGGTATATAAAAACAAAAGGAGAAAAGAAATGAAGATCAGGAAATATGCTCTTTATGTCAATGCTCATATTTGTTCCGATCTTCATATATCATGTTTTATAACACTTCCACATTTGGTAGGGAACAACCCGTTGAAATAGATTCTTTAGAAGTAATGAAGAAAGTCCCTCAGTCGAGCTTATCAACTGCTTACTTTCAGAGATTATGGGATGTTTTCTAAAGAAGAAAATTTGGGCACACAACAGGTCATTTGTAGGTGGGCATCTAGTGGTCATAATTTTGCAGACTACATGTACCCCTTTTACTGCTGGTTGTTGTTTGTAACTTCCCACAAGACCAAAGTTCTAAACTTTTCACGACAAACTCTGATAAAAGTGAAAAGTTAGGATAAACTATTAAAAACATAGATAATGATTTGAATTTTACAAAGCATGCTGAACATGGCTTTTAGGTTTAAAAAGTCAGTTTATGCTTACATACTTGATATACAGGGAAATCTCTGCATTGCTTACACATGTTAGTTGTTACACATGTACTAACTACAACTGCTGGAAAAAACAAACCAAAGAAAATAAATTATGGAAAAATAATATTGAGAAACTGGCACATTGACTGAGCATATTGGGATATTCGTATACCAAAATTGATAGAAAAGAATATATTTTCAGTTCACACATCTGAACATTATTTTCTTAAGGTTGATCTGTAAGCAGAATCTGAACCTTATGCATCATAAAGATGCACCAACACTGACTTTACAAGATAGAATTGTTTGTATTTTCTTTTACAAATTCTTATTGTTATGATATGACATGTACATCAAAATACATTTCTTGTATCATATAAATATTGACAAAACTGTATTCAAAGAATTTATTTACAGATAAGTGATGATGAAGCTCACATCCTTGAAGCAAATATTGTCATGCAGTTGTTTTCACCAATTTTTATGTCACAGTGGTTTATGATAGATCAAAGAAAAAATCCATGTAAATCTATAACTTGTGAAAACGGCTTTGTTTTTGTCTTCCAACATGTAAGTTTATTTATTAAATAGATTTAGGCAAACTGATGGTCACTCAGGCCTTTAAGTGTGGTTCTCTTTGTTGCCCTTGTGACTTTTCTACTTATAAAGTCTGATTGTTTTTTTAGTAACCATGATTTCATCAGAATTCTGATGCAAATATCTTTGCATAAATTATGCATTAAATTTCCATGGAAATTTCATATTTGCAAATGATATTATTTAACAAACATGTTATGATGACAAAACATTTTATTGTCACATTTTTCTACAAAATTAAGTATGTCCTCAATTGTCATTAAAAGCAATGGATAATCATGATAATGCAAATGGACCAATCTATTGACAAAGTCATTTTAATTTTTTTTTTAAAATTATACTTCTTTTAGCTATTTTTCATTACTGCATGTACTAATCTATACTATTAAACGAGAAGACCTCATTTTGTGTGTCGCTTCTCTTCCTTCCACAATAAATTAATCATCATGCCTCTGTGTTCTTAAGGTAACATGCATAGTCACATTTGTCATCCATTCTTATGATTATTCAGATTGAGTTATTTTGGGAGAAAAACGACAAAATAGGTGTCCGGATATTGTTTCCCTTATCAGACTGACTTTTAGTCCTAGATAAATCTTCCGGTTTTAAACATGCACAAGAACAACCAATCGTATGATAGATTACAAAAATAAAAAATAAATAAGCCAATCAGAGCGTTCTCGATATCATGGTTTTTAGATCGCAAGAACCATAACTATTATACCTCCTTAGAGCCAATTATGTTTTCGCGTTTATCCACCTGTAAACTACGATTATACTACTATAATATACAGAGACTCTCTGTATTCTGTCTATTTTTTTCTGAAATATATTTACTATCTAAGGGGTCATACCAGTTGCATATATATTGAAATAAGTAAAACATGTGGAAACAAAAATGTGTCCATAGTATACGGATGCCACATTGGCATTATCATTTACTATGTTTAGTGGACCGTGAAATGGGGTAAAATCTCTTATTTGGCATTAAAATTAGAAAGATCATATCATAGGGTACATATTAACTAAGTTTCGAGTTGGTTGGACTTCAACTTCATCAAAAACGACCTCGACAAAAACTTTAACCTGAAGCGGGACAGTCGGACGGACGAACGAAACAACGGACAAACAGACTAGAAAACATAATTCCCATAAATGGGACATAAAAATTTATTGTTGAAAGTTAAAATTTTAACCTGAAGCCGGACAGAAGGACGGACGAAAGAAGTGATTTTGCCAAAATGAAAGTAGGGTAGAGATTAGAGGGAGGCAGGACTTATTCGGGACGTCGGGATCGGGTGTTTTTAAGCTTGGGATTTCGGGATTGATCTCTACGGGATGCAGGAATATTTTTTTTTTAATAACGTGATGTCGGGATATGAATTTCGTTAAAATACGCACCTCGGGATATCATGTTTTTAAGCCCGGATTTCGGGATCAGGGCCCCTCAGACCACCCCTTATTTGAGCCTTAGTCACTTATACGAGATTCAAATCCTACTATTGGCATGTTAATAGGGCTCTCAAAAGGAAAAGCACTGATGGATTGTCCTAGAAGCACATTTTATTAAAATAATGATGGTATATAAGCAGTTTCATTTATTTCATGTTGAAGCGGTGCAAATTTTTAATTTAATTTGACTTTTACCAAAAAATGCATTGTAGCAAAGGGGAAGAATAATTGTGGTATAAGGCCAGAAACACGACAAAAAAATGAATTTAACAGAAAGGAAACTCATAACGGACTTGAGAAAAAAGGGAGAGGGCTTTTGATACCTTATATGAAATTCTCCACTCATAATATCTTTTACAAAAATTCATCCTACAACAGTTTACAAGCTGTTTATGCCCGCGATTTCGCGGGTGTGTTCTAGTGAGATTTGATTTAAAAGAATGTAGTTTTATTTAGGTTGAAGATTTATTGATTGTTGCTATAAATGGAGATGGGAGTGAGACTGAAGAGTACCTGACAAGAAAAACAAATATGTTTGTACGAATGGTAGAATTTCTCTTTGGACCTGTTACTGATGAGTAAGTCTAAAGATAAACAAACATGTTTGTATGCATGGTAGAATTTCTCTTTGGACCAGTTACTGACGAGTAAGTCTAAAGATAAACAAATATGTTTGTACGAATGGTAGAATTTCTCTTTGGACCAGTTACTGATGAGTAAGTCTAAAGATAAACAAATATGTTTGTACGAATGGTAGAATTTCTCTTTGGACCAGTTACTGAAGAGTAAGTCTAAAGATAAACAAATATGTTTGTACGAATGGTAGATTTTCTCTTTGGACCAGTTACTGACGAGTAAGTCTAAAGATAAACAAATATGTTTGTACGAATGGTAGAATTTCTATTTGGACCTGTTACTGACGAGTAAGTCTAAAGATAAACAAATATGTTTGTACGAATGGTAGAATTTCTCTTTGGACCAGTTACTGAAGAGTAAGTCTAAAGATAAACAAATATGTTTGTACGCATGGTAGAATTTCTCTTTGGACCAGTTACTGACGAGTAAGTCTAAAGATAAACAAATATGTTTGTATGCATGGTAGATTTTCTCTTTGGACCAGTTACTGACGAGTAAGTCTAAAGATAAACAAATATGTTTGTATGCATGGTAGATTTTCTCTTTGGACCAGTTAGGGACGACATCAAAAGTTCAATGAAGGATAAAAAACTTAATTCACATAGTTTTTTTCTCTGACCCCCCCACCCCCCTCTTAACTTAATTTGGGAAAAATTGATTGACCCATATAAATATATGTAAAAATCAATGTCGGATAACCACATCTATCAGCAGTTCAACCCCCCGACCCCCAAACTATTTGAATTAAGTTTTTTATCTTACATTGATCTTTTGATGTCGTCCCTTACTGAAGAGTAAGTCTAAAGATAAACAAATATGTTTGTACGAATGGTAGATTTTCTCTTTGGACCAGTTACTGACGAGTAAGTCTAAAGATAAACAAATATGGTTGTATGCATGGTAGATTTTCTCTTTGGACCAGTTACTGACGAGTAAGTCTAAAGATAAACAAATATGTTTGTACGAATGGTAGAATTTCTCTTTGGACCAGTTACTGAAGAGTAAGTCTAAAGATAAACAAATATGTTTGTACGCATGGTAGAATTTCTCTTTGGACCAGTTACTGACGAGTAAGTCTAAAGATAAACAAATATGTTTGTATGCATGGTAGATTTTCTCTTTGGACCAGTTACTGACGAGTAAGTCTAAAGATAAACAAATATGGTTGTATGCATGGTAGATTTTCTCTTTGGACCAGTTACTGAAGAGTAAGTCTAAAGATAAACAAATATGGTTGTATGCATGGTAGATTTTCTCTTTGGACCAGTTACTGAAGAGTAAGTCTAAAGATAAACAAATATGTTTGTACGAATGGTAGAATTTCTCTTTGGACCAGTTACTGAAGAGTAAGTCTAAAGATAAACAAATATGTTTGTACGCATGGTAGAATTTCTCTTTGGACCAGTTACTGACGAGTAAATCTAAAGATAAACAAATATGTTTGTATGCATGGTAGATTTTCTCTTTGGACCAGTTACTGACGAGTAAGTCTAAAGATAAACAAATATGGTTGTATGCATGGTAGATTTTCTCTTTGGACCAGTTACTGAAGAGTAAGTCTAAAGATAAACAAATATGGTTGTATGCATGGTAGATTTTCTCTTTGGACCAGTTACTGAAGAGTAAGTCTAAAGATAAACAAATATGGTTGTATGCATGGTAGATTTTCTCTTTGGACCAGTTACTGACGAGTAAGTCTAAGATAAAACAAATATGTTTGTATGCATGGTAGAATTTCTCTTTGGACCAGTTACTGACGAGTAAATCTAAAGATAAACAAATATGTTTGTATGCATGGTAGATTTTCTCTTTGGACCAGTTACTGACGAGTAAATCTAAAGATAAACAAATATGTTTGTATGCATGGTAGATTTTCTCTTTGGACCAGTTACTGAAGAGTAAGTCTAAAGATAAACAAATATGTTTGTACGCATGGTAGATTTTCTCTTTGGACCAGTTACTGACGAGTAAGTCTAAAGATAAACAAATATGTTTGTATGCATGGTAGATTTTCTCTTTGGACCAGTTACTGACGAGTAAGTCTAAAGATAAACAAATATGTTTGTACGCATGGTAGAATTTCTCTTTGGACCAGTTACTGAAGAGTAAGTGTAAAGATAAACAAATATGTTTGTACGAATGGTAGAATTTCTATTTAGACCTGTTACTGAAGAGTAAGTCTAAAGATAAACAAATATGTTTGTACGAATGGTAGATTTTCTCTTTGGACCAGTTACTGACGAGTAAGTCTAAAGATAAACAAATATGTTTGTATGCATGGTAGATTTTCTCTTTGGACCAGTTACTGACGAGTAAGTCTAAAGATAAACAAATATGGTTGTATGCATGGTAGATTTTCTCTTTGGACCAGTTACTGACGAGTAAGTCTAAAGATAAACAAATATGTTTGTACGAATGGTAGAATTTCTCTTTGGACCAGTTACTGAAGAGTAAGTCTAAAGATAAACAAATATGTTTGTATGCATGGTAGATTTTCTCTTTGGACCAGTTACTGACGAGTAAGTCTAAAGATAAACAAATATGGTTGTATGCATGGTAGATTTTCTCTTTGGACCAGTTACTGACGAGTAAGTCTAAAGATAAACAAATATGTTTGTACGCATGGTAGAATTTCTCTTTGGACCAGTTACTGACGAGTAAATCTAAAGATAAACAAATATGTTTGTACGCATGGTAGATTTTCTCTTTGGACCAGTTACTGACGAGTAAGTCTAAAGATAAACAAATATGTTTGTACGCATGGTAGAATTTCTCTTTGGACCAGTTACTGACGAGTAAGTCTAAAGATAAACAAATATGGTTGTATGCATGGTAGATTTTCTCTTTGGACCAGTTACTGACGAGTAAGTCTAAAGATAAACAAATATGTTTGTATGCATGGTAGATTTTCTATGGTTGTATGCATGGTAGATTTTCTCTTTGGACCAGTTACTGACGAGTAAGTCTAAAGATAAACAAATATGTTTGTATGCATGGTAGATTTTCTCTTTGGACCAGTTACTGACGAGTAAGTCTAAAGATAAACAAATATGTTTGTATGCATGGTAGATTTTCTCTTTGGACCAGTTACTGACGAGTAAGTCTAAAGATAAACAAATATGTTTGTATGCATGGTAGATTTTCTCTTTGGACCAGTTACTGACGAGTAAGTCTAAAGATAAACAAATATGTTTGTATGCATGGTAGATTTTCTCTTTGGACCAGTTACTGAAGAGTAAGTCTAAAGATAAACAAATATGGTTGTATGCATGGTAGATTTTCTCTTTGGACCAGTTACTGAAGAGTAAGTCTAAAGATAAACAAATATGTTTGTACCCATGGTAGATTTTCTCTTTGGACCAGTTACTGACGAGTAAGTCTAAAGATAAACAAATATGTTTGTACGCATGGTAGAATTTCTCTTTGGACCAGTTACTGACGAGTAAATCTAAAGATAAACAAATATGTTTGTACGCATGGTAGAATTTCTCTTTGGACCTGTTACTGATGAGTAAGTGTAAAGATATATATTAGTCATTTTCAGATTTCTATTTTGGGGCCTTTATAGCTTGCTGTTTGATTTGAGCCAAGGCTTTGACCTATAATGGTTTACTTTTATAAATTGTGACTTGATCAGTTGATGGAGTGTTGTCTCATTGGCACTCATACCATATCTTCTTATATCTATATTCTATCTATTTATTTTATGTATATATATACATACAAATCATTGTCTACTTTTGTAAAAAAAATCTTAATAGGTCAACTGTTTTATTTCTTTGGAAATAACTTTATTGAATTGACTTAAGTGATAAAGGTACTCGTCAATCTAAACAAAATCTGAGAGACTTTTTTTCTTTAAAATAGAATACAATAACCTTGCAGAACTCTCAAATATACTGTGCATCTGATATATATATATATATATAAAAGGGTGAAGTGGTATCATTGTCAATGAAACAACTTAACACAAAAAAAAAAAACAAAGGAAAAAGATAAAAGCAGCTAGAGATAACTGTACAGCCTTCAACAATTAGCAAAACCCATACTGTATTGTAAGGAATAAAAAAACAGACACAAAATTACAAATTGTAAAACTATTCAAACAAAAATAAACCTTGAATTGGTTTACATAGATATAAGAAATTATGATATGAGTGCAAATTAGAAAATCTCCATCCGTATGTACATGCAAGATTTTAATATGATTTAATTCAGGTTAAATTCCATTTTATCTAATGATTCATTAGTAATGACTAAAGTAACAAAGTTAGTTGAATAAAGTCAGTCTACACAAAATTTGACTTATTAACTAGACAAATGTCCACATTAATTGTATGCATACATGTACTTCTCTGTTTCAGAATAGGATACAGTAAATTTAGTAAGAAAGCAAACAGGTGGAATCTTCTAAAGGGAATTATGAAAACATGGAATCAACTTGCTTTGGAAGAACATGCTTTTCTAGTGGAGGTAGGTATGAATGCAAGAATTACATATTTATTTTGTTTTTGTAGTGATTATTCATATAATTTTATTAAAGTTAATTTTTTCTGTCCTTTCAATGTCACAGACCTTCCAATTTCATATTGATGTAAATACTGCTTAATGCTTAAGAGAGAAACAGCAAAAAATATTTGATTGCTTTGAAACTAAACAAACGGATGAGACACAAGCATTACAACTTTGATACAGTATTCCCCTGAAGGATTTTCTAAATTTTCTGTCCTCTATACTGTGGATTCGTTTATTTTCGTGGGTACCAATTTTCCTGGTTTAAGAAAAACTTACACATTCATAGATATTTAATTTCATGGTGTTGCCAAAGTCTTCATATAAGCCTATAGAAATTTTGTTATACTCTGAACATTTTATTTCATGGTTCACGTACCTGATCCCACGAAATCCAAGAAAATTGGTGTCCAACAAATATAATGAATCCATATTATGAATGGTGAAATAGTTTGGTATATTCTAATTAATACAAACATATACATTTAAATCTAAATATATGAAGTAATTTTTTCAGGCAATTGAAAGAGTACAAATTAATATGATAGTTAATGAAAGATGTGTGGATGTATTAGACCATGCTGTCAACAAATTACAGAATGCAGGAGAGAAGAATACATACCATGGCTTACTCTTTGTTAACAGTAAACTCCTTACTTTGTATTCTGGGTAAGATTGCAAAATAAGTTGTTTTTATAAGAAAAAAAAACCCAGATATGATTAGATACTTATGAGAAAAGAAAAAAAACACCCAATAAAACAATGGGTTTAAAAAACTGCATTTTGAAAAGCTGTTAACCATATGTGGAATAACAATTGTTCACAAAGATTCTACTCTCTATATTTATTTGATCTTATTTATTTATTGTTTTTATGAAATCTATGATGATGAGTTTTAATAACCTGGACTGGCTATACAGCCCTCACACAGTGGTTTATGAAGTCAATTGTCACTTGAATACTTATTGTAAGCATGTTCTAAATCTATTTTTTTCAAGCAATGATTTTCAATAATTTGTTAAAAAAATAATTTACAATCATTGTGCAATTAATTGAATTTTGAATAAATCACATGTCATCTAAAAATATTTGTAGTTGTAATTGACTTTTCAGAATCTAAAGGACTGTGGGTGAATTTAATTGTTTGTACACTAAAATGAAAATTATGTCATGCTTTTAGTTGAATTTCTAATATATATATATGTATATATATATAGGTCTTTTTTAACCAATCACAATGTTTTGGTGTATGCTTTGAAATAATTGCCCAGAATCCATTTAATTCAGAAATAGCCAAATTGAATTCATTTCTATTTCAATAGTTCTTGAGACAATCACTGATAACTAAATTTTCTGATTGTAGGAGAAATGTACCTGAACTTAGACCATCTGATACTCTAGCTATAATATTGCTGATAAAACACTTATTTCCTACCAATGAGAAGCTGGAGGATTTGTTCTCCTACTCCTATAAAAAGTCTGAGCAGGGATCCACAAAGATGGAATACCAGCCCAGCAGTCCAGGTTCTGACAGATATGACAGTGCACCAGATGATATTGAGGATGATGATGAAAAGGTTAGAATCTACAATTGTTTTGTTCGGCTAATTTGACATAAATGTCTTTTTGATCTATAATAATCACAGTGATTCACTTTTCACTGATTAGTGCCAGTGTAAATTGGTTGTATTATAGTTCATATTTAAAAGTATTTTGTATGTCTGTTGTTCAAATTGTCAATTCCTTTGGCTGTCAAAAATGTTCAAATAGATTTTAAAAAGCCTGCCATTTAAGCTCATATCAACTTTTGAGTAAAGTTCAGTTTTAATATTTTCGTACATGCATATGATTATACAAGCACAGTTACTATCACTTATGTAAGAAGTGAAAAAATATATTAAGAAAAATGTGTTCCTCATTATTTTTTGTATAGTTATTATTGCTTTGTTTGGACATCTTTATTTTTATACATTATGAAATAACTTAAACAGTTTAACAATTTTGTTGCCCCTTATATTTGCAGTATGCTAGTGCATTAGAATCACCAAATCCAGAAAGAGGATCTGATTCAGGTAAGTTCAATTTAATTTTATAACATGATCCAGTCCCCTCATCTACACCCTTGGCAAATTAAGATCCACTATGTAATTATTTCCATTGGTCACAGTTGTACCTGGCTGCATCCAATCAAAAAAGCTGTTATTTCTGATTTCCATTCTCAATTTTAGTTAAGAGGATCACATGAAAATGTAGACAATGCAACATTGCCACATGCAGATTGTGCAACAAGTCTTTACACCCAAAACATAGGACAACAATCTTTCAGTTCTTAATCAACTAATTGAGGTTTTGTTTGGAATGTTTCTCACACAAATGTTGGAATGCCAATGTTTATTTTCTGTTTTCACTTCACGAAATTTGTTTACACTAGACAACTGTTTTTACACCTCTGAACTGAAGATTGTTCAAATGCTAACATTTGTTAAGAATGATTTTTATATACATGTACACACATTTGTCTGCCATTACTTAAAGTCACAGAAGTTCCTCAAATTATAACATTTACTGGTAAGTTTAAAAATTACTTAAAAATTGATTGTGGCATGAGGTAAGAAAGTTATTCTGAGCTATATCTGGGGTCATTCAGACAAGTACATGTACATTCAAATACGCAAAAGTAAATATGTCAATCGAAAGCTAGTTATATTTAGTTGTCTATTTACACACACTCATTGAAAGACAATACTAAACTATTTACAATGTTATTGCTATTTCAGATAATCCTTTTCCAGAAATGTCAATATCACTGACAGATGAGAAAAGATCCACACCAATAGAATCAAAAACACCAACTAGAACTCCTACTCCAGAGGTAAATTCATGATGAATTTGTAATTATTATAAACTATTGTCAAGAGTCAGTCTTATTGATGTAAGGACTTACAGTCATATAGAAAAAAAATCATTTATTATATCATCTGAGTGCTGTCATGTTGATGTACAAAACAAAATAAGATAAAAGAAACATACACAAACACATGAAAATTGAGGGAAAGAAAACCTTGCAACAAATGTCAATGAATTTAGAAAAATCTCTATGCTTATTTTATTAAATCAAACATCATTTTATTCCAAAAAATACTTTAGTAAATAGACAAGAGTTGTTGGATTTTACTGAAATAAATAAAAGTCTAATAATTCTTTAATCCATGAAATAATATGAAAGCTGAAATATTCATTATAAAATTATAAGATTCATCATTGTATCATGCAGCAAATAATAGTCTAAGCAATATTCCTGTTTTGTCCTAATTATAGCCTTAAATGATATGATGTATTGAGAAAATTGGTGTCTGGCAGCAAGAAGAAAAAATAGTTATTTGATATTTGTGGTACCAGCTTTAGGACAGATAATCGACTGATTCTATTGAGGATTTTTAAGATACTAATCATTGTTTTGTAGGCTCTTCATAAAACCAACTCTCTGCCTTTGTTTGGTAGAAGAAGAAGTAGGACATTTGAAGGTGAACATGTACCAGGTGTGAATGTTGCTAAACAAATTGTAGGAGGTGGTAGGGCTAGAAGTCGTAGTTGGGTAGAACCAAGATATGGTACATTTTACATTTTGTAAATTGATTGAACTAATTTAATTTATCCTTTCACTAGTTTGGACCGAGAAAATCTTGCACTGTAAACTTCTAACCATGAGTTTAAAGAAAATGATTATAAGTTTTCCTAGAATCCACACTTCACAGTACTTATTCAAGAATTGTCATGCAGTTTCCTGAATTGTAAATAAAATATATTTAATTTGTTACAGATCACCAAAGACACTTATTCAGGATATGATGTATGGGAGGGGTATTCCTGGGAACTATGAGTTAGGATGCTCATAATTTGGCCAAACAAGGGCTGTAATTTAATTCAAAGTTACTGGGTGTGACACTTTCGCCCCTGTCTGAACCTGTGCATGCACCATATAGCCTTAAGTAAGAGTAGTAAAATAAGATGTAAAATAGCCAATTATTCTTGGATATGCACAAATAAATTGTTTTGGTTTTTCTTATGTGAGTTATTTCTTTACCACCATGTTGGATGTCAATATGCACAAATCCAATTTCTCCATTTATGCACCATATTTGACTTGTTAGATACTGGCTGCTTGAATTTAGAAATGTTTTCTGAACAATCTTTATTCATTTAAGCCTTGTATTATTCATCACGGTGTAAGGATCTCTTTTTTGACTCGCTTTTACCACATGTTTTAATTTGGTTAGCTCAATGAAAAGATGAACAAGTTTGCACACCATCATTAAAGACAAGGGAAATAACTCCAACTTAAGTTATGTAATATAGGAACTATTTATTGTTATCAATGAGATAAAGTTCCTTTTATGTACATTGCACTCAATATCTATAACAAAATAAATACAGGTGGCAGTATTATTTACAGTCTATATTTCATCTATGTTATTTTATATGAGTCTGCATTGATAAAGGGAAAACTTGACTTGTTTTTGGTTTCTAGAGTCCAGACAATAAATTGAGGAGGCCTCATCTCAATAATTTTTTTTAATTTATAATAATGCTATCCTGTATTTTAGATGACTCAAGAGCTACACCACCTGAAGTTGGACCAAAAACTGCAACACCACCAGTGCCAGAGGAAGTAGAGTCTATACCATTCTATATGTCTCACATAGTGTTTCTACAAAATGAGCTGTGTAACCACTGTCCTCATCAGCTCCATTGTATACAGGTGTTCCCTGGTATCACACTTGTTCTTGTCAGTGAGGTAAAATTTGTGTTCCCTGATATCACACTTGTTCTTGTCAGTGAGGTAAAGTTCCCATTCAGTCCTGTGTATACAGGTGTTCCCTGGTATCACACTTGTTCTTGTTAGTGAGGTAAAATTCCAATCATGTCCTAGGTATACTACCGGTAGTGTTCCCTGGTATCACACTTGTTCTTGTCAGTGAGGTAAAATTCCAATCATGTCCTAGGTATACTAGTGTTACCTGGTATCACAATTGTACTTTTCAGTCAGGTAAAGTTTTTGTCTTGGGTATGTATGCATTCCCTGGTATCACACTTGTTCTTGTCAGTGAGGTAAAGTTCCCATCATGTCCTGGGTATAAAGGTGTTCCCTGGTATCACACTTGTTCTTTTCAGTGGGGAAACATTCTCTTTATGTCCTGTGTATACAGGTGTTCCCTGGTATCACATTTGTTTTTGTCAGTGAGGTAAATTTCCATCATGCCCTTTGTATACTGGTGTTCCCTTGTAACACAATTGTTCTTTTCAGTCAGGTAAAGTTTTTGTCTTGGGTATGTATGTATTCCCTGGTATCACACTTGTTCTTGTCAGTGAGGTAAAGTTCCCATCATGTCCTTGGTATAAAGGTGTTCCCTGGTATCACACTTGTTCTTTTCAGTGGGGAAACATTATCTTTATGTCCTGTGTATACAGGTGTTCCCTGGTATCATTTGTTTTTGTCAGTGAGGTAAATTTCCATCATGCCCTTTGTATACTGGTGTTCCCTTGTAACACAATTGTTCTTTTCAGTCAGGTAAAGTTTTTGTCTTGGGTATGTATGTATTCCCTGGTATCACACTTGTTCTTGTCAGTGAGGTAAAGTTCCCATCATGTCCTTGGTATAAAGGTGTTCCCTGGTATCACACTTGTTCTTTTCAGTGGGGAAACATTCTCTTTATGTCCTGTGTATACAGGTGTTCCCTGGTATCATTTGTTTTTGTCAGTGAGGTAAATTTCCATCATGCCCTTTGTATACTGGTGTTCCCTTGTAACACAATTGTTCTTTTCAGTCAAGTAAAGTTCCCATCATGCCCTCAATAAACAAATTTTGTGGGCATACAGTTAAGATCAGTTAATATCAATGATGTATAAAAGTGCTCATTTTATACAGATGTTCTTAGACATTCATTGATTTATGGTGGTACCCAACACCTTCACTAAAATTAATTTGGCTCGTTTAATTTTCATAAAATTTTGACAAAGTATTTACTTTGACCCTTTGACAAAATTATAAAAAATTAAAAAAAATTTGAACCAACCAATTTATCAGAAAAATTACACTGGTTATAAAGCAGTTTGTCAAATACTAATTTTGATCATTGAGAAGCTTAACATTTCCTTAACAACACAATGTAATGAAAACGTTTAGCAATCACCTAAATTCAGTTGATTTCTGTATTTAACTAGAAAATGTAAGTTCAATATGTTTTCATTAATTGATCAATTAACTACAAAGTATAAAGAAAAAAATATATAGGAGATTCGTTATTAAAATGAACTGTCAATAGTTCTTACTATTTATTATGTTCCTTATTAGTGCTAAATCATTTTTTGATTCACTCTTTAAAAATGGTAATAGATCTATGAATAATTATTTAAAAAATTATGGCAGTAATTAGTTTTACTCATACTTAGATGGGAATATTGAAAAGTCATTAATAACGTATTTTGTTTTCAGATGCCAAGAGCCAGTTTAGCAAACACCCTCTGCCAAGTTTTATTTTTGCTGAAACAAGTTGTGTTAGGAAAAACAAGTCATGGTTATTGGGCTCAGGGACAGAATATGTATGACACTGTTAACACCTTGATAAGCAAAATGTCTGCACCTCTAAGAAGAGCAAAGGTAGGAAATGTTATTTTGTCAGCTGATATGTTCTACAAAACTGAACTCAGAATTCAGAACTTAAGTTGCATTAGAATTGCACATGGATACATATGCCAAACCACTACTACACAGTAACAGTGGGAATGGCACATTTAAACTGCTTCCCGAGTTGATCAAAGCGCAAAGTTGTTAAATAAAGAAAAATAAGCGGAATTAGCATTCAGACATTGTTGCCAAAAAATTGTAGCCAAGAAAATAGGGATCAATATCTTAAGCACCTGGACTGGGTTGCACAAACGTCTATTAAAGTTAATAGTCTATTAAAAGTACACTTAAATTTAATAGTCTATTACTTGCGTTGCACAAAATTTAATTAACGTTAATAGTCTATTAACTCACTATTAAATTTAATTGAACGAAGGAGCGCTATTAAGTCCTTAATTGTACATTTAAAATGGATGCCATGCAAGTGCTTGGATTACTTGTACCTCAAAATCAGCCGAAAAATACCGTGACAGGCTTCTCAACTCGATGACTTGACGGACTGAGAGCCTCGCACAGCCGGTGATATCCCACATTGTATGATTTCGTCACAAAAAGAATTGTTTTTGTTATTATAAATTAATAATAATAGAAAGAAAAGATAAAAATTGATAAGTTTTTGAAGCATAAATGAAGATATAATTGTTTTTTTTATGATTAACCATTTTCATTATGAATCTATTAGGGAAACAATGGTTTTATTTTCAATACGACAAGTGTCATTAAACTGAAGAAAAAAACTTTTGCACACATCCTTCGAAGTATGCTTTGTTCAAACTGAAATATATTTCTTAGTATAAAATCCATTCTGCAAAATTAACAATTTTTAGAAGGCATGCATGGACGAAAGCATTGGACATTTGAAAACCTTTTATAACAGGGGTGAAGAATGTGCAATCTCCGTTGACGCTTTGATAAAGAGTGCTTTCTTTCACGTCCGCATTTCTATTAAGTATGGCATGCCGAGTTAACATTTCAATGATTACTACAGATTTGAGAAATGAATAACAGAACAGTGCACAATAACGTACAATAACATACATTGTTATTCGTAGGAGATAAGACAATCTACGTGATAATTTTGATCTTTTTTTTTATTATTCAAGATGGCATGGTGTATATTATATTGTCCATAAACAAACTAAAGTAATGTTCTTCTCAAAATAATTCTGCATTGCGCGGATACACCGGACTGCATCGAACGATAACAATATTGGGTCAATGGAAGGCGTCCCAGAATTTTTTTTAAAATAGCCTTGCCAGACGTCATAATTATTTGGACTAGGTCAATATTATAATATTGTCAATTATGTAACTAGTCTTTACTATGTAATAACAAATATGGCAGTTTTAAATTACAGCCCTAGTTTTTCTTCGTAAAATTCTTCATCCAGCAGATCGATATTGGTGTCAACAATGAAAATTAATACACATTTTCCCTGAAATACGATGCATAAACGAAGAATGTGTAAATGTAATCTCCATTGACGTGTTGGTAAAGAGTGCATTCTTTCACGTCCGCATTTCTATCAAGTATGGCATGCCAAGTTAACATTTTAATGATTACTTCAGATAAGAAACACAAATAACAGTTATTTGTATGGCATGCCAAGTTAACATTTTAATGATTACTACAGATAAGAAACACAAATAACTGTTACTACAGATAAGAAACACAAATAACTGTTACTACAGATAAGAAACACAAATAACAGTTATTTGTGTTTCTTATCTGTAGTAATCATTAAAATGTTAACTTGGCATGCCATACTTGATAGAAATGCGGACGTGAAACAGAACAGTGCACAATACCATACATTGTTATTCGTAGGACATAAAGAGAAACTACGTGATAATTTTGATATATTACACAGTAAATTAATTTAGTTGGTTTTTTTTTAAAATAAAGATGGCATAGTGTAAATTGTCCATAATATTTATAACCAATAATACATATCTAACATTTTTATTTGCAACTGAAAACTGTTATATAGATGAAACGAAACTATCCGACACTTTTGTATATCTTGGGTATAAACTTCAAACAAATATCTGATATTGACATGGGATAGGGTTCATAATAACATAAACAATTATTGGACTTTTGGGGATCGCCCAGATATTCCGACACCCCACTGGTCCAATACCCCAATAGGCCGACAAAGGTTAATAACTGCTGTAGTAGAAAATATACTTCATGAGTAGAGCTTCATGAGGATGTTGATGTGGATTTACAGAATAGAAAATAATGAGGGGGGGTTAAAGAATAGAGAAAAATTAGGTCCTAAAATAATGGGCAAAAGTATAAAAAATAGAGAAAATGGCAAACATTTTAAAGAATACAGATATGAAAGACCCCCTCCTCTCCAATCCAGACACCCCTTGGTAGAATAATTGTTGACATGGTATTTGAACTATATTCGTTCTAATATCACAGAAACAGATTTTAGCATGCCACCTATCGGATATAACTATCAAAGAAATACCATGACCATATGCATATAAAGAAACTGAAAACTTTGCAAGTTTTGGTACATAAGAAAGTGGGAACACATTCTACTAAAAAAAAAGAAATGTCATCAGCAGTGCAGTCTCTCTTCATAAAGAAAAATGTTCACGTGATCAGGGGACGACCATTTAACTTCAAGGGGGTTATGGTTTTTTCCTAAAAAAAATATTCTGATCCCCAATTTGATGGAAAAAAAATATTTCTGGTCAAGCAGATGAAAAAAAAATTTGAATGCAGATTCCCCCATACCTTATATAGAGTTAAACAACACATGCAACATGCGACACGAAAATTACTCTAGTAGCAACCAACACCACTTCTTTTGACACTCACAACGGAAGGTGCAAGTTTTCACTATTCCGATTTACGAGCATTTTTTGCTGTTGTAAACTTAGTATAACAGATTCCTCACAGAGAACGCGGCAAACTTTACAAAGTTCTATTTGGTTTACCACTGTCTTTATAGTTCAACGTACCGCGTATTAACTTTAAATAATTCACTCTTCAATTAAGTAGTGTATAAACATTGTTGTATATATAGACTAACTAAACTAATGTTCATCTCAAAATAATTCTGAACACTAAACTAAGCATCTCGCATACAATCGTCTAAGCGGTAAAGCCTAACTGGAGCCTTAACTTTCTAATTTCTCTGCTTTGGGAGAGATACATAGCTGTGTATCGTCATGTTAGTTATTCGATAAAGCTTCACAAAGCTTATTTAGTTTGACAAAATGTTCGCTTCACCGCGTCTCATTCATTCTTTATTTTTAGGGGTGAATATATCCGACTACTTTCACTAATACATATCTACCAACCGACCGTGATAAATTGCCTGAGCCAGCTACAAGACAAATTCGCGGCGTTTCCTATTCAATACTAGTATGTACTTTCATTGTATAGTGGCAGTTTAAGTGTCATTGACCTTTTTTCATGCCGGATGGCAAATATTACAGGGCCTATCTATTTTTTTTTTTAATGTCAAGTGATTGTTCTCGGCCTGAACATACATGTCAGTAATATTTGCCACTGGACATCACGCAAAATTGTAAGTACTTTATGATATGTTACTTGTATTATTATTTTTAGGACTATCAGAAGTAATAGGTTTAACTGATGGGATTATTCTCTTGAAATCAAAATTATTTATTTAAAAAAGTTGCTGAATTATTCCATGTCAGACTATTTGGGGTATTGGACTATCATGGGGTGTCGGACTAATGGGGCGTCGGACTATTGGGTTGTTGGACCAATAGGGTGTCGGATTAATGGGACATCTGAATAACGGGGCTGCCCCGATTTATGATACTTAATTTCTCCCCTCGTGTATTTTTCCGAGAATTTTTAATCCCTTTCAATGACAACACAAGTAATTTCTTGTATCATGTTTGAAATAAATTAGCGGCTAAATTTCTCTCATGGGAGATTAAAAATTTCTGATTTTACCACGATTGTGCCAAATACTATAGTAATTTATTCGAGTTAAAAAACGAAGTGAAAAATCGACTTAGATTGAGTCAGTCTCTCGAAATGGAAGATATAAATATAGCAGGCTGCAGTTGTCAATTTTCTTTTGTAGACGTCGACAACAAACTTTATATTTAAATTAGTAACATAATGGAATTTAAGACTAATACTTTTTTATTCCCCTATTCCCCTTGTTTTTCGAGACTTTCTATCTTTTTCAATACAACATATGCAATTTCTTGTATTTTAGAATTGGACATGTTTTGGTGTCAATTGAAAGTAGACCCAGGGTTGCGTTCAATATATTAGCGGATACGTAGATGTATGACTATTGAACGTGTAGCTAGCCTATAATTATAGCAGCTACGTAGATATTGATAGAAGCTAGGCTAGCTACACGTTCAATAGTCATTAATCTACGTAGCACTACGTAGCATTATTTAGCTGCTTCGATGTTGAACACAACCCCGTTGAAAAATGATGAAATCCCTGAATGATCGTGTTGACGTCATGAAAAATTGATGAAAATCGCTGAAATCGTGTTGACGTCATGAAAATTTGATGAAAATCGTGAAAATCATGATGACGTCGTGAAAATGATGAACATCGAGAAAATCGTAATGACGTTGTGAAAAAATGATGAAAATCGCAGAATTAAATGGAGCTTAATTGACTATTAAAATGTTAATAGTCACTTAATTGTCTATTAGTTAATAGTATCCTTAAAAGTGATTCGTGCAACGCTATTAAATCACTCTATTAACTAATTGTCAATTAGATATTTAATAGTCTATTAGAAGTTAATAGTCTTTTAACTAAATAGACGTTTGTGCAACCCAGTCCTGTAGATTAAGCACTGCTTTCTTCATTATTCTCGTCAAAAAGCCAATTATTTTTGGTAATCAAAGGGTAATACATTTTGAAAGAAATAAATCATGAGATTTCAAGATGCCTTATCTGTCTGCAAGATATTATTTCTAGCATTGTTTTCAGGGAAACGTTCCAGCAATATTTAATGATATTTTAAAGAAGTGGGATGATCCAGTTTTCAAATCACTTCTTTTGAATTACTTAGAACAACCAAGGGATAAAGAAATCCCTCCAAGGTATTTAGTTTGAATAAAAAATATACTAGAAGTGGATAGTTTTTGTGATATGTCCTAAATAATGTAGATAAAAAAAATGGAGATCACAGGTAGTTCTTATTTACCTAAAAATTGCATTGCTATACCAATGCCAATTGGAAAATGTAATTTCTAAAGACATTGAAGAGCTTCCCTTTGAGATGTGTATTAACATTAGAACTTATATTCTTATTTTCAAGATACTTGGTTATAACATTTGAAAAACAGATTTTAATTCCTAGACCAGTGAACCTGTTTGATTAGAAGTTTTAATTACTGATCATGTTGCAGAAATATGAAAGCACTCCCTCAGCAGTATCAACTAAAATATATCATTTCATGTGTAATTGATTTTGTGGTTATGACAAGTTCTGCATACAGGATAAATTTGTATTTCTTTGGTTTAAATTTATGTTCATATTAATCTGTAACCAGAGAATCAAAACAATACCCAACAAATGATAAAAAAATGCATACTACCTTATGTATCTTTTAATACTCTTTATCTCTTTAACAAAAACAAAATATGAAATATTGTATTTGATTTTAGTATAGAAAGATCTCTAACCTATCTGTTGAAGAAGATGAAGGATCTGTTTCTATTCCTGTACTTACTTCCACGTCCACTGACTCCACAGCTGGAGAGAATGGTCACACAGATCAGAGAAAGAGCGGGACAAAAGCTAAGAGATTTCAAAGATTATTTGTGTGTCAAAGCACAGCGTAATATAACAATGACGTCATATCCTTTAAATATTATCTGTATGTAAGTTTCTAACATATCAAAATATAATGAAAGCTACCGGTATTTAACTCAAAGCTGATTTATTAAGGGAGACTATCAGTAGCAACACTTTAGAAATGACTAGAAAGTGCATTTTACACCAGTAATAATACATAAGTTTTGCAGTGGAAGCCAGAGTTACTTTAGATATGGAGTCCACAAGTTTTTATACTAATGTGTGACTTGAAAGATGACAAAATATTTTGTCTTTATAGCTAGATATGTGGTATGGGTTTTTCTTGTTGTTGAAGGTAGAATAGTGACCTATTATTGCTTGTTTCCACATAATTGAACTCTGATGGATAGTTGTCTCATTGATAATCATACATACAACATCTCCTTATTTTATATACCAATGTAAAAAAATTGCAACTTATGATAAGCCAGCAATATTTAGTTGTGATAGCATCCTGATTTTGTGGAGATTATTTAGTTCATTTTAAAGATGAGACATCTACTATAGAATAAAAACTGTACTATACAAGACCATATTTTTTTTAAAGATTTTATTCAAGTAATATTAACATTCTATCATTTCATATGCAATAATTTATTACACAAAATAACAAATAACAAAAAATTAATAAGCACTATTTTGTTTATATCACAGTTTAAGCACAAATCAAGTTGATCATTGTTCATGTAGATAATCACAACATGTTCTGCACCAGGGAAGGTGTTAGCTTCTTCTGTTTCTTCTTGTAAGGACGAGCATTCTTGCAGCGATTACGTTTGTTACCAAACCACTTCTTAATCTGTTCTTCTTTGAGGTTGGTCTGTTGAGCCATATACTGGATGATGGTGTTGTTTGGGTATGGGTGGTGAAGGTTGTCATAGTACCAGGTCTCCATTACATTGACTGATTTCTTAGACAGCACTGGTCTGGAACGGCAAACTGGTTGTTGTTGTTGTACTGGAGGGATAACCTGATAACTGGTACTAACCCTGTTGGAATACTCTAGAGCTGCTAAACTACACTGTAAAGGAAACAAAGTTAATTAAAATAAAGTTAAATGAAAACTACATGTAGTAATAAATCACAGAATTAAAAACATTCAAATATTATTGAATTTAAACCAGTAAATACCTTGAATTTAAATCTTATTCATTATAAATATATAAAGGTTCATTAAACAGAAATTCATTTATAACTAGAGTATAGGTCATGGAAAATAATTTTAAAAGAAAAAATACATTGAATATTGGTAGTAGATCTCAATGAATTAATAATTGTTTAAAGAGTATACAATAATGTTACCTCTACTTTATCAATGATGTGATGTAGCTGGTTGTCATAGTAACTGTTGAGTGAGGCAAAGTAACATGGGTAGTTTGAGTACTGCTGGAGAGCCTGGAAATGACTGGTCTGTATAATTGCTGACTGGTACCTGTAGAAGCTGGATAACTGCTGAATCTGAACAGGGAAAGAGTTTTGAAGTAGATGAAATCTCTTTTGCAGTTGGGATTCTCGATTGTTGACACTGTGAAGGTTGGTCGTGGTAGAATACTGAGTTTGAAGTTGAGTAGATGGCGTAGATTCTGTCTTTACATCAGATCTGATTAGTTTCTGGAGTTCTGTAGAAGAAACATGTTGAGTAGTTGGTGTTGGTGATCCCAGTAGATTTGTAAGTGACTCACTGAGTCTGCTGTCTGGACATGGACTGCTACAGGTTGGTGGTTCAGTTGGAGCCTGTTCTCGGGTCACTGCTTGCTGAGTAGGTGGATCATTGAGTAAGCTGTTGAGTAGAGTATCTAAGTAAGCATCTGGGTTAGCTGTGAGTGCTGTCATGGCCATGTCATCTAGAGGTTGAATATCCAGTATGGTAGCATTGATAACATCATGTAGTGTAGAGGTAGATGTGATGTTCATGGCTGCAGGAAACTTTGGTGAGGACTGGTAGATTTCTGTCATATTGATTATTCTGTCTTAGCTAATAATTGCTTTTTTGTCTTTCAATGAGAACTGAATTTTCGACCATATTGGATTTCTTTTTATACTATTTTTGAAAATTGGCTTGGGTGGCAAATCCTGTCTTCCCATTGGCTGATCTGGATATTAATCCATTATTGAGCTTGTTCATGATTAGGGGTGATCATTTCTGTGAAAGAAATCATTAATGATTAATAATGAGTGATAATCACTTTGAAGTTAACAATAATTATAATTATCATTAATTAATCACATTTGTGATTAAAGCTCAATACAGATGAAAATTATCAATGATCATTAATAATCACTTTGAAATTCCCAATAATCACCAATAATCAGAATCATTGATATTGAATCAGATTTGTGATTAACATGATTATTTAGTCTTTAAAAAAATATCAATGATAATAAATTATCATTTTGAAGTATGTTATGAGTATGCTTATTGAACTAGAATTTGAAATAATATAAAATTAGAATAGCACATTTTACATTTAGTGTTGTTTGCATTATGACCATAACTATCAAATGAAAATATCTTCATTTTATTTTAAATGAAGTGATATTTTTATGTAGATATTTTAGCAACATAAATTTGATGTCTTATAGAATAACTCTTAATTTGTGTGAATTAAATGTAGATCAATGCAAAACATTTATTCTTAAAATTTATGTTAATTTTAGATTTTATTTAGTTTTGAAAGTTTAATAATAACAAATTTGTAACACTATTGATTGTGAAAACAATCTGATTCATATCACTCTAATCAAGTGTGGCTTGTGTGTGATTAAAATGATTATGATATCTGTGCCAATGATGATTAATAATCACTGATTGTTTTCTTTTTATTCATGAATGAGACAAATGATTAAATTCAATTGAAATCAATTATGATAAATGATCACTTTGAAGAAGTTAATTATTTCTTAATAATTACTGTGTTTAAAGTGAGTTTATATCAAATTAATTAGTAATTTTAATTATTCCATATTATCATATTTTGTAAATTTAAAAAAAACTTAAACTTTAAAGAATTAAATTTGATGCAATCATCTTTTAATAACAGGAGTAGAAAAGCAAATCATAAAAATGGGGGGGGGGAATTATTTTTACTAGTATATATTGAAGATTTTTATTAGCTCACCTTGCCCAAAGAGCCAAGTGAGCTATTCTCATCACTTGGCGTCCGACTTCTGTCATCGTCCGTTGTTGTCATCCATTGTCGTCGTCGTTAACTTTTTACATTTTGAACTTCTTCTAGAGAACCACTGAATGGAATGAAACCAAACAAGGCATGCATGTACCTTATGAGGTGCTGATAAAGTTTTGTTACTTTGTAGCCGATATATCATCAGATGGCCGCCAGCAGGGGACTTAGTTTAACATAGGACCCTATTGGAAATGCATACAAATGACTTCTTTTAGAGAACCACTGAATTGAATGAAACCAAACATGTTTGTTCCTTTCCTTTTAAGGTGCTGGCCAAGTGTTGTTACTTTGTAGCCAAATTTTATCTTTTTTTATATAATTTCAAAAACCCAAGAAAAGTCAGGTGAGCGATACAGGCTCTTGTTAAGATTTATACAATTTCAAATTAATTGCATATCATTAAATGATACTGAAAAAGACAAAAAATGGCCCTTAAAGTAGTTATAGTAAATGTTATAGATGAAACATCTCTAAAAGAACTTATTTATAAACTAATTTTCTTTAATTTTTAGCTTACCCTGCTTAATAGGACTAATCAAGCATTTCTCATCACTTGGTGTCTGTCGTAATCTGTTAACTCTACAAAAATCTTCTTCTCTGAAACTACTGGACCAAATAAAAGAAAACTTTGGCCTTAATCATCCTAAGGGTATCTAGCTTAAAAAATGTATCTGATGTCCTTCACATCAACCTAGGTGGCCACCATGGCTAAAATAGAACATTTAGAGCAAATCTGATAGAGTATAATGTTCATCAGGTCAAGATCTTTTTGCCAGGAATTTTCAGACACATTAGACAACCTGTTGAGTTGCTGTCCCTGAAATGGAAATTTTAAGGAGAATTTGCAGTTTTTGGCTATTATCTTGAATATTATAATAGATAAAGATAAACTTCATACAGTAAACAAGTTTGACTTATATTTCTGAAACTGAAGCAATTAGAGCAGATCTGACATGTGGTAAAATGTTCATGAGGTCAATATCTTTCTACCCTGAAAACTTTCAGACGCTTCAGACTACCCTTTAATGGGATGCTGCCTCTGAATTTTAATTTTAAGGAAATTTTGCAGTTTTTAGTTATTTATCTTGAATATTATAATAGATAAAGATAAACTGTAAACATTAAAACATTCAGCAAAGTAAGCTCTACAAATAAGTCAACATGATCAAAATTGTCAGTTGACCACTTCATAAGTTATTGGCCTTTTAAAGTAAATTTTTCATTAATTATGCCCACCTACAATAGTAAAGGGGCATTATGTTTTCTGGTCTGTTCGTCTGTCCATCCGTTGGTTCATCCGTCTGTCCGTTCGTCTGTTTGTCCCACTTCAGGTTAAAGTTTTGGGTTAAAATTTGTCAAGGTAGTTTTTGATGAAGTTGAAGTCCAATCAACTGAAAACTTAGTACACATGTTCCTTATGATATGATCTTTCTAAATTTAATGCCAAAATTAGAGATTTTACCCCATTTTCACGGTCCACTTAACATAGAAAATAGTAGTGAGGATGAGGCATCCTTGTACTTTGGACACATTTTTGATAATTTATGTATCATTGTCATTTGCTTAGTTTCTTTTGTTACCTATTTTGACATCGGACTTAGACTTAATTTAATGTTATTTTTTTCTTCATTTGCTAGAGGTCATTAAAGGGAGATGGTTGAGATCTTACAAAATATGCTTAACCCTGCCACATTTTTGCGTCTATCCTTTGTTAGTCTTGTCTGATTTTTAATTCTAGTTTATTACTAGTAAATGTTTTTATATAACCGCAAATTTTAGGTCATATATTGGTATCACGTTGTCGATAGTGTCATCTGAAGGAGGTAGAGTAAATCTGATGCTGTGTACAAATGTTCAAAAGGTCAGGGTCTATGGGCCCTGAAATTGTCAGAGGAACAAAACAAACCATTGTTGGATTGCTGCCACTAAATTGGTAATTTTAAGGAAATTTTGCATTTTTGGTTATTATCTTGAATATTTTTGAAGGTAAAGATAAACTGCAAACAGCAAAAATGTTCAGGGAAAGGAAATAAAAGTTCATATGATCAAAATTATTAATTTACCCCTTAATGTGTTATTGCCTTAAAAAAAACCCACCACAATTTGATCATGTAGTTTGTTTACTTTAAAAAATATTCTTGTTAGCAACTACTGAATTATTCTCAGCCAAACTTGGGCTAAATGAGTTTCACAGTATCTAGTAAAAAAATGTTTCCTATTAAGTCAAGAAATATAGCCACTATGATTACAATGGAACATAGGGGTAAAATGCATTTTTGTTGCGCTTGCGACAGCTCAACATAGGGATAGTGATCCTGCGGCGGCGTTAGCTAACATCTTAAATTCTGATTTTGTGGAGATTATTTAGTTCATTTTAAAGATGAGACATCTACTATAGAATAAAAACTGTACTATACAAGACCATATTTTTTTTAAAGATTTTATTCAAGTAATATTAACATTCTATCATTTCATATGCAATAATTTATTACACAAAATAACAAATAACAAAAAATTAATAAGCACTATTTTGTTTATATCACAGTTTAAGCACAAATCAAGTTGATCATTGTTCATGTAGATAATCACAACATGTTCTGCACCAGGGAAGGTGTTAGCTTCTTCTGTTTCTTCTTGTAAGGACGAGCATTCTTGCAGCGATTACGTTTGTTACCAAACCACTTCTTAATCTGTTCTTCTTTGAGGTTGGTCTGTTGAGCCATATACTGGATGATGGTGTTGTTTGGGTATGGGTGGTGAAGGTTGTCATAGTACCAGGTCTCCATTACATTGACTGATTTCTTAGACAGCACTGGTCTGGAACGGCAAACTGGTTGTTGTTGTTGTACTGGAGGGATAACCTGATAACTGGTACTAACCCTGTTGGAATACTCTAGAGCTGCTAAACTACACTGTAAAGGAAACAAAGTTAATTAAAATAAAGTTAAATGAAAACTACATGTAGTAATAAATCACAGAATTAAAAACATTCAAATATTATTGAATTTAAACCAGTAAATACCTTGAATTTAAATCTTATTCATTATAAATATATAAAGGTTCATTAAACAGAAATTCATTTATAACTAGAGTATAGGTCATGGAAAATAATTTTAAAAGAAAAAATACATTGAATATTGGTAGTAGATCTCAATGAATTAATAATTGTTTAAAGAGTATACAATAATGTTACCTCTACTTTATCAATGATGTGATGTAGCTGGTTGTCATAGTAACTGTTGAGTGAGGCAAAGTAACATGGGTAGTTTGAGTACTGCTGGAGAGCCTGGAAATGACTGGTCTGTATAATTGCTGACTGGTACCTGTAGAAGCTGGATAACTGCTGAATCTGAACAGGGAAAGAGTTTTGAAGTAGATGAAATCTCTTTTGCAGTTGGGATTCTCGATTGTTGACACTGTGAAGGTTGGTCGTGGTAGAATACTGAGTTTGAAGTTGAGTAGATGGCGTAGATTCTGTCTTTACATCAGATCTGATTAGTTTCTGGAGTTCTGTAGAAGAAACATGTTGAGTAGTTGGTGTTGGTGATCCCAGTAGATTTGTAAGTGACTCACTGAGTCTGCTGTCTGGACATGGACTGCTACAGGTTGGTGGTTCAGTTGGAGCCTGTTCTCGGGTCACTGCTTGCTGAGTAGGTGGATCATTGAGTAAGCTGTTGAGTAGAGTATCTAAGTAAGCATCTGGGTTAGCTGTGAGTGCTGTCATGGCCATGTCATCTAGAGGTTGAATATCCAGTATGGTAGCATTGATAACATCATGTAGTGTAGAGGTAGATGTGATGTTCATGGCTGCAGGAAACTTTGGTGAGGACTGGTAGATTTCTGTCATATTGATTATTCTGTCTTAGCTAATAATTGCTTTTTTGTCTTTCAATGAGAACTGAATTTTCGACCATATTGGATTTCTTTTTATACTATTTTTGAAAATTGGCTTGGGTGGCAAATCCTGTCTTCCCATTGGCTGATCTGGATATTAATCCATTATTGAGCTTGTTCATGATTAGGGGTGATCATTTCTGTGAAAGAAATCATTAATGATTAATAATGAGTGATAATCACTTTGAAGTTAACAATAATTATAATTATCATTAATTAATCACATTTGTGATTAAAGCTCAATACAGATGAAAATTATCAATGATCATTAATAATCACTTTGAAATTCCCAATAATCACCAATAATCAGAATCATTGATATTGAATCAGATTTGTGATTAACATGATTATTTAGTCTTTAAAAAAATATCAATGATAATAAATTATCATTTTGAAGTATGTTATGAGTATGCTTATTGAACTAGAATTTGAAATAATATAAAATTAGAATAGCACATTTTACATTTAGTGTTGTTTGCATTATGACCATAACTATCAAATGAAAATATCTTCATTTTATTTTAAATGAAGTGATATTTTTATGTAGATATTTTAGCAACATAAATTTGATGTCTTATAGAATAACTCTTAATTTGTGTGAATTAAATGTAGATCAATGCAAAACATTTATTCTTAAAATTTATGTTAATTTTAGATTTTATTTAGTTTTGAAAGTTTAATAATAACAAATTTGTAACACTATTGATTGTGAAAACAATCTGATTCATATCACTCTAATCAAGTGTGGCTTGTGTGTGATTAAAATGATTATGATATCTGTGCCAATGATGATTAATAATCACTGATTGTTTTCTTTTTATTCATGAATGAGACAAATGATTAAATTCAATTGAAATCAATTATGATAAATGATCACTTTGAAGAAGTTAATTATTTCTTAATAATTACTGTGTTTAAAGTGAGTTTATATCAAATTAATTAGTAATTTTAATTATTCCATATTATCATATTTTGTAAATTTAAAAAAAACTTAAACTTTAAAGAATTAAATTTGATGCAATCATCTTTTAATAACAGGAGTAGAAAAGCAAATCATAAAAATGGGGGGGGGGGAATTATTTTTACTAGTATATATTGAAGATTTTTATTAGCTCACCTTGCCCAAAGAGCCAAGTGAGCTATTCTCATCACTTGGCGTCCGACTTCTGTCATCGTCCGTTGTTGTCATCCATTGTCGTCGTCGTTAACTTTTTACATTTTGAACTTCTTCTAGAGAACCACTGAATGGAATGAAACCAAACAAGGCATGCATGTACCTTATGAGGTGCTGATAAAGTTTTGTTACTTTGTAGCCGATATATCATCAGATGGCCGCCAGCAGGGGACTTAGTTTAACATAGGACCCTATTGGAAATGCATACAAATGACTTCTTTTAGAGAACCACTGAATTGAATGAAACCAAACATGTTTGTTCCTTTCCTTTTAAGGTGCTGGCCAAGTGTTGTTACTTTGTAGCCAAATTTTATCTTTTTTTATATAATTTCAAAAACCCAAGAAAAGTCAGGTGAGCGATACAGGCTCTTGTTAAGATTTATACAATTTCAAATTAATTGCATATCATTAAATGATACTGAAAAAGACAAAAAATGGCCCTTAAAGTAGTTATAGTAAATGTTATAGATGAAACATCTCTAAAAGAACTTATTTATAAACTAATTTTCTTTAATTTTTAGCTTACCCTGCTTAATAGGACTAATCAAGCATTTCTCATCACTTGGTGTCTGTCGTAATCTGTTAACTCTACAAAAATCTTCTTCTCTGAAACTACTGGACCAAATAAAAGAAAACTTTGGCCTTAATCATCCTAAGGGTATCTAGCTTAAAAAATGTATCTGATGTCCTTCACATCAACCTAGGTGGCCACCATGGCTAAAATAGAACATTTAGAGCAAATCTGATAGAGTATAATGTTCATCAGGTCAAGATCTTTTTGCCAGGAATTTTCAGACACATTAGACAACCTGTTGAGTTGCTGTCCCTGAAATGGAAATTTTAAGGAGAATTTGCAGTTTTTGGCTATTATCTTGAATATTATAATAGATAAAGATAAACTTCATACAGTAAACAAGTTTGACTTATATTTCTGAAACTGAAGCAATTAGAGCAGATCTGACATGTGGTAAAATGTTCATGAGGTCAATATCTTTCTACCCTGAAAACTTTCAGACGCTTCAGACTACCCTTTAATGGGATGCTGCCTCTGAATTTTAATTTTAAGGAAATTTTGCAGTTTTTAGTTATTTATCTTGAATATTATAATAGATAAAGATAAACTGTAAACATTAAAACAATTCAGCAAAGTAAGCTCTACAAATAAGTCAACATGATCAAAATTGTCAGTTGACCACTTCATAAGTTATTGGCCTTTTAAAGTAAATTTTTCATTAATTATGCCCACCTACAATAGTAAAGGGGCATTATGTTTTCTGGTCTGTTCGTCTGTCCATCCGTTGGTTCATCCGTCTGTCCGTTCGTCTGTTTGTCCCACTTCAGGTTAAAGTTTTGGGTTAAAATTTGTCAAGGTAGTTTTTGATGAAGTTGAAGTCCAATCAACTGAAAACTTAGTACACATGTTCCTTATGATATGATCTTTCTAAATTTAATGCCAAAATTAGAGATTTTACCCCATTTTCACGGTCCACTTAACATAGAAAATAGTAGTGAGGATGAGGCATCCTTGTACTTTGGACACATTTTTGATAATTTATGTATCATTGTCATTTGCTTAGTTTCTTTTGTTACCTATTTTGACATCGGACTTAGACTTAATTTAATGTTATTTTTTTCTTCATTTGCTAGAGGTCATTAAAGGGAGATGGTTGAGATCTTACAAAATATGCTTAACCCTGCCACATTTTTGCGTCTATCCTTTGTTAGTCTTGTCTGATTTTTAATTCTAGTTTATTACTAGTAAATGTTTTTATATAACCGCAAATTTTAGGTCATATATTGGTATCACGTTGTCGATAGTGTCATCTGAAGGAGGTAGAGTAAATCTGATGCTGTGTACAAATGTTCAAAAGGTCAGGGTCTATGGGCCCTGAAATTGTCAGAGGAACAAAACAAACCATTGTTGGATTGCTGCCACTAAATTGGTAATTTTAAGGAAATTTTGCATTTTTGGTTATTATCTTGAATATTTTTGAAGGTAAAGATAAACTGCAAACAGCAAAAATGTTCAGGGAAAGGAAATAAAAGTTCATATGATCAAAATTATTAATTTACCCCTTAATGTGTTATTGCCTTAAAAAAAACCCACCACAATTTGATCATGTAGTTTGTTTACTTTAAAAAATATTCTTGTTAGCAACTACTGAATTATTCTCAGCCAAACTTGGGCTAAATGAGTTTCACAGTATCTAGTAAAAAAATGTTTCCTATTAAGTCAAGAAATATAGCCACTATGATTACAATGGAACATAGGGGTAAAATGCATTTTTGTTGCGCTTGCGACAGCTCAACATAGGGATAGTGATCCTGCGGCGGCGTTAGCTAACATCTTAAAAGCTTTATATTTTAGAAGGTGGAAGACCTTGATGCTTCTGCAATAGGTCAAATATATTTGGTGTATGGAAATATTTTATGATATATATATGTCAGTTGCACTGGTTTTATTTGACCTTGACCTCATTTTCACAGTTCATTGCTCAGTGTTAAGTTTTTGTGTTTTGGTCTGTTTTTCTTAAACTATAAGCAATAGGTCAACTATATTTGTTGTATGGAAGAATTGTTAGCTGTACATGGCTGGCATGGTTCAACTGACCTTGACCTCATTTTGTTGGTTCTTTGGTCAGTGTTTAGTTTTCTTGGTTAATGTTAAGTTTATGTGACAGTTGTAATAAAGCTTTATATTTAGGACTATCAACATAATATTAATGATAAGTTTAAGAAGGCGAGACATTTCAGTGTGTGCACTCTTTTTTTTTATTTTGGAGAAAATATGACAGATACAAAGAAGATTTGAATGGCAATTTTAAGCCTCTCATTATTATATATACATGTATATAGAAAAGCAAAATTAATCATTGACAAAAGATTTAAGCAAAAAATTACAGATGAGTGATTCAGGCTCTTGAGAGGCTCTTGTTATTGAATGGTGATGATATGAAAAGGTATTTTAAGTGGAGAAGAAGCTGTTAAATTGTCTTCCTTTGTTTTTAATTGTTTGTTGTTCTTGATAATCTTGATTTATCCTCTTCCTTTAAAACTTTCAAAGCCAGTTTTTAAGACAATTATATTGTACAACTCTTTCATATTTTCAGTGTAATGACCTCAATGTTTTATGGAAGATAATTCTAAGAAATTGAATTAATTCATGAAGAGCGATGTTCATGACCCTTCCTAAGCACCTGAGCTAACCACCATTTTTTTGTAGCGTTTGTGTTGCTTAGTCTTGAGTTTTCTATTTTGTGTACTGTTTGTTGTCTGTGTTTGACTTTTTATTTTTAGCTAAAGTTGTCAGTTAATTTTTGACTTATGACCTTGAAGGTCCCTTGAATTTTTTCTCCTGTCTTTTTCATACCTGTTGCAATTATAAAATATAATATACCTCTTTAGAATTATAAAATGTATTAAAACAATATTTTTTTAAAGATTTTATTCAAATAATATTAACGTTCTATCATTTCATATGCAATAATTTAACACAAAATAACAAATAACAAAAAATTAATAAGCACTATTTTGTTTATATCACAGTTTAAGCACAAATCAAGTTAATCATTGTTCATGTAGATAATCACAACATGTTCTGCACCAGAGAAGGTGTTAGCTTCTTCTGTTTCTTCTTGTAAGGACGAGCATTCTTGCAGCGATTACGTTTGTTACCAAACCACTTCTTGATCTGTTCTTCTTTGAGGTTTGTCTGTTTAGCCATATACTGGATGATGGTGTTGTTTGGGTATGGGTGGTGAAGGTTGTCATAGTACCAGGTCTCCATTACATTGACTGATTTCTTGGACAGCACTGGTCTGGAACGGCAAACATGTTGTTGTTGTTGTACTGGAGTGATAACCTGATAACTTGCAGTAACACCATTGGAATACTCTAAAGTTGCTAAACTAGACTACAATAAGAAAAACACAATTAATAACATGTAAATAGAAATCAGTTTAAATATAACTAAATCAAATTTGTTAAAATATCATTAAATTCAAATTGATTAAAAACAGTTAATAATTTTTTTGAGTTAAAATAAGCTCAAGCTTGTGAAATTGAAATATTGTAATATCATGTATTCATATCTAAAAAAATACTTTTCGATAAACAGGTTAACATTTATATCTTGCAGGAGATAATTTAAAAGTATGAAAAAAACTTAAAATATTTGATGAGCATCTGAATTATTGAAATAATTGAGAAAAAATAAAATAAACGAATAGTACCTCGACTTTATCAATGATGTGATGTAGCTGGTTGTCATAGTAACTGTTGAGTGAGGCAAAGTAACATGGGTAGTTTGAGTACTGCTGGAGAGCCTGGAAATGACTGGTCTGTATAATTGCTGACTGGTACCTGTAGAAGCTGGATAACTGCTGAATCTGAACAGGGAAAGAGTTTTGAAGTAGATGAAATCTCTTTTGCAGTTGGAATTCTCTGTTGTTGATACTGTGAAGGTTGGTTGTTGTAGGATGTTGAGTTTGAAGTTGAGTAGATGGTGTAGATTGTGTCTTTAAATCAGATCTGATTAGTGTCTGGAGTTCTGTAGCAGAAACACGTTGAGTAGTTGGTGTTGGTGATCCCAGTAGATTTGTAAGTGACTCACTGAGTCTGCTGTCTGGACATGGACTGCTACATGTTGGGGGTTGAGTTGGAGCTGCTTCTTGTGTCTGTTCTGGGGTCACAGCTTGCTGAGTAGGTGGATCATTGAGTAAGCTGTTGAGTAGAGTATCTAAGTAAGCATCTGGGTTAGATCTAAGTGATGTCATGGCCATGTCATCTAGAGGTGGGTTGTCCAGTATGGTAGCATTGATAACATCATGAAGTGTAGAAGTAGAAGTGATATTCATGGCTGCTGGTGACCTTGGTGAGGACTGGTATACTTCTGTCATTTTGTACTGATTATTCTTTCTTAACTAATAATTGCTTTTTTTGTCTTTCAATGAGAACTGATTTGTGGACCATAATGGATTTCTATTTATACTATCTTAAAATTCTTGAAATTGGCTTGGGTGGTAAACACTTACTTCCCATTGGCTGAGCTGGACATTAAACCATTGCTGGGCTTGTAAATGATTATGATGATCATTACTGTGAAAGAAATCATTAATGATTAATAATGAGTGATAATCACTTTAAAGTGACAATAATCAGAATTATCATTAATTAATCACATTTGTGATTAAAGCTTAATACAAATGAAAATTATCAATAATCATTAATAATGACTTTGAAATTCTTAATAATCAGAATTGTTATTTATTAATCAGGTTTGTGATTTACATTATTAAAGCTAAATTAAAATTAAAATCATCTATAATCACTTTACCATATATGATGATTGAAATATTTAGATTGTTTTTTATATTTATTTGAAAAAAACCACTTGAAATTTTAAATACATGTACAATGAACTTCCAAACATAATACATTATACATTCTTTGTTGTTTGCATTATTGCCATAACTATTAAATGGAAAATTCAGATTATTTGAAAAGAAGTGCTATTGTAATGGAGATGTTTTAGCAACATAAAAATGTTTATACTTTATCTTTCCTCTTTTAGTTTTGGTCAATTGTTATTTTTGTGTGAATTGAATTTAGACCAATGTAATACACTTTATTCTAAGTTAATTTTTTTCATTTAGTTTTAAAAATGATACACAAAAGTTTAATAATATTTTTTGCACTAATGATTGCAAAAGTAGACTGAATCCATATCACTCTAATCAAGTGTGGCTTGTGTGTGATAAAAGTGATTATGAATTCTATGCCAATGATTATTAATTATCACTGAGTGTTTTCTTCTTATTACTGAATGGGACATATTATGATTAAAACTTATTAAAATTCAATTGAAAATAAATTATGATTAATGATCAATTTGATGAAGTTAACTGTAAAAGTGATGACTAAATTAAGGTTATTAACTAATTAGTCATTAAATTGAAATGAAAACTTTATTATGTATATTGAAAATTTATTAACTAATTACCATTTACATTATATTAAAAATCCATCTGATAATATGTTGTAAAATTGCGTCTATTTTGTCAATGTTGTTTCCACAACAGAAATAAAGATAGAAAACTGCATAAATTCTGAATTTTCATCGTTTTTGTGAAAACAGTATATATTATGACGTAATTGTGACGTCATCACATAAGAATCTTAATGTTTTTCATTTATATTTCTTGACCCTATGCATTTCTAAAGATTATGTTCCAATTTGAAAAAGTTATCAAACATTTTATTTTCTTGGGCCAAAACCAGGCCTTAATGCCCCTACTCCTTTGTATACGACCCCAAAATTTTGCCACGTCGTCGTCTTCCTCGGCGTCATCAGTTTCGTCTGAAGATGGATGGTTTCCAGATAATAACTTTAGTATAAGTAAATAGAAATCAATAAAATTTTAACACAATGTTTATAACCACAAAAGGAAGGTTGGGATTGACTTTGGGGTTTATGGTCCCATCGGTTAAGTAATTAGGGGTCCAAAGGGGCCCAAAACATACATTTATCTAGTTTCAGGACAATAAGTTGTGTATAAGTATTTCAATTACTCTAAAATTGCACCACAATGTTCATTATCATACCATTAACCCTTTCCTCCATGGATTTTTTCTTTCTTACATACTTGATTTGCATAGGATTTTATATAAAAAAAAAATCATCAGGTTTAAAGTATTAATGCATTGTGAAAATGAATATTTCATCAATGAAATTCAAATCAGATATTCTCATGAATCTCCTTTTCATATTGGATACAGTTTTTTTAGTGTCTAATACAGACATTTTGTAGTCAAAGCGTTTCAACTGAGGTACTACACAGGCGTCAAAAGGAGTCATTATGGAGTAAAGGGGATGGCGTCATAAAGCATCATTATGGAGGAAAGGGTTAATTAAGAAGAAGGTTGGGATTTATTTTAAGGGTTATGGGCAAACAGTTTAGGAATTTAAAAGGGCCAAAAAGGGGCCAAAATAAGCATTTTTGAAGTTTCAGGATAATTACTTATGTTTAACTGTATGGATCACTCTGACATTGTACCACAAGGTTTCTTATAATGAAGGGAAGGCTTGGTGTCAGTTTTGGGTTAATATACCTGGAATAAGGGGCCAAAAAAAAGCATTTTTCTAGTTTACAGACAATAACTTGTGTTTAAGTGTATGGATCTGTCTGAAATTATACTACAAGGTTTCATACTACAAAGGAAAGGCTGAAATTGAGTTTTGGGGTAATTGTTCCAATGGGGGTTTCAATAAGTGAGGGGCCAAAAAAGGGGCCCAAATAAGCATTTTTGTAGTTTTCAGTCAATAACTTAAGTTTAAGTGTATAAATCTCTCTGAAATTATGCCACAAGTTTCCATACTACAAAGGAATGGTTATAGGTGGTAATGGATCAAATCATTAGGTAGCAATACACAGTTAGGAAAATAACTTAAAATTGACACTCATAATTTTTAAACACCCTCTTTCCCCTCCTGTCTAACAAAGAAGGCTTTATATGTGTGTTATGCATGTATATATTTATAGAAAGAGAATCTTCCATGGATTTGATTTCTATTGGTCACAAGGGTGAAATTTAATCCATTTATGGTGTAACCATGGCAACAATCTGCATTTTTTAGATACAAAATATAGCAAAAAAGGGGTGAACATGTCACAAAAGTCTCCAAAATTTGGTCTAAAGGAAAATTTCAATTAATTACAGTGATACCTTTCCTGAATCCATAGGTCTATATCTATCAGGTGGTCCAAAAAAAATCATATGCATTTCTGCTTGTTTTTCCATAAAATTGAATTGGAAAGATCGAGCGCAAAATCTTTGTTGATAAACACTACAATAACTTATGGACCTATGGACGGTACGGATAGGAAAATACGGATGGTCAATCATATAAATGGCCTATAAAACATGTTAAAAACAATCTAAATGTTCATATAAACCCACTAAGAAGGCTATATTATTCTTCAACTATCTAAAAATCAATTTTATTGTACAAAAACTTTCATATTTAAAAAATTCACAGGGGTCATAATGTGAAACTAAACTTCTAACTGTGTATTGCTACCTTAAGCAATTAGGGGCAAAAAAGGGGTGAATCAAGGATTTTTCTGGTTAAAGGACAATTTAGACAATTTAAAAGCAGTGTAAGGAAGGTAATCCAATTCCAATTAAAATTCAAAGAATACTGTTATATATGTTTGATTACTTGATTACGTCCCTTACCCTGTTTGAAAATTATGTTAAAGAAAGTGATAATTGTCTTGAGGGGTAAATTCAGTAAAAAATCTCCCATTGACTTTAGTGCTAATCTATGTGTGGAAATAAATTTATACCTGATTTACCTTTAGAAATTAAAATCTTTCATATATCATTCATGAAAGTACAAATGTAGCCCTATCTTTTGCAACAATAAAAACATAGGGTCATGCGGCATTTTTGGGCATTCACATGGCCTTGTTTACAAACAATGTAGATTCGCATTGAATTCCCCATTACTTTTCAACCCTGAAGGGGGAAAAATTAGTACATTCAGCATATATTTTTTATTTTTTTTCAACTCTAGTTTTGATCCATCTACCAAAAAATATTTATTACAAACATTATCTGCCAATCAGAAGAGCATATAACTTCAGTGTTATACAGAAAGCTCTCCCCTAAATGGGCGGTCCCTGATGACATATATTTATTTACTGAATTTACCCCTTGAGATGTGTAGCTGTAAATTTATTTTTAGAAGTTACTGTTATTTAATATTAATTTTAACCATGACTGTAAGTTATTTTATATCTTAATACTTTATGATGTATTTAAATGAGTAGTTATTGTTACCAACTAAATTAGAAATATGAATTGAGATTATTTTTGGAATAAGGGATTGGGGGAGGTAGAAAAAATGGGGAGGGGTGGGGGGTAAATTTTTTCTCATTTCAGATTTCAGAAATTATTAAGAATTTTTCTTCAAACTTTTTTTTTTAGGGGCTTTATATTCAACAGCATAGTAGTGTATTGCTCAAAAAAAAGAAAAAAAAAACATTTTTAAGTTCATTAGACCACATTCATTCTGTGTCAAATATTTAATCACAATCCAAATTTAGAGCTGTATCAAGCTGTTCAGGGTTCGACCTCTGGGGTCATACAAAGCTGAGCCCTGTGGAGCATCTGGTTGGCATATCATTTTAAAATCATAATGTAAAATATATCACCCAAAAAACCTTAAAGTAGATATAGTCAATGTTTTAGATGAAACCAATCGTGATAAAACATCTCTCAAATGAACTTATATATATACATTCATTTTCATTCATTTTATGTAGAGGAAACATCTGGTTATGATCTATAAATGAACCTAAACAGTTTGGGATTTGTTAAGGATTGTATTATCTATCATGTGTTATGTAATGGAAATGTATACAGTAACCAAAGAAGCATATTTTAGGTGATGTGACAATTTTGTTCATATCCTTAGTTCAAATATCAAGTAATGTAAGCTTTTAAAATATCTTTACTTGCATGTACTTCCACAAACATGAGAAATCAGTATCCAGATAAAAAGTAGGTTACTGTCCCCTCTTTCATACTAAAATGTTAGGGTTTTTTTACGTTCCACCTAGGGGCATTATGTTTTCTGGTCTGTGTGTATTATGTTCACCCGTCGTACTATCTGTCTGTCTGTCCCACTTCACGATAAAGTTTTTGGTCAAGCTAGTTTTTGACGAAGTTGAAGTCCAATCATCTTGAAAATAAGTACACATGTTTAGAGCCAATGATATGATCTTTCTAATTTGAATGCTAATTTAGAGTATTAAACTCAGTTTCAAAGTCCAGTGAACATAATGTGAGTGGGGCATCAATGCATTATGGACACATTCTTGTTTTTTAAAGTTGAAGTTTAAATTATCACATTACAGATCTGAATATTGGCAGTCTATGTTGGTTTTTTTTAAGAATTATAAATTTACATAAGCTTTCCTTAACAAATTGACATATATAGAACAGTTTCCAGGCCTGGTCCATTTTATATACATAGATAGGAGGACCAATCAAGTAACTGCTCCATCGTTTAATATTACTTCTGGAGAGACAACACTGGAAACAGGGGAGACTACTGTTAAGGAAATGGATGCAACAAGACTATTAAAGGATAAGGTAAATAAAGTATTACCAGTGAGTTTGTGAATTTGAGTAAAAATATCACTTAAACGATCTATTTGATTCCTTACCAACACTTAATAATGTGGTATAAAATTCTACACCACTTTCAGTAGATCTTGCAATGACTGTTTGCACAGTTATTTTTTATATATGTATACATATATTGTATTCAATCTTTTGTTCATCCCTTTGTTTAAATGTACATTTGATAGTTGAACAATAAAATATTTTTAATTAGAATAGTATTACCAACATTAATTTTCCCCTGAAAGTCTTTGTTGAATTTGCACTTTTAAAAAATGTGTGCAGAATTTGTCTTTGTTTCAAATAAAGAAATACTTGGCATGAGTAAAGGTTTATCCTGTGCAGTACTATAGAAAAAAAAATTCATGTAATGTTTCATTGCATATAAAAAATGACCATCACTGGGAGTTAACCAATAAAATTTTCACCCTTTTTATACCCCCGCTTTGAAAAAGGGGGGTATACTGTTTTACCTCTGTCTGTCCTTCCGTCAAGTCAGTCCGTCCGTCCCATGAATATTTTTCGTCGCATTTTTCTCAGGAACTACAATATAAGGATTTCAGGGTTTATATAAGTCTGCTACACCGTTTGCTGCCTTTTCAGATTCATCACTCAACAACTTCCTGTTTACCGAACACTTGTATTATTTTACACATGATAACCAAGTTGAAAATTTTCGTCACATTTTTCTCAGGAACTACAATATAAGGATTTCTGAAATTTGGTTTCAAGGTTTATATAAGTATGCTATACCATGTGATGCGTTTTCAGATTCATCACTCAACAACTTCCTGTTTACCGAACACTTGTACTATTTTACACATGATAACCAAGTTGAAAATTTCCGTCACATTTTTCTCAGGAACTACAATACAAGGATTTCTGAAATTTGGTTTCAGGATTTATACAAGTCAGCTATACCGTGTGATGTGTTTTCAGATTCATCACTCAACAACTTCCTGTTTACCGAACACTTGCATATTTATACACTATTAAAATTATCCACTTGCAACGGGGGTATCATCAGTGAGCAGTAGCTCACAGTTTCACTTGTCTTCCTGGTTATAAGCTTTAGTAACCATGTAACCTCAAGTTTTCAAAATATTCTATAGAAACACAAAATTTGAAAATAATGGTGCTTTGAAACACCCAAGGTATATGTCAATGACATATATTTTTTTTAATGCAATGAAATGTAGGATTTTGTACCACAATACTTTTTTGCCAAAGTGAACATCAGTAATATCTTAAATTTTAAACAGATAATGACACAGGATTTCATTTAAGCTAGAGAAATAGAAAAACAGTAGATATGCAGTATGTTATTGTAGCAGAAAATTTCTAATACTGGTTATTATATGAATAATCATAAATTAATTTGTTTGAAGGTTTGGAAAATGATGGAGTTCATGCAGTTAAAATTGAAAAGTGGTACCACTTGTGTAGCAGCTAGAGAAGGAGATTATTACTTCTCATATTTCCTGTGGTTTGGGGACTCTTCGGTAAGTATATATCTGTGAGAGGAAACTTAACTTCTTTGATCTTTAATAATTTGTTGATTCTCTGATAGGAATATTTATCGTCCTTCCCTCCGTCTATATCATCACCCTGCTGAGTTGCTCTGTAATAATGTGGATTCAGTTATTTTCGTGGGTTCCAATTTTCGAGGATTAAGGAAATCTTACTTGTTCATGGATATTTAATTTCACGGTTTTGCTAAAGTCTGCACACAAGTCTATGGGAAATTTATCATTAGTTGAACATTTAATTTCGTAGTTTACCTATACCCATGATATCCACGAAAGTAGTGTCCAACAAATAATAATGAATCCACAGTACCTGTATCACAGCTTTGAGATGAGAGCAGGCATTATCGTCCTTCCCTCTGCCTATATCACCATGCTCTGTTGCTCCGTAATTCTCGTATCAAGACTTCAAAACGAGACCAGACATTATCAGCGACGTCACAATGTGAGAGAAGTTATCAGCGACGTCACAATGCGAGAGGAGACGTTATCAAGCTTGCTTTTGTCAAGCGTAAAACTGTTTTAGGGAGAGTAAAAAGACCATTAATAGAACGATAAACAGATAATTGTGTTTTCTACGTATAGATATCGTAATATATCAGCCGCTCGACACATTGTGAAGCTGACCAAAAATGTTCACATTGTGAATTGCGGCTGATGTTTTACGATTTCAATGTGTAGAAAACCTGATGATCTATATATAGATGTGAGAGGTCAACATAACTTCTCTGTTCTTTAATAATTTGGAGATTCTCGGGTAAGTGTAGCAGTAAAAGAAGGGAGATAATTGTGTATATTTTCTGTACAAGAATGTAACTTCTCCATGTGCCTATGATTTGATTATTCTCTTGTATCAAAAGCTTTGAGAGTAGGATACTTCCATTAATTATTTATCGGAGAGCCTTTAGTATATGTTTGGCTAAAAAGTTGTGAGGCAGGGAAAATTTACCTTTTTTTCATGCAATACGAGGATCTTTGAATATGAGTAAAGAGAGATATGGGATACGTGTAGATGAGACAGTAACGCAACAAAAAGAAAGTAACAAAAAGTCAGCTAGAGGGCAACATACAGTCTTCAACAATAGATGGATTGATCTCTATATAGTCCTATGTTATAGTCTTGCCTGCAATGAAAATAGTAGTTACTGACATGCCAGCCAGCTCCAAACCTCAATCAAACTATTTAAAAGATTGTGTCTTCATCATAATCATTTGAAGTTTGTAAATAAGTCTATCGTAAACATGAACTTTGTTGAAAAATTTAATTCCTTTTTAGCTCACCTGGCCCAAAGGGCCAAGTGAGCTTTTCTCATCACTTGGCGTCCGTCGTCCGTCGTCATTAACTTTTACAAAAATCTTCTCCTCTGAAACTACTGGGCCAAATTAATCCAAACTTGGCCACAATCGTCTTTGGGGTATCTAGTTTAAAAAATGTGTCCGGCGACCCAGCCATCCAACCAAGATGGCCGCCATGGCTAAAAATAGAACATAGGGGTAAATGCAGTTTTTGGCTTATAACTCAAAAACCAAAGCATTTAGAGCAAATCTGATAAGGTAAAATTGTTAATCAGGTCAAGATCTATCTGCCCTGAAATTTTCAGATGAATTGGACAACCCGTTGATGGGTTGCTGCCCCTAAATTGGTAATGTTAAGGAAATTTTACTGTTTTTGGTTATTATCTTGAATATTATTAGAGATAAACTGTTAACAGCAATAATGTTCAGCAAAGTTAGATTTACAAATAAGTCAACATGACCGAAATGGTCAGTTGACCCCTTTAGGAGTTATTGCCCTTTATAGTCAATTTTTAACCATTTTTCGTAAATCTTAGTTATCTTTTACAAAATCTTCTCCTCTGAAACTACTGGGTCAAATTAATCCAAACTTGGCCACAATCATCTTTGGGGTATCTAGTTTAAAAAATGTGTCCGGTGACCCGGTCAACCAACCAAGATGGCCACCATGGCTAAAAATAGAACATAGGGGTAAAATGCAGTTTTTGGCTTATAACTCAGAAACCAAAGCATTTAGAGCAAATCTGACATGGGTAAAATTGTTTATCAGGTCAAAATCTATCTGCCCTGAAATTTTCAGATGAATTGGACATCCTGTTGTTGGGTTGCTGCCCCTAAATTGGTAATTTTAAGGAAATTTTACTATTTTGGGTTATTATCTTGAATATTATTATAGATAGAGATAAACTTTACAAAGCAATAATGTACAGCAAAGTAAGATTAACAAATAAGTCAACATGACTGAAATGGTCAATTGACCCCTAAGGAGTTATTGTCCGTTATAGTCAATGTTTAACAATTTTTATAAAATTTGTAAATTTTTACTAACATTTTCCACTGAAACTACTGGGCAAAGTTCATTATAGATAGAGATAACTGTAAGCAGCAAGAATGTTCAGTAAAGTAAGACGTACAAACACATCACCATCACCAAAACACAATTTTGTCATGAATCCATCTGCTTCCTTTGTTTAATATTCACATAGACCAAGGTGAGCGACACAGGCTCTTTAGAGCCTCTAGTTTACTTAAACCCAAATAACAAATAATAGTATTTCAGGAATAACAAGAATGTGTCTGTTGAACATGCATGCCCCACTCACACTTTTTTTCTAGACCCAGGGTGTGTGAAATTGGGGTAAATACTTTAATTTTACATTTAAATAAGAATGATATCATATGGAACATGTTACTAAGTTTCATGTTGATTAGTCTTCAACATCATCAAAACTTCCTTGATCAAAAACTTCAACCTGACGTTGGACAGACAGATGGAGGGTACAACAAACAGACACACAGACCAAAAAACTTAATACATTGTACCCCTAGGTGGGGCATAATAATAAATCCAAAGTAATTCAATTATGCACCTTTTATTTTTTATCAAAATTATGTTTATGGTTTCCCATAACTAAAGAGCATGTGGGACATTGTCATATCTAATCATATGATTGGTAAGAATTTGTAAACTGTTTTCTTGTTTTATATATATTATCATTGAAAGTTATATGTCTGTTATTAAAAATCTAAACATATATTTTCAGGGGAATATTATAACACCACAGCAGCCTCTACAAGTATCAATACCCTTATCAAGTCCTGGTGTATTAACCAGTAACTTTTACAGCATGCTACTGAGACGATGTTTCCCTAATATGATACCAGGATCTATTGCTTGTTTTGAACTTATGATGATGCATGTAGGATTAGTCAGTTTATCATACATAACAGAGAACAGGACACGTCTGACTGCATTATTAAGAAGTAGTTCTGGAGAATCAGTATCACCAATGACTTTAGCATTATAATGATATTATTCATTTTTGTGGGTACCAACTTTCTTGATTTTAGAAAACTTGCATTTTTGTGTATTCAATATCTTGGTTCGATAAACAAAGTCTCCCTACCTATCTATAGACAATAAGTAATTTGTTGATATTTGAATATGTAATTTTCCTTTATTCATGAAAACTACTAACATTCACTCACTAGGTTTCCAGTAAATAATAAAAACATAGGACATATTGCCAAGGCTCTAAAAAAGGAGAAAAAGTTCTATGAATATACCAAAGAGCATACTTCAAAGATTCAAAAGAAATTTAGTCTGTCAAATATAACTATTTTATATATTTTTTATATTTTTATCTGATACATTGTATATGTATTTGCATTAGAACTTCAAATTTTTAGCATTTAAGGAAAAACAGCAAGAAATAACCAAAATAGCCTTATTTTGAGATCCTGTGATTGATATTCAGACATAAGCCTGCTTAATGTCAATTTTTTGTCAATTTTTATTATTTAAACAAATGACCTTTCTGCATTAAGAAGAATCCAGATTATAGAAAATTAACATAATTTTGCAAATCTTGAATAATTTCCAATTTTTGCAAATCAAGGATCAAATAAATAAGCCATTGAAACTAATTTTCTGTGAATTAAAAAAATCATCCAACCACAAAAATTATAACAGAGAAAAATGAAGGAATCCTCATTTTATTTAGATTAGTCAGCTGTCAATTTATTTTTCCAAATTAGACTATAACATCTGTGCTTGAAATCAATGTCATCAAAATAAAATGAAATGACGGTACCAACTGTGCAATACCCTTGTGGGTGTTAAAGGTCTTTAAACATTCCATAGTTATATAGTTTATTTTTGCAAATTGAACAGTTGAACATATTTATTTTTTCTGAATTGATCTGTTGAACATATTTTTGGAGGCAAATTATGTGGTTGAAATAATTGTATTTAATTATTTTATATATAAATGAATTGATCTTATTGATTTTTTTTATCATTAGTTTACAAATACTTGTATTTGTACTGTTATTTATTAACTTGTTGAATCTTTTAAAATTGAAACTTTATAATTGTTATCATGAAAGTGCAATATGTTATTGTTATGCAATTGAACATGTTATTATTTTAAATTATATACAATAAATTTATTTTGTTATAAACAAGCATTTTATTCTGACCGTTATCCAAAGTGATTAGAAACACAGGTTCTCTAACACAGGAAAATGAAGTTGAAAGGTATTTGAATAAGCTTCAGCTTTATGTCAGCATCTCCTAATGCATCTACTTAAAAGTAATGAGATTTTGGTATGATTGCCAATGAATGACATTACAATAAATTTCCTTTCAGTTGATTGAACATGCAGATCTAACATCAACAGAGGTATATAATGATGTCTGAAGTAAATTTGATGGTTTTGTTTTTGGTACCGACTGTGACAACACATCCCCCATTGGTGTAAGAACATTTATTCAAAATTGTCTAATTTAGTGGGCTTTTTTATGCCCCATTTATGGGCATTTTGTTTTCTGGTATTTGTGTCTGTTCTTCTGTCCATTCGTTTGTCTGTCCTACCTCTGGTTAAAGTTTTTGGTCTAGGTAGTTATTGATGAGTTTGAAGTCCTATCAACTTGAAACTTAGTACATTATGTTTCTTATTATATGATCTTTCTAATTCTAATACTCAATTTCACGATCCACTGAACATAGAAAATGATAGTGTGATAGGGGCATCTGTCTACTATGGACACGTTCTTGTTTATAATACTTCCATGGATCCATAAAGAAATTTGTAAATAATTTTATAAACGAACAAAACCAATACGGGGTGTGCACCTCCGTTGCTACATGTAATTGATTGAGGTAGCATATATATAGGAGCCAAGAAAAGTTCCTTGTTAAATTTCAAACAATCAGCAACAAGCAGTAGCTACTCGGCAGAGTGATAATTTCTTACACACTAAAAATAAATCTTAACAAGCTGCATACAAAATTTGAAATTATTTCCTTTCAAAGAAGCTAACAAAACCTTCTCAACCCTTGTGTAATGATTTTTTTTCAAATTTCAAACTATCAGCAAAAGAAAGTAGCTTCACTGCAGATGTAAAACTCACTTACTCATTACATCTGAACATTATAAAGCTGCAGACAAAATATTACATCATCCCATTCCTTTGAAGCCAAGAAAAATTTGAGTAACTTTTTTTTTATGGACAGACGAACAGACAAAAGTCTAGGGGTTACTTGACTTGCTCCTGCATTAGGCCAAAAATGTTATAAGCTATGACACAAAGGACACAGAAATTCTAGATAATTCTTGCTTTGTTAATTCAGATCATTCAAATAATTAGCACTACTGGACCAACCTAAAAAAATAACCAACAATAATTTTGCTAAATTCTCATTGCCAGTAGTTAATTCTTATTATTGAAGTTGAACTAATCATAATTGAGAATTTTAAAGTGTTTTCTAAGCAAAACTTTTCTCAATTTTTTTTCTCTTTGCTGAAAGTTATTCATTCCTGGGGGCTTTATAATTTTGCTAAATTCTTATTGCCACAGGCTTAACACGGGTGGTTAATTCTTATTATTATACCTTACATATATTACATACAGTTCCATTGGGTAACAAGTTATCAAGTAACATGGAATAATTCAGTTATTTTTAATTTATTTGCAAGGAATGACAAATAACCCTTAAAATTTCCACCAGCAGTGTATAACCCAAGAGTTATCTCAGATGAAAATAATGTCACAGACGTAAATAAACAAAATGGCAGCATTCACATTACACTGGAATCCTATCCAGAGACAAGGAAACAAATTTTTGGACATGAATCTAGTGCCAGCAGCCGATGATATCTCTTATAAATGGTCTAAACACATTTATTTAAAAAACAGTTGTTGGCATGACACGGGTTATGTTCTTCTCATATATTTTATGAGTATGATATTAAACCCCTAACAGGAGGGATTGTGCCTGATATTCATATGATTAAGACATAATCTATCAATCAGTTTAATTAAGGTCTGGAGCTGGCATGTCAGTTAACTGCTAGTAGTCTGTTGTTATTTTTGTATTATTGTCATTTTATTTATTTTCTTTTGTTACATCTTCTGACATCAGACTCAGACTTCTCTTGAACTGAATTTTAATGTGCGTATTGTTATGCATTTACTTTTCTACATTGGCTAGAGGTATAGGGGGAGGGTTGAGATCTCATAAACATGTTTAACCCCGCCACAATTTTGCACCTGTCCCAAGTCAGGAGCCTTTGGCCTTTGTTAGTCTTGTATGATTTTTAATTTTAGTTTCTTGTGTATAATTTGGAGTTACGTATGACATTCATTATCACTGTACTAGTATACATATTTTTTAAGGGCCAGCTGAAGGTGCCTACGGGTGCGGGAGTTTCTCGCTACATTGAAGACCCATTGGTGGCCTTCGGCTGTTGTCTGCTCTATGGTCGGGTTGTTGTCGCTTTGACACATTCCCCATTTCCTTTCTCAATTTTTATCCTTTTCAGGGCCATCAATATTTTACAAAAAGATTCTACCTTTGTTGTACATTCGAGAAATTTTAGAACACAATTTTATTTTCAAATGTCAGCTTGTGTTTGCTACTAAAGAATATATTAGTTAGTAAGCGTTCAAAAGGCTCTTCTGCTGTTAGTTTGGTATTATAAAACAATTGTGGCTCCTTAGAATCAATGAATATCCAAAATTGTTAACCCTTAAAAGTTATTTCACTTTGGGCTGGGCCCTCAGTGAAATAACCTTCTCGTGTTGACAATTTTGGATATTCACCTTTTTAAAGGGCCATAATATATTATTAATAACACAAATAAGAATATGTTGAACATTTTATTTCGGTATGCTCACATGATAGTAATCCACTGATTGCACATAAAATGATACCAATTTCTAAACACATGACAGTAAAACAAAAATAACATGTTTGAAACCTTATATGAAAATATGCCCTTACAGCTATGCAAACCACTACTTAAACAAAATGTATGTATTCATGTCATTCAATATAGACATGTATTATAAACAAGTTCGAATATTATGATTTACCTTTAAAAATATATTCATATTAATCTTCTGTTGAATATTCAATTTTATCTTCTGTTGAATATTCAATTTAATCTTCTGTTGAATATTCAATTTTATCTTCTGTTGAATATTCAATTTTATCTTGTTGAATATTCAAATTAACCTTCTGTTGAATATTCAATTTTATCTTCTTTTGAATATTCAATTTAACCGTCTGTTGATTATTCAAATTAACCTTCAGTTGATTATTCAAATTAATGTTCTGTTGAATTTTAAGTTTGATGGTTACTGAAACAAAAAGTATATGTACAAGCACGTCCTATTGATACAAAAAAAGAGAGAAAAATATTTCTGATAACAACATTGTTTTTGCATCCCTGTTCTTATATCGAATATGTCTATTTAAAATTAAACTTACAACCGCTTACTGTTTTTTTTTAGTAGTACCCTTATAACTGTATAAACTTATTTGCAAAAACTATGTTACCTTACTTAACTAAAGAGTAAATATGTGACAAAAGAGCACATATTGTTTAAGGGTTCTAAACACATTTGTCCTTTTCTTATAATAACATGTATGTATATAATACGATTAATATCCAGTATGTGCCAAAATCAATCATTTATCTTTAATCATTTTTTTATACTGTTTTATTTGACAGAGGCTGTGGAAACAATTTTTTTTTATTGGTTTTAAATAATATGGTAGTTATCTGGAATATACTATTCTACTGTGAAAGTGAATAAAATATTCATTTTTTTTCTTCAAGAAATAATATTAACAAAGATATATGTCAAAAAAGAATTAGTAAACTTAAATTGTTTAAGAAAGGTTCATCTTTTGACCTCTTGTTATATAAAATAAGCCATATTTCAATAACATAAATTGTAATTGTTCTATCTGAGCAATTTATCTAAATATTAAATTTAAATTTGATTATTTTAAGACATCTGTAACACAAGGTTGGAGAAAGTTCAGCCCAAAAGTTTGTTAAATATCTTTGTTTGGGTTACACTTACATTCATAGTTTTAACTTTATTAATATAAAACAGCTTTAGCATTTAAAAAATTAATATTGTTGAATGCCAAGAACTATCATACATACTAAATACAATAGGTTCTTGATAAAATGGTCAAGTATATATGACCACCACACAAAATGTTAAGTGGATTTCAATTATTTTAACCCATGAGGCATATATATGACACTATGCAATTCAAGATGGATGCATTTTACAGATAGTTTTAAAGTATATATACAATAATGATAGATCGTATCTCTAAATACACAGCACCAAACTGGAATAATTTAGGGTGACAGATGTGATATGAAAGTATCTACATGTATAAATGATGAACATAAATATGTATAAATTGTGTGAAAATATGGTAAAAGTGATTTACAAGATTTACAACACTCAACTGCAAATGCTATCTAAAAATTGAACGTATTTAAAATTCAAGCAATATTTATCATTACAAGTTATTTCAAAATTTTTTTATTGGGTTATGAAGTCATTTATACATGAAAATGAACACAAATGATTAAAAGGTTGTTTTTTCCAACAAAACAATAATGAAAAAGAAAGGCAAAAGATACCGAAGGAACATGAAAATATCTTTTTAAAAATTTCCTCTTCAAAAAGAACACTCTTTTAAATTATTTTATTCTAGTTTTCCTGAAAAACAAAACTTAGTTCAAAGTGATTCATAACATGAAGCCTGAATATCGGCCTATTTTATTTACTTTACTCAAAACTAACATATTTATAAAAATTCCCACAAAATAACCTGTTTTAAATATAGTTAACTTAACTAGGAGAAGTAAAAAGATTTGCATTTCAAAAAGGAAGGAGGGAACTTCGCCTAGAATCACTGTTTATATTTCAACATAGAAAAGAAAAGGCTTTATTTACTAAAACAAACATGTACAACTGGAATTCCTACTCCACATTAAAATCATTTTAAAGAAATTTACTTGGGCAAATTAATTTTAAGCACCCAAATTATTGAATATAAAAATAGCAAGTACTCTTAGCATTTTTCACACAACCATGTTCTTACATCTTTTCTATTAAATTTTGTTCTGATTGACAGAATTATAGATCAAGATACATCTGGTCATACATGAAAATGAAAAATAAGTATGTGATAATATGAGGATTACAAGTAATAAATGAAACATAGAACATGGTAAAATTTGACAAAAACTTAATTTCATTTACATTCTACTCTAAGAATTTATGTATTATATCGAAAAGTACTCTTGCTTTTAATTTAATAAATAACTCCAGTAATGGGCTTGAAAAGTAATTGCATTCTAAAACATTATTATGAAAATATATTTTTAATAATTTCTACGGAAAGCTGGCAGCAGTACTCTGAGATTCGTCTGTAAGCACTGTTCTCCTTTTTATAATTGGAAACGAATTCACTGTTTTCACAATCTAATGCAACCATGGGTAATATCAAAATTGAATATAAAAACTTTGTGACTAGACAATGATGCCCTAAACAAACTAATGATGTAATGATATTTTTTGAATGAACAATGATATTACCCACAATGCCCTAGATTATGATACAGTCAACAAAATATAAGGTTGAAGACCTATCGGTGACCTTCTGCTGTTGTCTGTTCTATGGTCGGGTTGTTGTCTCTTTGACACATTTCCCGTTTCCATTCTTAATTTTATTAGATATTTATTGTTATAAAATGTGCTCTGCAGAAATGCATGAATTGAATTATATTAAATCTAGATTGGAAGTTTGCAAGATTGGATAACGAAATCATATTTTTTTTAAAAAGTTTTTAAGCAGATTAGAAGGTTGAACAATTGAACAAAAAATCCATTTTTTTCTAACGTAAGTAAACAATCAGTAAACCGATTCATAAAAAAACGTTTATGATCCTTAAAATTCCATCACACATAAAACATATAGTTGAATATTAAGTTTTCTACTAAATATTAACTATTGGCTAGTACCTTTCATCCCAGACACATTCATATAACCATGTACTCCAACACATGAAATTTACAACATAATAAAAATTTAAAGAAACAATCAATATCTGAAGTATTTAAAAAATCAACAATAATTTAAAGCAATTAAAACAAAACAGAACAGAATAATAAGTTTTAGATTCTGAGATTCCCCAGAGACTCAGAAGATAAAGTTTATCCAGACACAAACCCCTTTTAGTAAAAATTATAAAATAAAATTGCAAAAGAATTAAAAGTTAATTACCCAAATGTGAAAATTTTATATAATGTCAAAATATCTGACAATCCACTTTTTTGTTGAAAAATAGATAAATGAATTTTTAGTTCCACAAAAATTAGCAGCCCAGTCATTAGTGTGTATCCTATGAAGTTCAGCTTATATCAAAATGATTTAATTTGTTAAGGTTTCTGTTCTGAATAGCATTATTGATAAATAACCAAAATAAATTTTAATGTTTTGGTATAAGTTTGATTATGATGAAAGCACTTCCTTTCATTACATAAAATAGTCTCTTCACCTTCCCTATAGACACATCTATTAAATTGAGGTATGTATGACATAGGCTAGCATACTTAGCAAGTTTTTGCTTAGAAGAGCAGATTTAATGAAGATGTTAAAAACAAATAAAAATATCCTCTTCAGTCCTTTAGTTCCTCTGCTTATACATCAACATGCTGAGATTTTCCACCAAATTTCTATAGTTCCATTAAGCTAATATGATCCATCCTTAGCAGGAACAGAATCAAAGCATTCATTCATTATTGATGATCAACTATTGGGATTGAATCTATCACATAAAACTATTTTAGGGTGCTGTTTGAGGCTGCTGTTGTCTCTTTGCATGTGGTGTCCATTTTAAACATGCTGCGTCAATTGTTTTAAAGTCAGTTGGACGTTTCACTTTCTTCTCGATGAAACTATCAATAAGATCCTACCAAAGAAAATAAATGTTAATTTGAAAAAGTATATATGTATTTACTTTACATATTCTAATATCCTTGCTTTTAACCTTCATTTAGTTTTTTGGGGGGGGGGGGATTTTAATCACTGTAACATTATAAGACTGTAATCAGTTTTAACCAGGTATTCAATGAGTTTAAAACTTTAAATGCTATTCATATATAAAACCAGTACTCCATTCTTAATTATGATAAGAAATTTGTGTAGCAATAGAATCAGCTTAGAGATATAAGTGTGAACAAATTCTCTCTTGAAAAAGAAGTCATGATTGATGAATCGTATGTGATATAGTTATACAGAAATCATACATGTAATTAACTTCCTGTAATATTTATTTTTTTATTTTTCACTCATTAAATTACCTGTGCTAGGATCTTTAATATATCAATGGGGATAGTCTATATGAAGGTAGACTTACATGTTTTCACATATATACCACACATTTTAATTACCTGTCTCCTTAAAATTAGATGTTTTCCTTTCCAGTATTTCAACATGCCTAAAGCCTGAAGAGTACTGACAATATCATTGGCATTTATGGCTGTTTCTGTGCTGATATCTGTAATTAACATGTATAATAAAATAGGAATTGCATTTTGAAGTTAACAAAAAAGATTTCTCAATACAACCAAAAAACTGTCAATTTGTATAAAATACAATTATGAGATGTTCTTTTCTTCCAGTAAACTTACAACAAAGCATAATCTTATTTTTTGTGAACACTTAGGTAAAAAAAATATATGCTAGTTTATACAAATTTAACATGCAGTGATACACTATATCCAAGTGCTTTGCATCCCAAAATCCTACTGAATTACGTAATTCCAATTATAAGGATTTTACAAATATCTAAAGTCAGCTGATGCTCAAAACTTCAAAAGATGCACCGCAAATTTCCAGAATCAGCATCAGAGTATGTCAATCATTTTTTAGAGAATACAATTTATTGTTGCAGATCTTCTTGGTAGGCAAGATGTATACACTAATGTATGTATAAGGTATTAGGAATCTTAAAAATACTAACCTTTGATACAAATTTCACTGCCTTTGTATTTGTGGATATATCCTAATAATGTATCTTTCCAGTAACTACGGTAACTAAGAAGACCAAGGTCAGATAAAGGTCTTTCAGGTGATCCTACTTTGTTTTCTGTTTTACTCAATAAATAACCTGAAAACAAAAATATGAGTTCATGAATTGTGCGGTGCCTTAAAGAATTCTGTAATGAATTAATCAGGAAGTACAAACATAATATGCTAAGTTTGTATTTCAGCAAATTGAATATACATTTTTCTTCATAATACAGAGAAATAAATTATTTGTAGCAAAAGTCTTGATATTTTATAAAAGGTTGTTAACTTTACAAGGATCGATAAATATATAGAAATATCTCCAACTTACAAGGAAAACTTTTTGTGACTTGATCTTTGCTTGTACTCCTTAATGTCATATGAATCGTGAAGAAGCAGAAACAAGTGAAACTGCGAGCTACTGCTCACTGATGATACCCCCGCCGCAAGTGGATAATATTAATAGTGTAAAAATATGCAAGTGTTCGGTAAACAGGAAGTTGTCGAGTGATAAATCTGAAAACGCATCACACGGTATAGCTGACTTATATAAATCCTGAAACCAAATTTCAGAAATCCTTGTATTGTAGTTCCTGAGAAAAATGTGACGAAAATGTTTAACTTGGTTATCATGTGTAAAATCATACAAGTGTTCGGTAAACAGGAAGTTGTCGAGTGATGAATCTGAAAACGCATCACACGGTATAGCTGACTTATATAAATCCTGAAACCAAATTTCAGAAATCCTTGTATTGTAGTTCCTGAGAAAAATGTCACGAAATTTTTTAACTTGGTTATCATGTGTAAAATCATACAAGTGTTCGGTAAACAGGAAGTTGTCAAGTGATGAATCTGAAAAACGCATCACACCGTATAGCTGACTTATATAAATCCTGAAACCAAATTTCAGAAATCCTTGTATTGTAGTTCCTGAGAAAAATGTGACGAAAATTTTTAACTTGGTTATCATGTGTAAAATCATACAAGTGTTCGGTAAACAGGAAGTTGTCGAGTGATGAATCTGAAAACGCATCACACGGTATAGCTGACTTATATAAATCCTGAAACCAAATTTCAGAAATCCTTGTATTGTAGTTCCTGAGAAAAATGTGACGAAAATTTTCAACTTGGCTATCATGTGTAAAATCAGACAAGTGTTCCGTAAACAGGAAGTTGTCAAGTGATGAATCTGAAAACGCATCACACGGTATGGCTGACATATATAAATGTTGATACCAAATTACAGAAAGGGTGGATGTGTAGTTCCTGAGAAAAATGTGACGAAAGTTTCATGGGACGGACTGACTGACGGACGGACTGACGGACTGATGGACGGACTGACGGACAGACAGAGGTAAAACAGTATACCCCCCCTTTTTTAAAGCGGGGGTATAAGTATGGCTGACATATATAAATGTTGATACCAAATTACAGAAAGGGTGGATGTGTAGTTCCTGAGAAAAATGTGACGAAAGTTTCATGGGACGGACTGACTGACGGACGGACTGACGGACTGATGGACGGACTGACGGACAGACAGAGGTAAAACAGTATACCCCCCCCTTTTTTAAAGCGGGGTATAAATATCAAAGTATTTTATTTGATATGACCTTTTCCAAGTGGGAAGGCAACCTTGAAACCACAAATGTGGTACATGTATTGCTATCATCGTTTTAAATATACAAAATATGATGAATTACATGCCATACTTACTAAAATCTATTAACATTTTCCCAAAGCCTTGTCTCATGTATTGTGGTAAGGTTAATATACAGGATACATTGTAGTTCAGAAAGGAATTTTTCTCCTGCAAAAGCAAAACAAGTTAAAAAAAAATCTGAGTTCGTTTTTAGTATTTTTTATGAAAAAAACCCTTCTCTGCAATAATTCAAGTTTTTAAGTTTTTTTACAAGTTGAGATTAATCTATTACATTCCTGTAAGTGTGTACAATGAAATTTTTTTATGATTCAAACATGCGTTTGTTTTCATCAACTAAAAGATTTTTTTTGTACAGAAATATGTGATGAAAATTTCATATGTCATTGCATTTAAGGCGGCTCGCGGGTCTAAATGATTTTTTTTTATTTAATATAGGATTTCTTTATTTTTTTCTATAAATGAACTTTATCTTATGCTTAATAGAAAAATGAAATAAAAAAATGGGGTCACCGTTCATTTACGCTCACAATCTGCTTTCGAAAGAAGCATACATTTTTGTTAATGTCCTTTTTTTCTGTTGAACTAATAGGAAGAATAGCGGTAATATCGAAATAAAAAAAGAACTAAATTACAGAAATCGCTAAAATTTTATAATAATTTAGTTAATGTACTGCTTATTCGAAAACAACAATAAAAAATATAGGTCACCGATGAGTTAAAAAAGGTAATTCAATTTTAATGCCAAAAAATGGCATTTTTGCACCAAAGGGAGATAATTTGGAGCTTTTTAAGTGATATCTACATTTTAAAAGTCTGCTGGGCTCAACACAAATTCATTTTTTGGAATGATTTTTGTACCACATGATAAAGTAACAACTACTTAAGGTAATAAATAAAATTTGTAATGAATATTTAATGTTTAATTTTTTTCTGAAAATCTTATACCTGCGAGCCTCCTTAAGATACAAGTTTTCTCTTGCACATAAAAGACACCCTTGTAGATTTTGAAAAATAGTAGGCTTATGCCGCTTCAAGGCAGCACTCGCACCCGCAAAGTGGAAAGGGATTAATATAAGTTGCAAAACTTGTTTCCCAATCCACTATAAATAAATATATTTAAACTAAGATACAAGTTTTTAAAACAGCAAGGCAAACATTAAAGAAATGAAGCATCTCACATTGTATGGCAGCATCAGTTAAAGTTTATAACCATTTAATTTTTATGCTTAATACCATATTTGTAAGGTATGACTTCGTAGTTGTTGTCAGAATTAAAGTGACAGAAATGTGTGACTTATTAACAGATGGATCAGTTTACCCCCTACACAAGATTTGAGGTATAATAACATAGATCTAAAGCATGACGAAAGTTACAACACTGTGAGAAATAACTTACCAAAATATTCAAGTCAAATTTAAGACAAATAATTTAATTTTACTACCAGAATTAACATAAAGAAATAATTTGGTTTAATTATGTTCATCTACATATGTACATCAAGATCAGAGTATACTATATATGATATAAATGAAATACTTTCATAATCAAATGTATATATGTTTACTTACCTTAGAAAAGTAGCCAACAATGTGACAGCCATGTGAATCATTTTCTGTCATCACATAAAACAAAAATGGTTCTACATCAAAATATAATGTTTTGTGGTCTAAAAACAGCTTTGCTAATAAACATAAATTCTGACAATACACCTGAAAGAAAGAAACATGTATGATTTTTTTGCTATCATGCAATATGATATATTTTTGCAATCATGCAATATGATATATTTTTGCAATCATGCAATATGATATATTTTTGCTTGATATTTTTTGTTAAGTTCTGTGCAAAATATGCTATTGCTATAAAATACCAAAATTAATGTACATGTATGAAATTATTTCAATAAATATATAAAAGGATATCTATATGTGTTTAAAACTGTCCTGTGCTTCTGGGAAATGTTTTGTTTTTCATCAACTAATGTTTTATATTTGTCATTTCGGGGCTTTTTATAGCTGACTATGAGGTATGAGGCTTTACTCTTTGAAGGTCGTATGGTGACCTAAAGTGGTTAATTTCTGTCTCATCTGGTCTCTTGTGAATCGTTATCTCATTGTCAATCATACCACATCTTCTTTTTTATAATTAAGCCATGAAGATTGTTTTTAGTTACATTTACCTTATTCCTTTTACCATCAACTTCAAACATAGACATATTATTTTTACGATAAATCTCATCTCCTGGCGGATGTCTCCACACACATTTAGCCTGCAAAACAAACTGGAAGTTATTATCTATCCAAAATAAATTATATAAATGATCATATTTTAGACCATTTTACATCTTAAACTTTGTTTTATGACAGGAAGTAAGATCCATCTACAATACTTAATCACTATGAGTATGGATAATTGCAAACAGATGAGAAAATTTTCATTCTTGAAATGTTAGAAATCACCACACATTTTTCATGGCTCATTAAATAAAATTTCTCCTTGAAAAATTTATTAATGTTACATACTTCTTTAAAAACATGTAAAAAAAAAATCAATCCAATATTGGCTCTGATAAAGGTCATAAAAAAATCAATCAATTGCATTTCCTAACAATTTAAGGTCAAACAAAATTTACGAAAAAAAACTTATCAAACTTATACTTATGCTAAAAAAATCCATTACAGTTACTTTTTACACTAAAGCATGTGATTAAAGGAAAAAGGGTAGATTTGTAACAAGAGTATTTTACTTACCATATGTCGCCTTAAAATTGTGGCCGTTTTCATGTATTTGAGACAAAATTCACACAGATATATTTTAGGCAGTCGAGCATATTCCTCTGGGTAAGGACTAGCATACCATGTCGTCATTTCAAACCTTCCAATCTCTAACTTCTTTATTCTGTATTCTGAGAGATCGCTTTTAGTATAGTGTTGTGTTATTTCATGTTCCTGGAAAGTAAAAATATAGAAATTAAAACCTTTAAAAAATATAAATTCGAACATATGCATTTCGATGTTACAAATCTGTTTTTCTATCATTTTGACTTTTCATTTTTAAATATTTTTCTAATATGTGTAATAAAAACACCAGTCAAATAGTCCTTTAAAAATTGTCAGCACTTAAGGAATGTTTGTCAGTTATACAGTGTTTTCTACATTACTTTCCATAATCATGAATTGTAATCATATTGTCAAATAATTTAGTTTTGGATGTAACACGTCTTCTGATTGGCTGACGTTATTTTGTTATGAGCCCACAGACATAATTCAGTCATGTGACCGTGACGTCATCAATTTTTTTTCATGGTTTTCTACGGTTTAAAATGGAGTTTAGAATTAAATTATAAGAAATGACTGTAATATTTTTTCTGTCTATTCGAAATAACATAAAAAATGTGGTGCACACTGTTAAATAACCCGCTACGCGCGTTATTCAGTGTGCACCAAATTTTTTATGTTATTTCTTCATAGACAGAAAAAATATTGCGGTCATTCCTTAAATGTAAAGTTAGGATGCAATATGTTTCTTTTAAAATGCAAGCTGGGCTGCATATTTGGGTAAAACAAAACGTTTAACATGTTTAAACCATAGTCACCAAAGCCTTTGTATTGAAATTCAAACAGATCATTGGATCTTGTCAGCCTTACGAATAAATAACTCCTTTTTACATAACTAATAAAATGTATAACTACCAGTACTTCACAGGCCTTTGCCTGCGCTTCCCTAAACAACTTGAGATCAAAGTCTGATGCCAGGCCTTGCAGCAATGGTTCTCTAGCTCTCTCATACGTGTCTTTGTATTTTCTGTGTTCAACTTTGATATCTTCTGGTATATCTCCAAACTTTTGTCTCATCCCTCGAATTTTGATCACTTTGACTTTCTGTTCATCTGTTTGAACCTTCATATAAAAAATATATGTAACTTGAATTATTGTTTGAAATAAGCATAAATTGTCTCAATGATACCTGTTATTTGAACAGAAAATGCTTAATCACCTATAGCTAAAGCAACATAAGTTATTGGCATATCATTTTACATACTTTTATTTACTAATTACATTTAAAAGGACTTAATTTATATATCTGTCACAAGTTCTTCAGAAACATTTTTCTTTACAAGTGTCTTTCTGCTAAAATATGAATAACATATATTTATGTCATATGAATATACCAAATTAAAAATTGACAAGAACATCAAAATACAAACTTACTAATATCAAAATGTAACAATACTAACCTTCCTTCTAAAATCTCTTTTATCTTGTAATGATTCCACTATTTTCACCCTGTCTAAAATATTCTTCTGTCTTTCTTCATATCGACCCTAGGAAGTAGTTTAAATATTATTTGTCTTAGAAATCAAATAAAAAAAAAATCTTCATGCTGATTTACTTGTTTAATTATGCATCATTTCATGTTGTGAATTAATCTTTGCTTTATTTTCACTTCTTACTTTCATATATTTATTTGATGCTACATGTAATGTTTTCCATAGAAATTCAAAATAGAATTCTGGTACTACTTCTTAAGATTTAAAGGGATCTCTTTTTAAAATTAAAAGAGAATTAGTATAACTTTACAGAGCAGAACTCACGAACTTCCAGAGCTTCAATGTTCAATTGTTATATTTTTGCTGTTTTATCTTAAATATAATTCAAATATAAATCAGTGTTCCAGCTAGCATGAAATGGAGGGGCGCTGCGCCCCGCCCCCAAAAATTTGCGCCCCTCTGCCTTTTTTAAGCGCCCCTGCGCCCCTCTGTGCCCTTTTGAAAAAAAGTTAAAAAAACGATCTTTTTTCCTCATATCGTCTCCATTTTCTTGAGTTCTTTATACACACACTTCATTAAGACAACAGATTAAAATTGTTGACACTTGTTACCTGTATATAAGTAAATAATCACCTATTTGATTGGAGTCAATTACTTAATCAGGTGAAATTTACGACCCTGTCTAATCCCTTTGCCCTGAAGCACCAAACATCGAAGTTAAATGAATTGATTATTTTAACACCTGACGATGCAAAATAGAATTTATAAAATAAATGTGAACGGTGTTCATTTCTGATGTATTTGTTATTTATAAAATAACGTTCATTTAAAAAGAATCATTCCAATAGGTCAACACGCAAAATGCCGACGAAAAAAAGAAAAATTGACCAACTCGGAAATGACAAGAAGAAAATATCAAAGACTTGCCAGTCTATTACATCTTTTTTCAAGAATAATGACCATCAAAAGTAAAAAAATAGTTTACTTCTTTACCTTTATGAAAAATCGAGAAGAAGAAAGATCGCAATTGTTCTTCTTTTGTAAATTCCGCCGATTACGGAGCACTCGAAAGTCCGATTTTTATATCATTTTTTCTTAAATTGAAGTCCGTTTTGACTAACTTTAATATTGATATTATTAAATACGCTCAACATGAAGTAAACGGAGATGCTTGTTGAATTGATAATAAACTTACAAAATTGAAATAATTTATTATTGTGCCGATTACGGAGCTCTCGAAAGTCCGATTTTTGTATCAATTTTCTTATTGAAATCCCAGGCACTTGTTTCTATCCATTGGAAGACCATCAACGTATATGTCCGTAAATATACGTTGATAGGGGATCTTCCAATATGAATAGAAACAAGTGCCTGTGATTGAAATCCGTTTTGACAAACTGTAATATTGATTTTATTAGATACGCTCAACATGAAATATACGGAGATGCTTGTTGAACAAACAACAGTGAAACAATGTATGGTTATACAGAGATAGAAACTCTCCTTATTCAATAACAGGACTTTATAGCTCTTGTGTCATCAGCAGAACTTACAGATCGTTCCTTATCTAGTCTGCTAGAGCTATTTCATTCACCTTGTCATTAGGATAAAAACCTATTATCTCTTGTTGCAAAACTATTCAGTGTTGCAATATGACATGTACAACCACTCAGTACAGCAGAGGTGGAGAAAATATTCTCTCAGGTCAAATTGATAAAGACAAGTCACAGGGCAAACTTGAAAACACAGACATTAACAAAAATATTAACTGTAATATTAAACTGTGATGAAACTAATGTGTGACAACCTTCTTCAAAAATAAAAACAGAAGATTTGTCATTGTTGTTTAATATTTATTTGCATTTGAACTCTTCTTTGAAAAAATCTGTAGTTCTGAAAGAGAAATGAATATAGTAATGTCTATTATTGCTATCAGTTTGATTTTAACTTATATGTTCTATAAATAAATGATTTTAAAACTTGTATATAATAGCTATTTAACTAAGCTACATGCTTGCTAAAAATATGTCTTTATGTGGTAATATTAAGTATTTGATTTTTTTCAGTGAGAACGCGCTAAAGTGCCCTTTTTAAAATCGCGCCCCTCTATTTTCAAATCCTAGCTGGAACACTGTAAATAATACTTACTTTACATTCATCTGCTGTTGTATTGTGGTAAAGGGGACAGGAGGCTAATGTTCTGTGCCTATCATGTCTTCCTGTTAAGTGACCTAATTAAAACAATTAAAAGATAAAGTAAAGACCATTAAGTATCACACAGTCCTCAGTGGAGTTATTTATCATCATTTATTTCGAAAAGAAAAGTAGTTGAATTAAAACTCATTACACAATCTTCATAAAGAACAGGTGTTTTTTTTGTGTCGAACTTACATCATACATTCATCTGCTGCTTGTAGAAGCAATGTATTACATTTTTGGCACTAGAATTGCATAGCATTTAATATTAAAGAACAAAAAAATTTAATGATCATGTGACATAAAACACAGTCAATAAGGGTACTGCTAGGAAATCATGCATGTACACCAATAAATTGTATTTTCAAGTTGTACTTGAATAATGGATACTACAGTACACTCATGATGTCTCAGTTACTTATCACTTTTGCTGATCATTTTCAATAGAGTGCTAGTGATGGTGTAACAGTACATTCAACAGATACTGTGAAAGTACTTTTATTCGTGAGGTACCAATTTTCGTGGTTTTCGTGGATGACTTTATCCATGAATTTATGTGTCCAACGAAATAAAACAACCATTGTCTAAATCAAGACATGGAAAGATCCCTATCGGTAGGTTTGACTACTGATATGATCTAGAGAAAATATTGAATAAAGCCAAATCTGAAAATACTTTAAATGCAGTCACAGAACTACAACCGCATGCAGGAGTACACCCATTTAATCTTTAATAACCTAAACTGTACAACTTTTGATCTTTTAATTCTAATAAAAAATATTTTTTATCATTGAAAGTCAGATTTCCGGTATTGATATGCTAGTCTGATAAAGTGCTCATATTATATCCTCATAGTTCTCGTACATATGGGAAATAATAATTTCCTGCTGGGCTTGATTTTGATAAGAATTATTTGACAAATTAAGATACGTTTACTGTTTTCTTTAGGTGGCATGTTTATGGCCCAATTAACACCTTTGATGGTCATTAATCTGTTGATCACTTTATCATGGCCATGGGTTAATTAGTGTTATCACTACAATTTACACAGGTCAATGTTAACTTTGCAATTTCCTTCAATCCAGACTATTTGTAATCTTCTTTTCTAAAGGCTTTAATTTTTCATTTTCTTTTTTTTAGAAAACTAAAATCCACGAATTTAAAAACGAAAGAACATGTAAATATTGCTCAAACCACGAAATTTGATACCCACGAATTAAAGTACTTTCACAGTGTATATAATAAATAGTATAAAATCATTGTGTAACCTTAGAATAATTGTCTTGTCACCTTGAATCACAAGTTATTCAGTGATTCACTCAACACAAGCAAGAGTGATTATTAACTAATTTGTTTGTGTGTTAATTGTGTTTCTAAAAAACGTCATGTACATGTACTAAGTTGTGTATTTACCTGCAGAGTCACAGCCAGGTAATGGACATTTTGCATTACTTTCATTGTAATCTAATGATGGTGTAGGTCTTTTCTCTGTCCATATTGACAAGAATCCATCTTCTGCTGTCATTTCAATGGTACGCTTTTTATCTCCATGTTTCCCACTCTGTTTCCCTTTACTGGATTTAGAGTGGTGTTTTCCTTTCCCAAGTCTTTCACCTTTACCACCACGTTCAGATTTACCGACATTGTTTTTATTTTGTTTCCCACTTTTGTTCACTTTTTCTACCTTCACATCACAGTCAAGTGTTTGCTTAGCAGATTTTATTTCTTTTTCTGGGCTTTGAGATTTTTGTTTTCCTTTCACTTTTTTTCTTTTCGGTGACAAAGTTTGTACTTCCGATTCTGATTCAGATGTTGAGGTATCAAGTCTCTTTCTTTTCTTGACTGGTGTCAACTCTGTAAATGTCTTCAAATCTGCAAATAATCACATGTACAAACGTACTGTTTATCTATAAATATCAAACAAGTATTTACTTCAACTGTATACATGCTCTTAATCCAAAGGCCGAAGTAAATTAACATTATGAATTTGGTAATCATAAACTCAATATCATTATGAAACAACTTTGATGCTCAGCTTCCTTCTAAGACCTTCTTGAATTAAGATTTTATAGAGTCAATATACATTGTATATTATTTCAGATCCATCCTGTTCATGTGGTGCAAAGTGTGAAGATTATTATCACTTCTTTTTTTAATGTCCTATTATGCTAATAAAGAAGTATACTTTCAATAATCTGGACTGCTAAGCTTATTACCACAGAACTGTCTAAATTTGATCATCACCTGTGATCATATAATATTATTTTATATAATACATTTATATGTGACTTTTGTTTATTATGTGTGATAAACAAGTGTCTAATCCCTTCTGCATATTTAAGCAAATAAAATATGTTAACATAGCATTTCCTAGATGAAATCTGAATTACTGTACCTGGCGCTGATCTTCGTGTAACTCTTGATGTTGGTTCAGAATGCTCACTCTCAGAATCACTTGGTTCACTTTCAGCTTCTTCGGTCACCTCTTTTGTATGCTAAAAACAAATGATGTTAACAGAGATAATATACATGTATCAACTCAAACTGTTTAACATTGTAAAATTTATCTTATCCCCAAATGTTTTCACCAATTCATTAACAAACTCAGAAGTATAAAATAGAGTCAAGAGGGATTTACTCTTTGCACCGTTTAAGTGCCAGTCTTTGTAAGAATCAGGCAATTTAGGTAAAAATCAAAACATGATCAGAAAAAACCCACTGAGCTAATCATGCTATTTAAAACTAATCATCATCCTGAGTTAAAAATAATTGGTCTTTCGTTTGTGTATGTCTGGTAATATCAAATAACTTGGTTAGAAAATTGGTTAGAATGATAGCAAATTACAGAGTTATCTCCCCTTATTCGTTAATTTCTAGTGCATTTCAACCAAATTGTATCTTCTATTACCAGAACGGAAAACAGAAATTAATGATATTTTTGTGCATAACTACATTTTATGAACTGAAATCAATGTCAAATTGGGTGGGTTTTTTTTGTCATGTTTTCACCACTGCCTGATTCTTAGGCAGACTGGCACTTAACACCAATTCTATGGCTATGGTCGGATCATTTATTTTCACAAACACTTTTATAAATTATACTCTTTCTAGTTTGTTTGTTACCTTGTATGGCTAGTAATATCTTTAGACATATGTAATATAAATAATCTTAGTAATCTGACTGCATTGTCTAATAGACAACTTTCAAGTTAGATCCATTTCTGTTAAAAAAACATCATTTGTGCATTTAGAGGCATCATCACTTCCATTCAAATGTTGAGCAAGTGGTTGCAAAAATATGATGCTAATCACTAATGTTGTAATAGCTCATGCCCAATCCCTTCTGATGCTTTTACAAATGAAAATCTAAATATGTTTACACCAACTGATTTTCCATTTCTATTGATACATTGTAATTTGAACACAATATACAATGTAATTACTCTGAATTATCTACAGATATACATGTATATATATATATACAAAGATCATATCTCCTCCACTTTATTGGACTTAACTTAAATAAGGAAACATTCACTTTATAGAAGAAACTCTAATTTCCTTGTTTCTATATAAAAATATTTAGATATCAGAATTTCTTAAAATTATACAAAGAATAAGATGTATACCTGTATTTCAACTTCTAAAGTCAATACATATGAAGTTACATTTTTTTTAAGATAAAAAGAATGTTTGAGGTTTCTGGCCAAAGAAATGTAGGGAATATTTAGTACATACATGTACAAATGTAGGATAGGATTGTTTTGTTTTTTTAAGGGACAGGAGTTAGAAGCCAAATCATATTGTATCTTCACTGAGTTTAGTTCTATAATATATTGTTCAGTCTTCAAAATTAGAACAGGAAGTACAGGACATACATGTACCCTGTAAAATACATTTGTTTCTGTCGAATTTTGTCAATTTTTAAATATATTTCTAAGAAAAATTTGAAGAATCATTAATTCGGTCCTGTAAATGCCAAACCCAAATTTATTTGACTATTGTTTCACTGGCATTAACCATTTGTATCTATCCAAGGGCATGAGACAACGATATAAAAGTTTTTAATCAATTCTGTATTTTTATAGAACAAGTTAAACATGCAACAGTTACAAGAACTGATATGTCATATATATGAGTAATTATTGTAAATGACATACATGTATCCATGTACATGTATATATATGGAAAAGGATCTCAAGTTACAGGATAACAGTACATTTTTGTACTAGTACAGTACCCAGTATTACGTACATGGGGGACATATTCTTGCCTCCCCATGCCGCTAAAGTTATATTTACTTAAGAGCAATAAAAACACATCCATTTCCACAGCACGTTTATTTCAAAGAGCCAGATAACGTCACATGACAATATGCATCATTATACAAAGGGACACAACGCTCACGACTTAAGTACAAAACACATACGACCATACAATACATATAACACCAGGTACAAAGTCTGTAATTAAATTTACTATCTTTTAGCTTGAATATTGAACAGAAATAAAATTAAGTAGATTTACTAAAATTTGAAGGATCTATAAACATGTCTATTCAAAGGGTGTAGGTCATTTCTGGAATCATGTCTTTCATCCGAAAAGATCCTCAATTTCGAACGCTTTTATGGCGTCATTTACCAGATAGAAGCACGCCTCTATCACTGCTTTATTAAAAGTTTTCAGCACTTTCATAATCATCATTCTGTAGGGTAGTATAGAAATATTTAATGTTTCGTAAGTACATAATCGTGATTTCTGTATGACTGAGGGAGGGTGATCATCCTTTTAGATTTTAATTTCCCAAATATTTTGTGCAGTATAAAATAAAACTTTTTCACCCCTTTGCTCAACATGAGTTCAAAATTTCTATGCATACATTTTTGTCAAGTCACATGACAGATTCCTAAAACTTTTAAGTTTTATCAAATTTTGTGCTATTCTTAAATGTACATGTTTATATAGTGGATGACTATCTGAGTACATTTGTAAATGGTCCAAACTCCTAATTTCTTTTATCTGGGAAGTGAATATAATGTCCTTATTATACTCAAAACAGTATTGCTCTCTTACATTGTCTTAAATGGCAGTCATGAACCATTTAAGAAATAACCCAAAACCAATGTACATGATTTAGAGGGCAACAAGTACACGTCTGAAAAGCAATTGAAATTTGGCACTTAAAAAATGTACAATGGAAAATCTGTACTCAAGATATAAAGGGGAAATAATTGGGTTACCATTCCATGACAGTTTTCTAAGACTTTACAAGACAGAAAAGATGAATACAATCATGTTAATCCTCCAGGTCATTATACATTATTAAATAATTTATTATTGTGTTTGAGTTAACTGTACTGCAATAAAACACAGTTTGTTTTACTTGTTTTTGACAAAATGACAACCACTTTTTTCAGCTTTTACAATTCTGAAACACTTTCTTAGAATACATCTTATTGCTATTTGCCCACCATTTCTTGACATCACAATGCTTCCTTAACATTTTGACGTCACAATACAAAAATCTGACAATGGAAAAGACTAGTGGTTGTTGTATGAACATCAATAGTTCAGGCGGGTGACATTTTCAAATACTGACAAGGTGTATCGACTTGGTCTTTATACCATTTTCATTCAATGGGGTGTCCAGACAGATAATTGTGTGCCTTGAAGGCATACAGATGTTTCTCTCTCATTGAATACTGTCAGAATTGGTATCTTCCACGTATATACACATGTACATACAGATACAGAAGGTGAGAATGCATCTTATTGTGAAAATCCTGTTAAGGTACTCGACATGTACATTGACATAATTCTGTATCTGTATGGGTACGTCATAGCTACACATGTACCAATTCTGGCATTTATACAACGGGGTGAAGGCATCGTCGATTTACTGACGTTTAGTGAGAGCAGATTTAAAGCTCTCTACGCTTGTTGCGCGCACAATAGAATAGTGTCTTCAAGATGATTCCAGTCAATTATTGTTCTTGGGAATTTTGTTACACAATTATTAAACAGACAGGATTCTTAATATCAAATGTTCAAAGATATTTCATATTCAATAATTTAATGAAATTTTCTTATGGCAATATAGTAAACTAACTGAATCTGGACTACATTATAACACAATTTTTGCTGAGAGATCAATTTTCCATTGATCGATCGATCATAACTCACCATTTTATTGCGCTTTACAAGAAAATATTTATGAAATAAGGAAGTATTAAGACGAAGCTTCTATTTCCTTGTTTTATGACCTTTACCTTTCGCTTTGGCATTTTCTTTTTGTGGAAAACATCGAATGTTTCAAAACATAAACAATCCAAAACTGTTCGGCCGCTAAAATTTACTTCCGGTTCTGAATAATCTATCTTAAAACCAATAATATATATTGGAGTTGCTGTACTAATATGTGAACCGGTAAATTACATTTGATACACAATTTAATAAGAATAAGATTTAAGTTTTCAAATTTTATAAGACTTATGTGCAGATATTATGATTATGAAAATGTAAAAATCAATGGAATGGTACTTTCTAATTGGGAATCAGATAAATTATTATTTCTTAATCTATGGAGTGTTTGACAGTAAGGACAAAAGATAGTAAGCGCAAGATTGACATTGATTATAAATAAATCCTCAACTTGCATAAGACAAAATATACAGTTATATAAACTTTCTGCAAGCTTAAGCGAAAATGTTTAACAGTTGCCTCCAAAAAACCTTGATAAAAGGTTTTGTTCATGGCAAAAGTCATTCGGTAAGTGTAAAAGTCTGCACATCGAAATTAATTAACCCTCTTCAGTCTTACTCTCTAGGTTTAAATACTGGAAATATTTTTGTTGGTACTCCTACATGCGCTGATGATATGGCTTTTATTGAAACAAATAGAGACAATCTTCAAATTATGCTCAACGTTTCGGAAAGATATTCTAAACAACATCACTACAAAATTCATCCTACAAAAACAAAAATTGTTACATGTGGAAAGGTTACAAATGCTGACTGGACTCTATACGATACTCCGGTTACAATATCAAAAGAAGCAACTCATTTAGGTATAACTAGAAGTTGGAAAAAGGAAGGAGAAATAAATGTGGCCAATAGAATAAAGCTCGCAAGACGAACTTTGTATGCATTAATGGGCTCTGGGGTGCATGGAACAAACGGCTTAGATCCAGTAACATCTTATAAAATCTACAACACATACGTTCTACCAAGACTCCTTTATGGTTTGGAAGCCATTCCTCTAAATAAGACTAATATATCACAGCTGGAATCTTTTCATAGAAAGAATTTAAGACATTTTCAATCTCTTCCTCAACGCACGGCTATAGCTGCAATATATCTTTTAATTGGTGGATTGCCAATAGAGGCTGAACTACACAAAAAGCAACTGTCTTTCCTACATAATTTACTGTCTTCAAATGTTCAAAGAGTTGATGATATCATCATCAGACAAATGTCGGTCAACTATGACAACCCGAACAGCTTCTTCTCAAAAATTCGAGAAATCCTGTTAAAGTATGGACTGCCTCCAATTCATCTTCTCCAAGAAACTCTTCCCTCAAAATTGAAATGGAAATCTCTTGTGACGAAGCATCTGAACACATACTGGCAAAATACTCTAAGGGACGACGCAGAATCTAAATCAACTCTAAAACATATGGATAGTGAACATCTTCTTGTTGGCAAAAATCATCCAGTATGGACTATATTTGACAAGACAAAAGCCGAAGTTCGGAAAGCTATTATTAAAGCTAGAATAGTTTCAGGAACCTTTATTCTGAATTCTGATCGAGCGAAATTTAATCAAGCACCTTCTTCAGTCTGCCAACTATGTAATCTTTCTGAGGAAAATATCTCTCATTTTCTCCTGGAGTGTCCAATTTTATCAAATACTAGAATTACATACTTTCAACCAATCAAGACATATGTTACTGAACATATAACAGCTGAAGTCTGGCACAGTGTCTTTCAATCTAAATCAAATATCATCAGGCTAATTATAGACTGTAGGCATTTCTCACAAACACTAAGAGACGACAAGATAATGAATATGATAGAAACCAAAACAAGGGAGATGTGTTATAAACTGTATATCAAACGCTTAAAGTTGCTTGAGGCAATGGATGGTTGACGGTCTGAAACAAACAGTTTTTATACCGTATAAGTTGTGTTTTAACGTTTTATATAAAAGACATTCGGATTTTATGTGTAAATAGAAAGAGTTTTCTTTTACTGTGTATTATACTGGTGGATATTAACTTTTAAAATATATATAACATACATATATTTTAATGTGTAAATAAAACTTTTACTTGGAGATAATCCTTGGTGTTCCTTATAAAGGAAGCTAATACGGAGAGAAGAAGAAGCTGCTTGTTGTTTTTTAGGGTTGCAACTTGCATTTCATAATATGCCAGAAAATACAACCGCTTGATGTTTGTGATGTGACATGCCAAACAATGACGTCTTTTGATATATGTCCTTTGTGACGTGACATGCCAAACAATGACATCTTCCGATATATGACGTCATGCAGTAATGACCGTTACATTTGAGAGCCATTGTAGAAACATATTACACTTTTTTAAATTTTCTGTCTTTTATTTTAATAGAGGTACAGCAACGATGAGAAGCTAGCATAAATTAAAACATGGACATATGTTTCCCTCTGGCACAGTCGGTGTGGACACATGTGTCCCTGCAGCAGCAAGTGGGTTAAACCATTCGCCATGTTCAGAGCAAGCGTTTTTTCAAGGATTTGTATACTATACAAATTCTTGTTCACATTCACAATTAATTTGTATGGTTCACTACTACTTCTACTACAGTTTGAAATGAATTAGGACTCTTATACTAACTGAACTGGAATCCAATATGCCAATCAGTCACATGTAATAACAGTCGATAGTAGAAGGAGATTTTACCTGCACGATTTATCGATTACCCATAATATGAGGCAGACGCTACCTCTGAAAGGGGATGAAGTCCGTATCTATTACATTTTTTAATTCTTACACATTTTAATGTTAAAAAAGAAACCAGAAATACCGTAACAATTCTGATTTTGGTTCTGTTGTTAATCATAGTCTCATGACAAACAAGATGGGAAGTAAGGAAGAAAGATATTTCTGCACAAATGCGGGAAAATGAAAAAAGTTTAGAAAAAAGTTAACGATTTTGAGATCATTAGTACATGTAGTACATTTGAATTTTTTTATTTTTTTAAAAATTTTTGTAATTGATTTTTCTATTGTTTTAGGGGACTACGTCCCCTTATTATAATGCCTTATTTTTGTGTCTGTCCCATGTCAGGAGCCTCTGGTCTTTGTTCTATAGCCTTGTGTGGTTTTATATGACGGCAAAAACATTTATTGGTATCAGGCGGTCGTTGTCGTCAATTTTTTCTCATTTCAGATTTCAGAAATGAAAAAGAAAAATTTCTTCTTTTCTCATTTCAGTTTTCAGAAATGAAAAAGAAAATTTCTTCTTTTCTCATTTCAGATTTCAGAAATGAAAAAGAAAATTTCTTCTAATATTTTTTTTTTTTTTTAAAAGGGGGTCCATTCCCAACAGCATAGTGTATTGCACAAAAGCAAAAAATTGAATACAAATTAAAATCATATAACCAATTTTAAGTTCTTTGAGTTTGACTACAGTTATTCTGTGTCAGAAACCTGTTATGTGTCAAATATTAAATTACAATCCAAATTCAGACCTGTATCAAGTCTATATTCATGATATTGTGTCAACTTTTGCCCCAACTGTTCAGGGGACCTCTGTGGTTGTATCCAGCTGCGGTCACTGAAGCATTTTATTTTAATTGTAGTTTATTTATATGTTTAAGAGTTTAGTATGACATCCATTTTCTCTGAACTAGTACACATTTTTGTTAAATGAGGCCAGTTGAAGTCCTGGGTGCAAGATTTTCTCCCTGTTTTGAAGACCCATTGGTGGCCTTGTGTTGTTATTAATACTCTTTGGTCAGTTTGTTGTCTCTTTAAAGGGAAACTTCGCCAAAAAATCAAAAATTGATAGTATGTTCATTCTGTATAAAAATGCTCAAATTCATAGATATTAAAGTTTTATTCCGCTAGATAAGCGATCACCATCGATTTTAAATTTAGAGTATCAATTCTCTGCGATCCGCCATTTTGTCTTCTTTCCCGATTAATAAAAATGATATGTCTATAAACCACAAAGAAACAAAACTACAGTAACCGATGTAGTCGTAATTGCGTGTCGATATCTTGTCAATCGTACGGTTGTTTTATCCGACTAACTAACTTGATACGAAAAATATTCTTACTTTTTTAAATTACCATGGTCTGTTGTTTTTAAACTGTTGATATTGGAATTAGGTGAAAAGTCAAAGTTGAAATCATAAATAAGTGTTCCGTGAAAATTGTTTTCGAAAATCTAATTTGTTCATAATTCTTTAAAGTAATTAACAAATATATTTTGATCTTCCCTCATCTGATCACCAGCATGGCTAAAGGTATTACTTCCAAAGGTATTGTGAGGGGTGTGAGGTGACACGTCCAGGTATTCAAGCGATTTCCTGTCGGGCTTGCAAGTTCATGCATCGTTTCACTTCTGCAGGTATTGATCAGTGTACACGGCTGATAACTTATAACTTATAACTTTCCATTTTGAACTATCAGATGAATAATATACAACTCTGTCTTACTTGTCATTACTAAACTCATACGCTTGTTTATAAATAACATTTCTGGTGTAAAGAATATAATTCATAAACATATTAATAATACCCAAAAAATAAGATTTGATGAAATTAAAATCTATTTAAATATTTTTTCCAAGGGTGAATTTGGGAAAATGTAATATATAGTCATTGTCAATAGTGAAGGACAGATTGGAACAGACCAGAAATATTGATTTAAAAAAATGTACGCACTTGCCGACGATTCGTTTATACGACTGGATAGAAAGTTACGGAACTATAGCGCAATTTAAAATATATACATGTATACATTGAACATAAGAAAAAAACATATATTTTGAATAAATAGGGGTAAAAGTGTTGTAAATAGACTAGTCCATGTATTCCAACAGTATGTAATCATCGAATGTCGATAGACTATTGTATACCAGAAGAAGAAGAGAACCAATTTGATTTAAATACAGGTAGATGTATAACTTTTGCTTTGGTTCATTGAAGCTGTGGACCTAGTAAAATCACAGATTTATATTTCAATAAGATTGTTCTCGAACAAAGGAAGTAATTCGTCATCACAATGGTTATATATGCCACTGGACGAACACTAATTATCCCCAGGGAATGTGATTATTTTGCTGGGAAACTTTTGAGTATCAAAGTTTCAAATTAATTTCGGGATTTATTTTCTTTCTTGGTATTCAATAACAGAAAAAAGAATAAATTACTTGTTCGCTAAATAGGGGTATTCTTGTCAGATAAAAGACTTTTAGTTATATTTAAAAAATAGGGAAATATGACATTAAATTTGTTCTGTCTTTTTTTTAAACATCGTTAAAAAGATGTGTGTCTAAGGTGAACGCCACAAGAACCCTGTAATACTAGTACGAGAGTATAGCATGTAAACATTCCTTCTCAATAATATGGTTGTATTGGAAATCTTTTCATACAGATTGACAACTCATTGTCCGATATGCATGTAATATTTGCCACATGACGCCCATAGTTCTTTCTACCATCATCATCTTATTCTGTGATATTGCTGTAAACATCGATGGTTCACACCCAAACAAAATGGGAGTAATGGACCTTCAGAGCTTCTCCGTGTTATACACTTGTGAAATATAGAGACGAAATTTCTGTATTGAAATGAATCTACATCTCACAAACAGGATTTTCAAATAACGATTGTGAGTAATCACCTTACAAACCAATATAAACGAATGGCAAGATATAACCATGAAGGAATTTAGTTTTTGTCAGACGCAAGAACTCATCACTATATATATCATAAACGTATACGTATATATATGCATACAGTTTCAAATATTAAGAACAAGCGGTCGATGTCGATAGTCTGTTTTCTAACTGTTCAGAGTTAGACATGTCACTTGTTCATTCTTGGAAGCCTTCATATTCCCCGTCTAACGATGGGAACTCTTTCTGATTGTGTTGACTATAAATGCTTGTATGGTAATTCTGTCGTTTATCTGAACAAGCGGTTGCATTTCCTCTCCTTTCCCAACAAACAAACGAACGAAACGCCACTAGTCTGATTTCTCTGGAGCTCATCCTCAATGGCTCTTATACGTCAGGAAACTTACATGTATACTAATAATGATTGTTTCAAGAACAACGATGTATGGACGAACTATTATAAATTCGTCAATATCAGTTATGCATGACTAAAATATAACTTTTATTACAACTACTGTATTACTTATTTGGATTAATGACGGCTATCATGTTCAACATTGCACAAATATTATCATAGAATTTTAAAAAAAATCCTCAAAAATCCTCAAAAGAAATAATGCCTTAGCTTAGATAATTGATATTCTTTTCACAAAAAGTTCGTGTAAATGATTGTCAAATGAATTTAATTATGTAAGAATAAAATGTTAAAAAGAAACTAAAAAAAAATCATGCATGTTGTATGTTGTATTTTTTTGTCAATTAAAAACTTTAAAATTGCAATAGTTTTATTAGCATTTAAACACAGCCAGATTTGAATACAAGTTAAGAAATTTCGGTATTAAAGTCAATGATATCAAACAGATGTACAATGGTATATCAAATTGGGTAATATTGCATTTAGTTTTTATAAAAGATTAAAACTACTATTTTTTGCTTCATATTTGAATCTTTACGCCAATTGCCGCTAAGAAAGTAATCAAAAATTGTTTCCTTTTATTTTTATACACTTTCGGAATTACGAATCTGAATTTTATTTTCAATTAATTTACACAATTTAATTATTGTATCTTTATTCTCATCGTGTATTAAATCTTAGTGTATTAACATCGTGACAGCATACTCTTTCTAATCCTTTCTGTTTATCCTTTCCAAATAACAACATTTATACCTGTGTACGCTTGAACTCACACCTGCGGCTAAATAGCTACAAGGTAAACGAATTGACCTCAAGCCGAGAAATATACAGTGACCTTTACAAAATAATATACACACTCTGCTCACACATTAGTTGCATTGAAATGATTATCAAAACAATAACGATAAATAGAACTGAAATATTTTCAGTTCAATATCAGTAAAAATGTTCAATAAATATTTTATGAAAAAAATCTCAACAATAATTAATTAAATTTATTCAAAAACATTTACTAGAGATAATTTTATAGGAGTTTAATTCAATCAATACAAAACGGTATATGCATATTCATTTTCGTTCATTCTTATATTGTGGTTCATAACTTCGACCATTCGTCAGCTGTGCGCTTTTAATTACGTATATTGTCGATAAGCTATAAGAGTTAAACAGATTTTATTTTTCCCAGAATTCAATAAATCAGGCTAATACGTCACGACCCACTCGAGAATTCAACCAAAAAAGTTACAAATACTTGATTTTCTCCGTTATTAGAAGGAATATAAATTTAAAACTTTGCAAATGTGTTTTTTATGTTAAGATGAACATAATTAGATGATAAGTAAAAAATCGCGGAATTTCCCTTTAACATATTTCCCATTTTCATTTTGAGAATCTTTATTTAGTTATTACTGTAAAACTACATGACTGTGATCGCTTCAAAGTCACCACTTCCTCAAAAGAGACATATATTTCCCAGATATTACAAGACAGTGAAAGAACAACAGCCTGAAATATCCTAACAACTATCTATAAGTCTGAAGCCAAACAGACAGATTTGGAGGACAATGATGAATTCCTACATTTGCTAGATTTATGAAACTTGTAAGCCAAATATGTATTTCATTCATTCACATACCATGAAATGGAATCTTTAATAGCATTGATTCTCTGTATTTGTGGTACTTCATTGTATATCATAAACTTATGTTGGAAGCCAAAAACTTCAAGTGTTATTTTTTTCTTTTAATAATACAACCAAAATGATTTTACTGAATAAAATTTATTTCCTTTATTTTTTTCAGACAATACTACAACTTTGTACCAGACAGTTAAGAACATGCAGAAATCCATATCAAATACTGAACAAAGGAAACAAGTTGACATCTAAAGTATGTAATTAGTCTGGCAGTTAATTTATTTTGTTAGATATGCAGAGATTACATGTTCAATGTACAATTTATAAAGAGATGTACAAGTAAACATGCTAGTGAGAAAATGTATGATCTCCCTCTAACCACCGTAGTTATTCTTACCTAGGCTCACATTTGATTGTTTATGACTACATATTTATTTTTATGTGGTTCTGAAAAAAATGGGTTCATGAACAATGATGAAGCAGTTGTACGGTGCTTTGGTTTGTCTGAAGAAAAAATAAGTTTTTGGTGGGTTTCCAGTTGATCAATTAGACAGAAATTGAAATTTATGCTCATTATCACTAAATAAAGCTGAAGGTTGATAGGTGAGGGGTCAAAATCAATGACAATAGAATTTTTTCATACTTTGGCAAAATGTAGTTTATATCATACTTATTTAAAAGATATAACTTAAAGGGTGGTGCCAAATTATCAGAATTTGAATAAATGATAGATGGAAAAACCTATTTTGGTGTGAATAAAAAGAAACTAAATAAATAAAGGGAAGATAGCTTTGTTATTTGCTTTTATAAGATAAAAAATAAAAACATGAGGTCACAGAAATTGTTTTCTTGTTAAAAACAGAATAGGTATTTTTAATTCCCATTCATTAATTAAAGTAGATTTTCTGAGTTATCTCCCTTAATTGCTGAATTTGAAAGAACTGAATCAAACATGAAATAATCAGTTTTATTACAGAGGTCAAAATGATATGGTGAAACACATAATTTTCTATATTCAGTTATTTTAGATAAAAAAATATTTTTGCATTCTATTGTATAAATTGGCATATTTTATTAAACATCTATGCCGATTGTGTTTTGCTTTTTACAACCCAAGATGGCAGAATACACCTAGTGTGCATTAAGATGGTTATTATTGGGACAATAGCAAGAATGCTAATAGGAGCTCAATATAATGTTTTCACTTAATTTTACATGGAGCCTTTTTAGCTCACCTGGCCCGAAGGGCCAAGTGAGCTTTTCCCATCACTTTGCGTCCGTCGTCCGGCGTCCGTCGTCCGTCGTCCGTCGTCCGTCGTCGTCGTCGTCGTTAACTTTTACAAGAATCTTCTCCTCTGAAACTACTGGGCAAAATTAAACCAAACTTGGCCACAATCATCATTGGGGTATCTAGTTTAAAAAATGTGTGGCGTGACCCGGCCAACCAACCAAGATGGCCGCCATGGCTAAAAATAGAACATAGGGGTAAAATGCAGTTTTTGGCTTATAACTCAAAAACCAAAGCATTTAGAGCAAATCTGACATGGGGTAAAATTGTTTATCAGGTCAAGATCTATCTGCCCTGAAATTTTCAGATGAATCGGACAACCTGTTGTTGGGTTGCTGCCCCTGAATTGATAATTTTAAGGAAATTTTGCTGTTTTTGGTTATTATCTTGAATATTATTATAGATAGAGATAAACTGTAAACAGCAATAATGTTCAGCAAAGTAAGATTTACAAATAAGTCAACGTGACCGAAATGGTCAGTTGACCCCTTTAGGAGTTATTGCCCTTTTTAGTCCATTTTTTACCATTTTTAGTAAATCTTAGTTATCCTTTACAAAAATCTTCTCCTCTGAAACTACTGGGACAAATTAATCCAAACTTGGCCACAATCATCATTGGGGTATCTAGTTTAAAAAATGTGTGGCGTGACCCGGCCAACCAACCAAGATGGCCGCCATGGCTAAAAATAGAACATAGGGGGTAAAATGCAGTTTTTGGCTTATAACTCAAAAACCAAAGCCTTTAGAGCAAATCTGACATGGATAAAAATTTTCATCAGGTCAAGATCTATCTGCCCTGAAATTTTCAGATGAATCGAACAACCCGTTGTTGGGTTGCTGCCCCTGAATTGATAATTTTAAGGAAATTTTGCTGTTTTTGGTTATTATCTTGAATATTATTATAGATAGAGATAAACTGTAAACAGCAATAATGTTCAGCAAAGTAAGATCTACAAATAAGTGAACATGACCAAAATGGTCAGTTGACCACTTTAGGAGTTATTGTCCTTTATAGTCAATTTTTAACCATTTTTCGTAAATCTTAGTAATCTTTTAGAAAAATCTTCTCCTCTGAAACTACTGGGCCAAATTTAACCACACTTAGCCATAATCATCATTGGGGTATCTAGTTAAAAAAATGTGTCGGGTAACTCGGCCAACAAACCAAGATGGCGGCCATGGCTAAAAATAGAACATGGGGGTAAAATGCAGTTTTTGGCTTATAACTCAAAAACCAAAGCATTAAGAGCAAATCTGACAGGAAGTAAAATTGTTGATCAGGTCACGATCTATCTGCCCTGAAATTTTCAGATGAATCGGATAATCGGTTGTTAGGTTGCTGCCCCTGAATTGGTAATTTTGAGGAAATTTTGCTGTTTTTTTTGTTATCTTGAATATTATTATAGATAGAGATAAACTGTAAACAGCAATAATGAACAGCAAAGTAAGAACTAAAAATAAGTCACTATGACCAAAATAGTCGATTGACCCCCTAAGGAGTTATGGCCCTTCATAGTAAATTTTTAACAATTTTCTTAAAATTTGAAGATTTTCAATAACATTTTCCACAGAAAGTACTCTTATAGATAGAGATAATTGTAAGCAGCAAGAATGTTTAGTAAAGTAAGATCTACAAACACATCACCATCACCAAAACACAATTTTGTCATGAATCCATCTGTGTCCATTGTTTTAATATTCACAAAGACCAAGGTGAGCGACACAGGCTCTTTAGAGCCTCTAGTTTTTTATTCTGACAACCTCTTTTTTTGTATAGGATAAAGTTTATGTATAGAAAAAAAACAGCGAAATCCAATATTTAAAAAAAAAATTATTTAGACCTGCGAGCCCCCTTAAGTGGAAATAATGAGCCCAACAGAAGTCATATTGTAATATTTTGAATTCTTTTAAGTGGATTTATTTTTTTGATGTTGGAACACTTGAAATTATATTCACAATAAACATTTTGAAAAGTTAATAATTTTTTATTCAACAGTTAAATCTTCCATTATCAAGACTGATTCAACCATTAAGACAGACCACTACTATATCCAAAACAAACCCAGAAATTTCATTACGTGCTCAGAAGATAGTAGGAGGATGGTTGATAGGCTGTGCTGGCATGTGTTTTGGTGCTGTTATATTGGGTGGTGTAACAAGGTTTGTTCCTTTATTACTTCATAGCATTTAAAATAAAATCTGCTGATGCATCTTTATTTTTATTTTAATGATAGTCATTTTTATCCATGTACTATTATTTTTCTACTGAATTTGTTAAATATATGAACAAGCTCCATGAATGATATGATAATAAAGAAACCACATTTTTGCGCCTGTCCTATGTCAGGAGCCTCTGGCATTTATTAGTCTTGTATCATTTTTAGCTCACCTGGCCCAAAGGGCCAAGTGAGCTTTTCCCATCACTTTGCGTCCGGCGTCCGTTGTCGTCCTGCGTCAGTCGTTGTCCGTCGTCGTTAACTTTTACAAAAATCTTCTCCTCTAAAACTACTGGGCCAAATTTAATCAAACTAGGTCACAATCATCATTGGGGTATCTAGTTTAAAAAATGTGTTCGGTGGCCACCATGGCTAAAAATAGAACATAGGGGTAAAATGCAGTTTTTGGCTTATAACTCAAAAACCAAAGCATTTAGAGCAAATCTGACAGGAGTAAAATTGTTTATCAGGTGAAGATCTATCTGCCCTGAAATTTTCAGATGAATCGGACAACCCGTTGTTGGGTTGCTGCCCCTGAATTGGTAATTTTTATGGAAATTTTGCTGTTTTTGGTTATTATCTTGAATATTATTATAGATAGAGATAAACTGTAAACAGCAATAATGTTCAGCAAAGTAAGATCTACAAATAAGTCAACATGACCGAAATGGTCAGTTGACCCCTTAAGGAGTTATTGCCCTTTATAGTCAATTTTTAACCCTTTTTCGTAAATCTTAGTAATCTTTTACAAAAATCTTCTCCTCTGAAACTACTGGGCTAAATTAATCCAAACTTGGCCACAATCATCTTTGATCTATGTAGTTTAAAAAATATGTCCGGTGACCCGGCCATCCAACCAAGATGGCCGCCACGGCTAAATATAGAACATAGGGGTAAAATGCAGTTTTTTGCTTATAACTCAAAAATTAAAGCATTTAGAGCAAATCTGACTGAGTTAATTTGTTCATCATGTCAAGATCTATCTGTCCTGAAATTTTCAGATTGACCCGACAACCGGTTGTTGGGTTGCTGCCCCTAAATTGGTAATTTTAAGGAAATTTTGCCGTTTTATGTTATTATCTTGAATATTATTATAGATAGAGATAAACTGTAAACAGCAATAATGTACAGCAAAGTAAGACCTAAAGATAAGTAAACATGGCCAAAATGGTCAATTGACCCCCTAAGGAGTAATTGTCCTTTATAGTCAATTTTTAACAATTTTCATAAAATTTGTAAATTTTTACTAACATTTTCCACTGAAACTACTTTGCCAAGATCATTATAGATAGAGATAATTGTAAGCAGCAAGAATGTTCAGTAAAGTAAGATGTACAAACACATCACCATCACCAAAACACAATTTTGTCATGAATCCATCTGCTTCCTGTGTACCAAGGTGAGCGAAACACTCTTTAGAGCCTCTAGTTTAATTTTAGTTTCTTGTGTATAATTCAGAGTTTAGTATGACGTCCATTGTCACTGAACTGGTATACATATTTGTGATGGTACCAGCTGAAGGACATCTCCATGTGTGGGAGTTTCTCGCTGCATTGAAGACCCTTCGGCTGTTGTCTGCTCTTTGGTCGGGTTGTTGTCTCTTTAACACATTCCACAATTCCATTCTCAATTTTTTCAATAATTTCTGAATTTACAGTACTTGATATTTTTCAATAATACTTGTAGATTAACAGAATCTGGATTATCAATGGTTGATTGGCGGCTGTTAAAAGACATGAAACCACCACAAAATCTGCAAGAATGGGAGGAAGAATTTGAAAAATATAAACAGTTTCCAGAATATAAATAGTAAGTTCCTGATATATTGAGCAACTACACATTGTCTCGTAATATTACATGAAATCTATTTATAGGAAGGGTTTGAAACTGTTAGTAAGGTTAGGATAGCCAATCATTACCGTGATCTCTATCATGTTTATGTTCAGGATAAATATTGATAAATTAATATCACTTTTTGATAACTACATTCATAATGCAATGCCAAATGATTTTTGGTTAGTAAACCAATACATACTAAAACTATCATTTTGGATGATCATTTAAGAAAAATGTTCTTGATTTGATAACAGGAAAAAATTGAAGCAAACATAAAATTTAATTTCTATAAAAGAACATGTATCGAAGAAATCTTGAAGGTACTGCATTTCTTAATAAATCCTTTTTTCTCTTTTACAGTGTAAATGCGCAGCATGAAATGAGCTTATCAGATTTTAAGTTTATTTTTTACATGGAATATGGGCATCGAATGTGGGGTCGGTTAATAGGATTGGCATTTCTTTTACCTGGTGCATATTTTCTAAAGAAAGGATGGATTTCCAAAGGAATGAAGCCACGTATGTTAGCATTAACAGCACTGCTTGGATTTCAGGTATGTGTTTTGTGTACCATGGATTCAAATAAAATTTTACACAATATCTGTCAGTTTAAGAGGACTTGAAAGTTAAGGTTTATTTAAACAGTCAAATTCATACCAGAAGTCATAACATAAACAAATTTGTATTAAGGGCATACGATACAGTTTTGATCCCGTATTTACATTTTGATAAAAAAAATTCCATATAGACTATTTTTTACCTGATTAAATCAAATATGTAATAAAAAAATATACCTTCATGTGCTACTTTTTGAGTAAAATGAGGTGGAAATTTTGTATATTTGCTCAAAATTCAGATTTGTGGCCGTATTTTCACTTTTGAAAGAAAGCCATAACTTTTTTGTTTTAAAAGATAAACATAAATTGTTTTTTGTTAAATAATTTGTCATTTCTGTATTTTATAAGTATCCTAAAAATTTATACATTTTTTATTCAGAAATAACTCATATTGTAACATTCCAGGGTTTTCTTGTCAGGATATACACCTGTAGTTACTTTTGTGGGCCTCCGGTGAAGGAAGTTATAATAAAAATCATAATGGATTTTCATAAATTGAATTATTTCTTTTTAAACAAAACATCAAATACAGCGGTTCATGAAACAAAATACGTAAATTATTATAAACAATAAGTAATACAAAGGTGCATTCATTACACCAAGTTTAATAAAACAATTCTGCTAGAGCTCGGTGCAAGCAGATCTACTTGGTGCACGGCATTACTTCGTGCAGGAAAATCTACTTGATGCACTGCATTTAAATACTCAGCATACTCGGTGCATTAAATATCATCACCAAGTACTCCTACTTGGTGCACTGCATTCATATACTCAGCATACTCAGTGCATTAAATATTATCACCAAGTACTCCTACTTGGTGCATTGCATTACTTGGTACAGGAAAATCTAAAATCTACTTGGTGTACTACATTCAAATACTTTCACCAAGCAACTTTACTTGGTGAAGCAAATCTACTTGGTGCACTGCATTATCACCAAGTGCTTTAACTTGGTGCAGCAAATTCTAGTTTAAGAGAGACTGCTAACTGCATGGAGGTTTTTGGAGAGAAGCTCACTGTAGGAACATGCGTTCCGTATTTTATACAACGTGTGATGTAATACACAAGTTATTCATAAACAAGAACACGTAAAGTTACATTTGGCGCGTTATACTGAAACTAAGTATAAAGAAATACAAAATGAATTATTACACACATAAATATAGTCGATATATACCGGTAGATTTAAAGAATTCAGTATATAATATAATGTCAAAGTAAGCTTTTTCTTCTGTAAAATACGAATAAGAACACAACAACGGACATCTGTGTGTATCAAGTGTGGAACAGAGACCACAGTAAAAATATATCAGCTTTCAAATCACCGGGGCATAACAATATTTATCAAATGTTCATGAATGTAGAAAAAAACATAATTTTTTGCTGTATATTTATCGAATTTTAAAAAAATTGCACTATTTACGTTTTCATGAAAATTGGCACACATACTCTTCTTACGTAATCAAACCAAATGGCATTTTAAAACAGAGGGGTCCATGAACTCTTTTTCAAGTGAAATAAGTTTGAATGATAAAAATCAGTTGAAAACTGAATCTTTTCCTGATAAGTCATAGTTTGACGCCGCGAAAATAACAATTTACGTTAGCAACGTCATTACCTCCCCTGTAACTGTATCTTATGCCCTTAAAGGTTTCACAGCTTTTATTTCATGAAATGACTTTCTGTCTAATATGAAGACACATCATACACATATTACATAGTTTAAAAGTACAGCACAAATTGACTTCTAAAAAATAACTTTTCTACATATTTGAATAAAAGTTTGATTTTTTAGTTGTTGTTTTTTTTGTACAAATATTTTTATAAGGTTGCAGATCATTCAATTTTGATTTGTAATATCAAATGTTTTCATCACTTATTTAGGGGGAATCCTGAATAAGATTCTTGCTATATGGTCTTATCACAACTTCAGCCTCAGCCCCTATAGATTTTACAAACCCTTTATAGATCAATTTGGGGTCAGTAGCAAACCATATAACTTATGTTATCAGAAGAAGTTACAGATTGAGTTTAAGTTTCAATATGCACATGCAATACCCTCAGATTGCTTGTTATACTAATTGTATACTGATAAATGTTTGGTATAAAGATATAATTATATAATCTAGGGATTTCTTGGATGGTATATGGTGAAAAGTGGTTTAGAAGAAAAACAGAAAGAAACAGATATTCCAAGAGTTAGCCAATATAGATTAGCATCTCATCTTGGTTCTGCCTTTATTTTATATTCATTATTTCTGTGGTCTGGATTTACACATCTTCTTCCTTATAATAAAGTAAGTTGAATATTTTTTATTTTTTTTCAAACTTATTTTGATATGAGTTTGAAGAAATAACTTCCTATAGACCACAAAAAAGGCAGTACATTATTTTGTGACTAGACATTATTATATTGAAATGAGGGCATTGAACATAGAAGATTTTGGATAAATTATAGATATGGGCATTGAACAAAGAACATATCTCATATGACATATGACATTTAAGGTATGAATCTTAGTAAACACATTAAGCATTAACATTTGGAAATTAATTTTTGGTATAAAACAAATGTTTACTATGGCATTAACACTTGAATGACATAACACACAAAATATGACATTAAAATAAAGTCATTGGTATAAAGACACAGTATGAAATTGAAAAAAAAAGCATTTGAACAGTTTTGACTTTGAACAGATGTAAGATGATGGCAAAGCACTTTGATTACAGACATTACTATAAGATAAAATGATAGAACAATTAATATTAAAAAAAGGGAGAGGTAGTAACTTAAAACAGATTGAACACATCTGTTTTAAACTACTTTGATATAAAAGAAATGTCACATAGTGTGAAATACACAAGGTACTAGTTTTATATACATACTGATTTTTTTTGAGTAAATTTTGAAAGATTTTCTATTGACTTTTAATGAGAATTTGACTACATTTTAGATTGAGTTTACTAAGGAGATGAGAAGAATCAAAGGAATGGCTCATGGAATGAAAGCTTTGATATTTATAACAGCTATTTCAGGTACAATATAAGTTCTTTAAAAATATGTATGGAAAGCATGTATTTTCCTTCTTCAGTATGAGTATTAAAATGAGACATCAGTTTCTATGTAAGTTTAGCTGTATACTCAGTAGTCAGTACAATAGAACTTGTAGTTCTAATTGGATATAGAAAACAAATTTGACTTTAGATACAAAATAAACTATTTATTGATTGAAAAATCCTAAAGAGATATGAACAAAAAAGGATAAAAAATGTGTGTTCGCTTTTGTTGATGTACAGCATATAATTTTCAACAAAATTGTTGGATTTTGTTTCTTTGTTTTCTTTCAAATTACATATGATAGGGACATAAAGAAAGAATATCACATATTGATATTAAAGGACAATATCTATTTTAACAACATATTGATAACTACATCAATAATTATGTACACAATTACACATATCTTTTCACAGGAGCTTTTGTAGCAGGGTTAGATGCTGGTTTAACATACAACTCATGGCCTAAAATGGCAGACAGATGGATTCCAACTGATATGTGGAACATTGATCCTAAATGGAAAAATATTTTTGAGAATCCTACCTTTGTTCAATTTAACCACAGACACTTGGTATGAATTATTAGAATTATTTTCAAGTTAAATAGGTATTTACAGCAATAAACTGTTAATCAAGTTCGCAGAAAAATATCAATTAAGAAAATAAGAAAATATAATATTATTCATATTTTAGTATTTGATAGGAGTGTCAGTAACTGACTTTTAAATAAAATTATTACATTTCTATTTATTGATATTGTAAGATATTAGAGTGATATGGTAAATAGCAGTTGATATAACAGTATCTATCTATTTAGAAAAATAAGAGTATTGAATTGATTGGATTTTGTTTTATATGTAGTTTTCATGTCTACAAAAAAGTTTGTTTTGTTTCAAAAACTTCTCAAACCTATACTTACTTGCTATGTTATATCCAACATTTATAATGGTTATGACAAGTCCTTGTCTACGGTAATACAAGTTTTATGTCACCAAGCTTCATGTAGAACTTTTTTAGAGCTGAGCAAGGTGATACAGGCATCGGCAAGCATGATAATTTGTATTTTACTGTACACTCTTTGATTTCGTAAGCAAATCTTTATTATTTTTCATTTGACACAAAATTTTAGACAAACCACTGATTTAAGGATGTACTTAGGTGAAATTAAAAAAATCAAGAAGTTAAAATTGATACCACATATCAAAAGAGCACTTGTTAAGGAACAAAATAAGCTAAAAAATTGAAAGGTCATAGAACTCCTTTTCGAGATAATTGAGTTTTCAGAAAATGGCAGGGAAAGGCTGGTTCAGACTTTTACCTTACATTTGCATTGATTTATTTGGGTCTAAAATCGAAAGAACAAAAACCAAGAATCTGCTTAAATTTTGGAAAATGGCCTTTTATGAGCTATTAAAGTCTTTTATGTAAAGAAAAATGGGTGTTATGGGGCAAAATATTTTACCCTGTATTGATGGAAAAAAAACAAGGAGTCCGAACATTTAAGACCAATTTCCAAAACCTCACCGAAGTACATCCTTAAGTCAACAAGGGGTTTCGTTTTTATTTCCCTCTAGATCTTCTTTTTCATGTTTAAATGTATTGTCAAGAGCAATTCTGTAATTTAACAACAATTGAATTTATAAGAGGCTGATATATATTAGTTATTTGTTAAATGCAGGCAGAAAGTACAGTGCTATTGATAGCAGGATTTTGGTGGATGTGTCGTAAAGCTCCCCTTCCACCCAGAGCAAGAATGGCAGTCAATGCATTACTTGCCATGAGTATAATACAGGTATGCTATGAGTATAATACAGGTATTTTTATTGTGTTTAGTAATTATTAGAGAAAAAAAAATGTGTATGTAATTTGTTGATTTATCTAGAATAAAAAAGCATTCTTCAAAATTTTAATAAATAGATGACAAATATCGTCATTTTTTTTTTTATTAAAACCACATGATCGTCTTTAAATGCAGAGCTCCTCTAAAGGATGACTGGGTATAGAATTTGGTCACATGGACACCGTATAGAGATGAGAAATTATCTGTATTGCTGTGCAAGATGTTTAAATATCTGGTTGAAATAAGAATGCAAAATCTGACAAGTCATGAACAAGAGTATGATGAGTGCTGTATACACATTAAGAACTCCTGCAACAACTATTTGATTGTCCATGTAATACTCAATTTATTGGCCATTTCAAACAAATGATAACACCTGTTTTTGTAAAGAGGATATTTATTGAAGTTTTCCCGTAAAGATTTATAGGTTATTATGATGGTACATTTAGTATGTAAATTCTAAGCAAAATGATCAGAAAGAGATTGTTATTTTACTAAAAAGTGTTGAAATAATGGAACATTTATATTTTCTCGTAATTCCTCTCTATATTGTGTAATTGGGAGCCTACACTATCATTTAAGCCTGGAAATGCCACTGTATGTAGATCTCATATCCTTTCTTTAGCTGCCCTTGACAAACATTGGACGTATCAATATTTGTACCTTTTACTTCTTACTACTTGAAATAACATGCTCTGATTATTTTGTAGGCATCTTTGGGAATTACAACATTACTAACATATGTACCAACACCAGTGGCTGCTACACATCAATCTGGATCTCTGGTCCTACTGAGTATCGCTGTGTGGTTAACACACGAATTAAGGAGGATACCAAAGTAAAAAAGAATACCAAGAACTCAGATCTCAAAAATTGGGAAAAATAAAAAAACAGCTGGGAATCTCTCCAAGGGAACATTCTATGTTTGATTAAAATTTTAAAAAGAAACATAAATGTAGGCGTTGCTTTTATCAATGGCGCAGAAAGATTGTTGTAAAGACTAATAAAAAACATTTCTCTGAGGAAACATGTTACTATTTTAATGTGTATCGGTATATATAAGTTATCCTTGATAGTACAGCCTGCAATGTTTTTATAAATTTTATTTCATTGTTACATTTATTTTCGATACTTTACATTTATTGTTGTTTTGCACATGTTTGTTTTAATCTTCTAAGCTTACAATACCCATTAGGACCAAATTGACCATGCTTGACCTAAATCAAAATATAGACAAACAACTTTGAAGCTTTAGGTCACCATAATAGAAAAGAAAGTATGTTGCTTATACACTCAAGCTTAATGATAATTTTCTTTGCTTATACAAGTGCTATTTTGTTCTATTAATGTGGACACCTTTGATATCTGAATTATATTATATTAAATTTTGTGTTCTTTATAAGAAATTTTTGTTTAGAAATGTATTAGCATCTGTGATATATCTTATATCTTACGTTGTAAGCACTGTCCCTGACCTTAATTGCCAGCATTTCAGAGGCTTTATGAAAGGAGAGTTTTGCAGGGTGTAAATTTTCACTTACCGGGTGAAACAACTCATTTCAGAAAAGATATATATTAATTTCAAGGACGATACATTTGTAATGGCATGAAATGTCTAAATGAGTCCACAGTCTACTACATTACTATGTTTTAAACATAATTTAGTGGTTGCAATATAAATCAGTCTTCTTTTGTATGACACATATAGTCATTGAGCAGAGTGCTGATAGCTATGAAGTTTAAAATTTAAAATTAAGTCATCTATCTTTTTGGCAGATTTGCCAAGTGTACAAAGTGTAAGAGATTTAAATTTTTTTGAAAATGTTTAAAAGATGTGAAAATAGCTGATACAAACTGTATTCAAAATGTTCAATTGGTGGCACATATTATTATATGCTTATGTTGTATGTAGGTTAAATAATGCGACATAATAGAGTTTTCATTTAGATGTGTAAATTCATAAAATTTGTAGTTGGTTTTTTTTTTTTTGCACTTTTATGCTAATAAATTCATTGAAAGGGGTCTCATTAGGGGGTTCTGATCCCGGATCCCGCTTACTGTTTTGTCAGAGTCCCCTATCCGTTTTATACTATGTATGTAAGCAATTCTCATTTTTTTGTTTTTTCCCATGTCCCGCTAGACTTCATGTCCCGTTTTGACGGCACAATAATTTGACTTTCACGTGTCACGCTTACAAAAAATTGGCAATCCCGCATCACGCTTAAACCCCAATGAGACCCACATTGAAGTCATTCCATTCTTACTATAAAATGTAGATTTTCTTGTAGATTATCAAATTATTTTTATGAAGACTTGCTTTATTAGTATTTTGCTATTTTAGAATATTTTTGAATGATATGTTAATGTGTAGCAAATGCAATGTTTTCACTATCTACTATTAAACTATGTTAGTACTTGAAGTATGGGGGGAAAAAATCATGGAATTAATAGTTGTTTTAATGTTCTAAAATCATGTCAGATTATTTGTTATGTGGAAAATTTAGAATTATAAATTAAATCATTTTTTTAACAAAATATTAAAAACTGAAATCCACAAATAGAACTTTTAGTAAGAGCACATTACTATCCATTGTATTACATAGTTTATAGGAAGCTGGTAAAAACTTTTTATGGAAGTGGATTATTTTGAAATAAACAAGTTGGATTATAAGATTGTCTTGTTTTATGTTAGCCTGTAATTCAGTTGGGGGAGTGTTGGCAATATTTCCCTCATTAAAAAATTATGATTCTCAAAGAACTTTAAAACGTTTAATGATGTTTCTGATATATAAGAAAATTTCAGGATTAAAATTAAACTTCTTTTTATACAAATGCAAAATCTTTATGGTTGATGGTGATGTCGTCCCTTCAAAGACATTTGGTTTCATGACAAAAACTTGAGCATAAGTCTGGATCTCTATGAAATTGTACCACAAGGTTTCGTACTACAAAATGAAGGTTGGGACAGATTTGGGCAAAAAAGCATCTTCTTGTTTCAGGACAAAAACTTGTGAATAAATGTATGGATATCTATGAAATTGTACCACAAAGCTACATACTTCAAGGGACCTCAACTACTGTGTCACTAGCCTGTTTACTCTTAGGTTGTGAGTTTGAATACCATACATGGCAGGTGCACTCGACTTCAATCTTAATTGACTATGATTGTCACTTTTCCTACCGTAGGCTGTGGTTCTCTCAGGGCACGCTGGCCTCTCCACCAATGGAAACTGACTGCCACGAAATAGCACAATAGTGTTGAAAGTGGTGTTAAACATTCAATCATCAATCCATATCTCAAATTAATATTGGCTTTTAAGGTTCAAGCATTTAGGAATAAGGGGCCAGAACATGATGTTAACCTTGTATTTTTGTTGGATATTGGACTATAATAACAAGAGGTAAATGTCTGATTTTAAATTTTTCAAGTTCTTAGACCACATTTATTTTGTGTCATAAACCTATGCTAATTCAGATATTTAATCAAAATCAAAATTCAGAGCTGTACTAAGTTTGAATGTTGCCTCAGCTGTTCATGGTTGGACCTCTGGTCATATCAAGCTGTGACCTGCAAAGAATTTTATTACCTTTATGATTTAGACATAGTGGTCATGAACAAATCTAGAGAAAAAGAATCATTAAAGAAGACTGTAGTTGTTTGGGCATTCTATTTTGTTTTCTTTGATATTTGGCACAATTTTTCATTGACAATATTAGTACTTCTGCTTAATTTATTGTTCAATTTTGTAGGTACAAATGCAAGTGGTTAGTGGGGGCTGGTTTTAATGAGACTGAATTTTGAATACCATTTATTTAGCACTGTTTTTCTGCTTATACCATTAGTCTCAACTGAACAAGATACAATGTCACAGAATCATGGGTTCAACTCAAATGAGTCATATTTTTTCTCTCAATAAGTTGAATAAGAAGCTGAACTGATATCATCTGTTTTATCATTCCTGTCTTTATGAAATGAGATTTGCTCAGAAATTGAATAACAAAGACTTAAATATGCATTAGTTCTACTGCATTTAACCAACTTGTTTTCCTCAAAATGTGGAACTTGAGGGTAAATTAACTAGGAATCTTTATTGTGTAAATGAGAAATAAAATATGAACAGTGGATATATGTTTAGAATCCAGTGGCAAGTATTACATGCCTATCAGGATGAGAACATGATGATGTAAAATGCAAGTTCAAAATATAAGTCTACACATAATCATTATTTCAGTTTTAAAACAACCAGTCTTTTATCTTACTCCTAAATAGTACAAATACATGTTCTAATTTTAAAGAATGTGGTTTGACTTAGCTAGGGATCTTTGGTAAACTTTAAGAGCATTTACAGGCCTGGAACACCTAAAATATTATACAAAATCTACACACCTTTTTTCCATTTTTTCAGGGAAGGGTTAAAATTATTAAAGAAACAACACTGGAATTACTCTGTTAGGAAAACAGATATATTCTGCCACCAATATCAGTCTTGGAGAATTAAAAAGGTACAATTATAACATTAAAGACTGCATGTTACACATGCATCTCCATGGTCTGTTAAAAACTTTAAAAAAAGATTTGCATTTGAAAATGTAATTTCTGTAGAAGAAGCACAATAGCATATAACCATCTCATCTGTTTCTTTATATACAAGCAAAACTAAGGTGACAGCAATATTTCTTTTATGATCCAACTATGTGTAATTCATTGAAATAATTAAAAAAAAACCTGGCGTTGAGATGACAAACTATTGCACTTAATATATTTAGGTCAACATTCAAATTCAAAGTGGCATAACTCCTTGAAAAACAAGAGTGCACACAATGAAATGTCTTGCCCTCTTTATAAGCCATTTATTTATATTATGGTGATAGTCTTAAATATAAAGCTTTATTACAACTATCACCTTAATTTAACACAATCCAACAAAATGAGGTCATGGTAAGATAAACATACATGTACAACTTACAATCATTCCATACACCAAATATGCTTTAAATATAGTTAACAAAGAACAAACTAAACCAGGAAATCTTAAGATTGACCAATGAACCATGAAAACTAGGTCATGGTCAGATGATAATTGCCAGACAGACTTTTACACCTTACAATCATTCCATACACCAAATATAGTCAAGCTGTTGCTAATAGTATCAAAAAACAGACAAAAAAAAACCCAAAATCAACATTGAGCTTACCATAACTAGAGGCTCTAATCAGGTTGTGTCGCTCACCTTGGTCTATGTCCATATTTAACAAAGGACACAGATGGATTCATGACAAAATTGTGTTTTGGTGATGGTGATGTGTTTGTAGATCTTACTTACTGAACATTCTTGCTACTTACAATTTTCTCTATCCATATAGACTAGGCCCTTTAGATACAGAGGAAAATATTTTGTAAAAATTGACTATAAAGGGCAATAACTCCTTAAGGGGTCAAATGACAATTGTGGTCATGTTGACTTATTATTAGATCTTACTTTACTGAACATTATTGCTGTTTACAGTTTATCTCTATCTATAATAGTATTCAAGATAATAACCAACCAGATGCTCCGCAGGGCGTAGCTTTATACGACCGCAGAGGTTGAACCCTGAACGGTTGGGGCAAGTATGGACACAACATTCAAGCTGGATTCAGCTCTAAATTTGGATTGTGATTAAATAGTTGACACAGCATAGGTTTCTGACACAGAACGAATGTGTTCTAATGAACTTAAAATTTTTGTTTTCTCTTAGAGCAATTCACTATGCTGTTGAATATTAATCCTCTCAAAACAAGAATGTGTCCTCAGTACACGAATGCCCCACTCGCACTATCATTTTCCATGTTCAGTGGACCGTGAAATTGGGGTAAAAACTCTAATTTGGCATTAAAATTAGAAAGATCATATCATAGGGGACATGTGTACTAAGTTTGAAGTCGATTGGACTTAAACTTCATCAAAAACTACCTTGACCAAAAACTTTAACCTGAAGCGGGACAGACGGACGAACGGACGGACAAACGAACGGACAGACGGACGGACAGACGGACGCACAGACCAGAAAACATAATGCCCCTCTACTATCGTAGGTGGGGCATAAAAATGTTTGAAGAAATTTTCTTTTTTATTTATGAAATTTCAAAGTATAAAAATTGAACCCAATTTTTTTAATCACATCCCCCTTTCCCTTATTCCAAAACTAATCTCAATTAAAATTTCTAATGGAGTTTGCAACAATAACTACTCATTTAAATACATCATAAAATATTAAGATGTAAAAAAAACTGCTTGTTATCACTGAATGTTATTTATTATAATTTATCAGTTGGTAGTAAAAAGTGAATATACATTGTATATTGTATATAACAAAGATTTAAGTTGATTCTGGACAAAGAAAGATAACTCCAATTAAAAAAAAATCTTGCTATTGCACAATATTTTGCAATTAGATATTTCTTGCTTACTATTCTGGACAAAGAAAGATAACTCTAATTTAAAAAAAATTTGCTATTTCACAATATTGTGCAATTAGATATTTCTTGCCATTGCGCAATACTGTGCAATTGAAAAGACTTGCTATTGCACAACACTTAATATAATAATTTTAGATCCTGATTTGGACCAACTTGAAAACTGGGCCCATAATAAAAAATCTAAGTACATTTTTGGATTCAGCATATCAAAGAACCCCAAGATTTCAATTTTTGTTGAAATCAGACTAAGTTAAATTTTGGACCCTTTGGACTTTAGTGTAGACCAATTTGAAAACAGGACCAAAAATGAAGAATCTACATACACAGTTAGATTTGGTATATCAAAGAACCCCATTTATTCAATTTTTGATGAAATCAAACAAAGTTTAATTTTGGACCCCGATTTGGACCAACTTGAAAACTGGGCCAATAATCAAGAATCTAAGTACATTTTTAGATTCAGCATATCAAAGAACCTAACTGATTCATTTTTTGTCAAAATCAAACTAAGTTTAATTTTGGACCCTTTGGACCTTAATGTAGACCAATTTGAAAACGGGACCAAAAGTTAAGAATCTACATACACAGTCATGACAGTTAGATTCGGCATATCAAAGAACCCCAATTATTCAATTTTGATGAAATCAAACAAAGTTTAATTTTGGACCCTTTGGGCCCCTTATTCTGTTGGGACCAAAACTCCCAAAATCAATACCAACCTTCCTTTTATGGTCATAAACCTTGTGTTTAAATTTCATAGATTTCTATTTACTTATACTAACGTTATGGTGCGAAAACCAAGAAAAATGCTTATTTGGGTCCCTTTTTGGCCCCTAATTCCTAAACTGTTGGGACCTAAACTCCCAAAATCAATACCAACCTTCCTTTTGTAGTCATTAACATTGTGTTTAAATTTCATTGATTTCTATTTACTTAAACTAAAGTTATTGTGCGAAAACCAAGAATAATGCTTATTTGGGCCCTTTTTTGGCCCCTAATTCCTAAACTGTTGAAACCTAAACTCCCAAAATCAATCCCAACCATTCTTTTGTGGTCATAAACCTTGTGTCAAAATTTCATAGATTTCTATTAACTTAAACTAAAGTTATAGTGCGAAAACCAAGAAAATGCTTATTTGGGCCCTTTTTGGCCCCTAATTCCTAAAATGTTGGGACCAAAACTCCCAAAATCAATACCAACCTTCCTTTTGTGGTCATAAACCTTGTGTTAAAATTTCATAGATTTCCATTCACTTTTACTAAAGTTAGAGTGCGAAAACTAAAAGTATTCGGACGCTGGACGACGACGACGACGACGACGACGACGACGACGACGACGCCGACGCCAACGTGATAGCAATATACGACGAAAAATTTTTCAAATTTTGCGGTCGTATAAAAACAGCAAATTTTCTTTAAAAATTACCAATTGGGGTCAGCAACCCAACAATCAGTTGTCCAATTCATTTGAAAATTTCAGGGTAGATAGATATTGATTTGTTAAACAATTTAAACCCTTGTCAGATTTGCTCTTAATACTTTGGTTTCAGAATTATAAGCCAAAATCTACATTTTACCCATATTTTCTATTTTTAGCCATGGTGGCCATCTTGATTGGTTGGCTGGGTCACCACACACAATTGACCCAGGCAAAATTTCCTTAAAATTACCAATTCAGGGGCAGCAACCCAATAACCGGTAGTCTAATTCATCTGAAAATTTCTGGGCAGATAGATCTTGACCTGATAAACAGTGTTACCCCCATGTCAGATTTGCTCTAATTGCTTTGGTTTCAGAGTTATAAGCCAGATCTACATTTTACTGCTATGTTCTATTTTTAGTCATGGTGGCCATCTTGATTAGTTGGCTGGGTCACCACACACATTTTTTAAACTAGATACCCTAATAATGATTGTGGCTAAGTTTGGTTAAATTTGACCCAGTAGTTACAGAGGAGAAGATTTTTCTAAAAGATTACAAAAAGTTACGAAAAATTGGTAAAAAATTACTATAAAGGGCAATATACCCTTAAGGGGTCAACTAACCATTTGATCATGTTGACTTATTTGAAGATCTTACTTTGCTGAACGTTATTGCTGTTTACAGTTTATCTCTATCTAAAATAGTATTCAAAAAAATAACCAAAAACAGCAAAATTTCCTTAAAATTACCAATTCAGGGGCAGCAACCCAATTACCGGTTGTCCGATTCATCTGAAAATTTCAGGGAAAAAGATAGACAACACCCTAATAAACAATTTCACCCCATGTCAGATTTGCTCTAAATGCTTTGGTTTCAGAGTTTAAGCCAAAATATACATTTTTACCCCTATGTTCTATTTTTAGCCATGGTGGCCATCTTGGTTGGTTGGCTGGGTCACCGGACACATTTTTTAAACAAGATACCCCAATGAAGATTGTGGCCAAGTTTGGTTAAATTTGGCCCATTTGTTTCAGAGGAGAAGATTTTTGTAAAAGTTAATGAAGACGCCGGACGCCAAGTGATGAGAAAAGCTCACTTGGCCCTTTGGGCCAGGTGAGATCAGGTGAGATAACTAGAGGCTTTAAAGAGCCTGTGTCGCTCACCTATATTTACTGATGCTTTGGAAATCATATAAAATAAGGTTAAAATCATAATTTATACTATAAGATATCAATAGATACTATAATAATATCTAAGATAATAGCAAAAAACTGCAAAATTTCCATAAAATTACTAACTCAGGGACAGCAACCAAACAACTGGTTGTCAGATTTGTCTGAAAATTTCAGGGCAGATATATCTAAAGTTGATGAACAATTTTGAACAATTTTGCCACCAGTCAGATTTGCTCTAAATGCTTCAGTTTCAGAGATACAAACTGCATTTTACCCTATGTACTATTTTTAGCCATGTCTGCCATCTTGATAAAATCTACGTTTTACCCCATTGTTCTATTTTTTAAACTAGATACCCCAATGATGATTGTGGCCAAGTTTGGTTTCATTTGGCCAGTAGTTTCAGAGGAGAAGATTTTTGTAAAAGTTAACGAAGACGGACGCAAAGTGATGAGAAAAGCTCACTTGGCCCTTAGGCCCAGGTGAGCTAAAAATGTGGTAAGGGTCATACAAAACATACTAGACTGACATGTACATAGTAAAATATTTTCATATTTCAAATGTAGTTGACCTAAATTTCATGAAATTATGTTGTGTGGTTTCAGAGGAGTTGTGATGACAAGAAAAGGATTGGCAGACAATTGTCAGATAGATTTGAAAAGTGCTCAAAGTTTCAACTCATTAGCTGCATACCAAATATAGTCATTCTGTTCAGAAAAATATATGACAATAATATGAAGTGCTTTGATTATCCAGGAAAGTTTTTAAAAAATCTGAATCAGTTAACAAATGCAATTAAATTTTATTCCTAGTTCCTGCCATGCCTTAAATCTTTCCCAAACACACAGATTTGTCTGTTCTCATAGTAAAATTGGAGTGTATACATGGCAATATCTGATGAACCTACGGACCATGTGACATAGAGGTGTATGATGTTTTTTTAATATACAAATATATGTAAACTTTTGTTGTTATGATTGCCCATGGGAACCTTTCTTATTCAAGTTCACTTGTGCTACAAACTATTTTTATAATGGTTTATTTTCTAATATAAATGAGATACCCTGTAGTTTTACATTATTTGTAGTTGTGTGAAAAAGAATACAAGTTTATCAGGCACATATTTTAATTTACATTTCAACTCTAGAAAATATCACAAACAACAATTAGAATTTTGTCATTTTTTCACTCCTTGTACTGCCTTCTTCTTCTTTCCTCCCATCTTATATAATCCTAGAAGTGTATAACAACCCAGTGTTAAAACTGAAAGCTGAAAACAGAATGATAGGTTTATTATAAATATAGAAATTGAATTCACATAGTATTTATTCATTTAACCAATTGATTTTGAGTCTTAGACAAAAAAATGTTTATTAGAGCTGTTATTGGCTTTTAAATAGTTTTAGTAAATGGAGTACTCTCAGATCTATATTTTTGTGTTCTTGAGTTTTTATGTACATGTAGTCTGTCTGATGCAATCTGACGAGTTAACAAGCCCTTTTAACTGTCAGATTTTTACAGTTTGCTCTTATGTTGTACTGTTACACCACAAACCTGTTAGAATCTGTTTGGGCATGTCCCAAGTCAGGAACCTACAATTCAGTTAATGGTTTTGTACTTGAATTAGTTAAGGGTTTTGATCATTGTAAAATTTTCATGAGGCAAACTTGGGTATGAATTAAAATTGGCAATTTTCCAACTTGTAGAGAGGTAAAAATCTAGAAAGGTTAGTGACTCACTGCCCAAATTTAAACTCGGTTTAAAGTTTTGGTTCATAGCACTGTGTAAACTGTATGAGTTTCATAAAACTTAAATGAGTAAAACTTCAGTTGGAAACGAAAAATGAAACGGTCAGAAAAATTAATCACTTAATGCCTCTTTACCTAGAGTGTTTGCATAAAAATAAAAACATATTTTGTGTAACATGCATGGTATACTCACATTAAATTTGCCTCTTAAGGTAAATGTATTGAAGTGATATTTCCATCCTTGACCTTTGAATGTTGAATCTGGTAATCCATCTAAACTCATCTTGAATTACCTACAGAAAAAAAGTTGATTTCAATACCTTTCCTATTTTAGTTTTAATCATAAAGAGTATATAACATCACCAAAAGCTATAAATATAAGTTGTGGAAATTAAACTTACAAAAAACATAATCTATTCCAAATTTTTAACCATCAACAGACTATCTAGTCAAGAATATAAATTAATTATGATTAAAGGTAGCAGTTTTTAGACAAAATCTTTCAAAATGTTGGGTTTCAAATTCATCTAGAATATATGCTAAAATTAAGGTTCATTACAACCTTTTGGCAAATATTCTACATTTTTATTTGCTGTATTTACACCACAAATTTTATTCTGAGTACAGGCAAACATTGGCATTTAGGCCTAAAATAAAATTTCATTTGTTTGGCATTGCCGCCCGACCCACTGAAAAACTTGCTGCCCGAATAATTTTATTGGTGTTTCAAAATTTGTATTTTTTTTGTATTAAAAAAATCGGAAAACCGCTTGAATTTTGATCATATCCGCGGAGTTTGTTTCTGGGCTTTACTTATTTCAAATCATGATCTTTAAAGTGCTTGTTGTACACTGTATTCAGAGCAAGCGTTTGAATGACATAGATTCGATAAAAGTCTGCCAAAAATGTCAAAAAGACAGGCAGTGGATAGCATCCACTTATGCTCCAGTCAAGGGAGAGGAACATTTTATTAAAAATAAGATGTTCACCTATTCTTTAGATGGAACATGGGTTGATGTTCTGAAAGGCCTTGTAGAGAACTCAAATGTCGTCTTTGGTAAAGCAGACAGTGACACTGTAATTTGTTGGTGTCTGCTTTGCATCCTCACATCATGAGATAGAAGCTTTTCACCCAGACATGACAGAACAAACATCTGTGGCTTTAACCTCTGAAAGATCTCTTAAATATGTGAAATCTATCATTGACAAATTTTCCTTGAACCAGATAACAAAGCATGTTGCCATGTAAATTCCAAAACAATGTATTCTTTGACCATGTTGACCTATAATTGTTTACTTTTAGAAGTTGTGACTTGGATGGAGAGTTGTCTCGTTGACACTCATACCACATCTTCTTATATCTATTCAAGATGATGATGCATTGGCTTGATGGCTGAAAGGTGTACCTGCATGAAAGCACCAAAGCTAAAAGACCAATATGGTCCCAGATTTACAGGTTTATAGTAGTTTTGTACCAGTAGAGGTTAGCCTGGTACAAAACATACATATTTCAAAGACTAGCCTCTTTTGTGTGTCAAGAATTTATGAACCCAACCCCTCTCTTTCTTCTTATTAACATGAATAAGATAATTCTTAAAACAGAAAAGATATCTGACGGCAACATATTTATAAATATATCTACTGGTAGTGTTCTATTGTTTTAAGCAAACCAAGGGCTCATGAATTTAACTGTATTTATGTCTTGCATGTCCAGAACCCTGTCAATCAAACAAGCATAACAACCTTAAAATTTATTTAAATTATCTGTAGAAATTGTCTGTGCTACAGCATATTTATATTTTGAAATTATCATACTTTTTTCTGCGGTTATTACAAATGCAGTATTAACACCCTGCCAGGGTGAGGCATTCATGACTGTTCTTGTGCCAACCTTCTAAATTTGTAATATTTTCCTATTCTCAAAGCTGATCAGGGGCTGTAGTGGCTTTGACCATTTGGTAGTTCCGCAAAATTTGCATGTATCAATGCTAGTCTTATCACCTCTAGGGATAAGTACATGTATGCATTCACAAAATTAAGGTTAGATTGTCATGACATTTATAATAAGGTTCCTCTGTGCACTACACTTTCGTCCACCAATAAAACTGACTGTAATGAACTTGCCCATATGGTGTAGAAAGTTACTTTTAATCCCATCAAACAAGCAAACAATCAAAGCTTTAAATCATCTATTTGTACAAGGAACTATAGTGGTCGAACTGATTAAAATATGATAAGTTTACCAAACTGAAGGCAATTTCAAGATGTGACATTAAGCCTCTATTCAATGGACAGTCCCACAATTAAGATTCAATTTTCATGTCTAACATGTTACATGGTTAATGTCAGTTCCCTACCATAGATATGTTTCTGCTGGGTACTTTGGTTTACTCCTCCAAAAAAACTGAATGTTTGACATGAAATTATCCATGTGTTGTAGAATGTGACATTAACCCTTATCAAAGAAACCATAAGTTTGTACACACAACAATGCTGCACTGCTTTTTGCTGTGTTCTAGAGTCATCATGGTTGTGATATATAAAGTTTTTAAATGTAAAAAAAATAAAAAAATCCCTACCTACCTACCCACCTGCTGATGGTGTGAGTCGGCAATGCCAAACAAACAATTTTTTAAGGGTGGCCTTAGCTAGTAAAGTATTACAGCATGACATGAACTAGATAGTTGATATATATGCTTTGCATATTTCAGAAAATTATAACTTTTACAGATTTTGCAATTCCTCTATTATTTTCCCCACAGAATATGCAGAAGGTGCCATATTAAGTTTGGAAAAAAGATTGACATCTTCGCTAATTTATAATGTACGTGTGCTGTTTAGATTGACATGGACAATAGACAATTGCACAACAATATAATTAAGTGATCATTTCAACAGTGTACATGTACATGAGTGGATCATTTCAAATGAAATTCAGGTGCTCATCATTTTGCCCAATTGGATTGTAGCCTGGTTCACAGCTTTACAATTAATTTTCAAACTATAATTTTTTGTAAATTTGCATTTGTTTGTCCTTGGACAATGTTGGAGAGATCAATTTATTGAATAACGGTAACCAAATCACTCTGACAACCACTTTTCGAGAACTCTAATCATGCTAATAGAATACTTTGTTTAATTGATCTAATATACATTTTTGTTACTCTGGAATCTGTGAACCTTGACCCAAAAATCTGAACTTTTGACGGCATACATTTTTGGTACAACAATCACTTTTCCTTTTTGAAGTTTCATTAGTCCAAATAATTATGACGTCTGGCAAGGCTATTTTAATTTTTTTCTGGGAGGCCTTCCTATGAAAAAAAATGCCCATCTGACAAAATCAAAAAAAGATTTTATCTTTTTGGAGCACAAATTGCATTTAACTTTCATATATTTAATGGATGCCCAGGGCTTAAAACTTTCCAAACTTCACAGGTACAGTGGAGTCCCCGGTGTCGGCGCGGCCCGTGACATCGCGCATTAGCTGATTTCGTCATGTCAACACAGTAACACATACAAAATCGTTCTTGTTATTTTTTTAGCCTTCTGAAGGGATAAAAAAGAATAAAATTGATAAGTTCAAGAATTAATTAATAACTGCAATCCCGTGATTTACCATATTTGGCCAATTTCCATTAAAAAAATTACATCATCAGATTATTTTTGTTTTATTTCAGTCAAATTAATATCAGATTGAAATATTTTTTGCTCTGCATCCTTGGAAGTGTGTTTGGTACAAACTCAGCTATATTTCGTAGTATAAAATCTTTCCTTTATTTCAAATAAGCTATTTTTGGAAGGCATGCGCGAAATCACCGGACATTGGTAGAACTCTCAGAACAGGGGTTTTCCTAATTTTGGACACACATTACACAAAATCTAAAGGATGTAACCATACAAACAGAAGATTTTATAAAATAAAAGTATGTTATGAATGTGTTCACACAAAATTATCCAATTTTTGGTTTTATCACTTGAATGAAGTGAAGTCATAAGTCTTAGGTGCGCGGATACATCGGACTGCACCGTAAGTCTGTACACCGAGTAGTTTTAGAGGTGAAAATACGGCTATATTTGTCCACGTCCGACATGTTCTCTTGTGATGCGACTCATGTCCAGTGATGGCGAAAAATAGTGATACAATGTTTATCAATCAGATGTTTTATTTTACCCTCCTCTGCAGTGGTGTCGTGATAAAAATATGCCCTTCAAAAATGACAAAATACAAAAAAAAGATTTTATTTTTCTGAAGAAAAAAAAATGTTTTAGCTTTTATATATCTATAATGAATGCTAGTATTTAAAACTTGACCAGCACAAGCAGCAGTTCAGGTCTTTCTATTCTCAAGACTGACAAGAGTATTTTTGATAAGTAAAACTATGAAAACAGTATTTTTGTTGTTGTGGAAGACATAAAATTATCATTTTTCCTTGTAAACTGTTTCAACACCAAATATTATGGCAATTTCAGGTTTAACATATCTTATCTGTGTTTGTAAAACTGAAAACTACCTTTTTCTGATGACTTTAAACAGCAAATCAAACCGTGACCTTGGGGTAAGGGTGACAACTGTGAATGAGGTGGTGATAATAGTCGTAGAAGCCCCGAACCCGGTACCATTTTCCCTCTTCACCATTATACAAATATATATAATGAACATGTAAATCAACACAAATCACAGTTCATACAATATCCACACAAACAACACATGCAATTGAACATACCTACTGTTTGTTAATAATTAAATATGATTTAGAACAAATGTGGAAACATGATTATGAAAAAAATATCATGTACATGATAAGAGAGAGAGCCAGTACAAAGAGGAATAACTCTATTCATTTATCTTAACTTTTGTCTCTTTTTTTTCCCTGCCTGCCCTGGAAATTTGTTTTTATGTATAAACTAAAATCTGTATTAAAAAACAAAATATTGATTTGTCATTATCCAGATAAAGAGATTTTCTAAATTTTACGTTTTTCAGATTTGGAAACTTTTGAAATAGATACAGTACAATACCGATGCACGGCCAGGTGAAGAAAAGAAAAAATTATTACCATAACATGCATAATGACCAAATCATCATTGGAAAAAAAAAATATTCAGACATTTTCAGACATTATCCAGATAAAGAGATTTTCTAAATTTTTCTTTTTTTTTCAGATTTGGAAACTTTTGAAATAGATAGCCTACAACACCGATGCACCAGGAGAAGAAAAGAAAACAACTGATTACCATTATGACCAAATCATCATTGGAAAAAAAATGTATTCAGACATTTTCAGACAATATCCAGATAAAGAGATTTTCCAAATTTTTCTTTTTTTTCAGATTTGGAAACTTTTGAAATAGATACAATACTGATGCACCAGGAGAAGAAAAGAAAAAAATGATTACCATTAAGACCAAATCATCATTGAAAAAAAAAATATTCATACATTTCTGCGTCTTTCAATGCCTGTTTTTTTTTTTAAATCCTTTAATATGTATAGATTTTATAAAATCTGACTGAAAAATATAGCTTGGGCTTTTGTAAAATCCATTTTTAAACACATATCTAAAATTTAATTATAACTTTGTTTTTCTTCATATAAATTTACCAAAGACTTTAAAATAAATGTTTATAATAAACAATTAGTTCAAACTAAGTTACAGTAAGTTGCATGCTAAATTTGATGACAGATGTAACACGATTGCACTGTTTTTGGACAGACACACCTATATATAACATTCCGGTCATAAACTTTTAAGCTCACAAATGATGTCTTAATTGAATTCTACGCCATCGACATTTCGAAGATTTTTTGGAGCACCAAAATAAAGGAAGATATCAAATGATGTGCACTAATAATTACTCCATTTATAGATATATAAGCTATGAGTGCTAATGAGAATGGGCAGACAACTACAACTTAGTTTAGATAACAGAACTGTATGGTCATTATATTTAAAAGATTGCATGCCTATCAAATCAACATGTAATCGGGAAAAGAACTATTTGCTTATTAGAAACTAAACAACAATGTCTTTACTTGCAGTTCTACGTATTTTGAGATGAAATTCCTAGCAAAGTTCCATGTAAAGTTTTAAAGCTTCTGATAAAACATTTGGACACTTTCTATCATTTTCCCTACCACCATTAATATTGAAAAAGGATTTTCTGCACTATTATAAATCAAATGCGATAACATATATATACCAAACAGTGTCTGAGGTATGATTAAAGTTACTATAAATGTAGCATGACCAAATTGTCACATTGTCCTTCTTTTTCTTGGTTGCGTGTACATCATACAGTTTTTTAACCAGATGGTCTGTTGTCTTTTTTTATATTCAATTATATTGTGTATATAAACGTCTTTTCATATGCCGCATATTAATAATAGAACACTTAATTTGCGTCACATTAACATAGTCTTATCCTGATATGCTTGTAATATTTGCCACTGGATTCCATGTCATAAACCGTGCAGGGATGATCATACAAGACTCTTGAAATTTCAAGGATATTTACAAAGTCCCGGATTTTACAAATTCACTTTATACACCTAAAATGTGTAATAAATAACACAAAAAATAAACAAAAAACTAGAACACACCTGCGAAAGCGAGGGCATGTAATGCGTAGTTGAAAGTATGTAAACGGTTGTATGATGAAATTTTGTTACACCTTGTGATCAATTTATTTTGCAATCGTCAATGGCAGTCAGCAGGGTTTAAGAACATTAGTTGTTCGACCTGTTAGTCAAATGCGTTTTGTTAACATATTTTTTTTTTCTCACTATTTTGGTCTTTTGGAAAATGTTGTTTGTGCTGTATTTAGACCCCTCTCCAACGAACAATATATATGTCTCTGCTTTCTGATGCGATCTAATTTTACCTTACAATAGTGGAAAGTGAGTATTTCATGTCTTGTCACATCTGAATTATAACCTTGTGTCGCAAATGGAATCCTAAATATTTGATCGAAATAAAATTTGACAGCCGTGTCCAAAATATAAAATAAGGATAAAGAGTAATTGTGGTATCTGTTTTCATAGAATGTTCACGGGTAGTAACCTCGTCATATCGAGGAGGGTGTAGTACAGTGATTTTGTCTTAGTTTGGTTAAGTTTGACATGACTTTAACTATTTCACAAGAGATGCCGATATCCGCGACAGAGACCATCATGGACATACGGAGAAATAATGCTATGTGAAATAGAAGTAGTGCTTTCTATTTTTTGTAATTATTATATCGAAAACTAGTTTAAAAGAACAGTTACTATCTAAAGTAAAACTATATCACAGGAAAACGTAAAATAACAAAAACACCGAACTCCGAGGAAAATTATTATCAGAAAGTCCCTGAACCAAATGACAAAATCAAAAGCTAAAACACATCAAACGAATTAATAACAACTGTCATATTCTTGACTTAATTGGTACAGACATTTTCTTATGTACAAAATGGTGGATTAAACCTAGTTTTATAGCCAGCTAAACCTCTCACTTGTATGACAGTCCTTTAAAATTCAATTATATTGACAAGGATGTGTGAACAAAGTCAACATTGTGTTATAATCTTTGAAATCACTGTGAAAACAAACAAATATGTCAACAAAGAAAAACAAAAAGACATATATAGACAAAGCACGTAACAAAAACAAAAGTTGAGAAAAAAAGTTTACCATAGCACAATATTCTTTGTAAGTCCTCCGATTTGCTGCTCAATGTAATATTCATTTAAGCCACGAAGGACATATGATTCGACAAAATCTCATTTGATCCTTGACAGATGATGTTTTTGTATGTGGGATTACATTTATTCCTTATTCGTTCACAAGGCACTCGTAGTAGTACGATCTGCATACAAAGACAGGTCACGAAAAGTAAAGTTGTTTATTAAAACTGAGAATGGAAATGAGGAATATGTCAAAGAAACAAACACCAGACCAAAATAGCAGAAAACAGCCGGTACGCTTCAAATTTGGTTTAAAAGTATTTTTTTTCTTTTTAATCAGCTGGTGAGTTGTATAACTTCGTTTAATTACATGCTTATTCAAACAAACTATTGAGGTCTGGAGTTTGTATGTCAGTAACCGCTATTAGTCCTTTGTTCATTTATGTATCATTTATGTACCAATGTCTTTTTTCTTAGTTTCTTTTGTTACCTATTCTGACAACAAATGCAAGTTTTTAACGACCTTGACTGGCCATACAGCCCTTGCACGGTCGTAACCTATTCTGACATCACAATTTTATATTTTTTTTAGTCCATTAATATATTTTTGAGTTTAGTGTGATGTCCCTTTTTACTGGACTAGTACACAATTTTATTTATGGGGCTAGCTCAGGGCCACCTCCGTGTGCAGGATTTTCTCGCTACGTTGGAGACTCATTGGTGGACTTCGGCTGTTTTCTGCTCTTTGGTCGGGTTGTTGTCTCTTTGACACATTCCCCATTTCCAATCATATATATAATAAACACATATATAATAATTTGGATCTAAACCATGACAAACTTGATCAAAACTATAACGAATTTCTAAACACCTAATCGAACCATGTCAATCACTTAACCAAACCATAGCAATTTCGATAGTTTGCTTATTATGCATTTAAATCTTGAAACAACAATTCCAAATTGAATGTGAATCGTTTAGCTAACAATAGAGATTCAAACATCTTATTTGCTTTTTATTTGCTCGTTTGAATAGAACTGAGGCAATTGTTCCGGAAGTAAGTAACTTAACTTAACCATGTTCAACTTGACCAAACTATGACAAAATCACTGTAAGAAACGAGGTTACTACTAGTGAACATTTTTTTTTTAAAGATACCACAACTACTCGTGATGTTATAAAGTAACAAAAATAGAAATTATAAAATGCCCAAGCACATTTTTTGGTATTTTATTAACATGTACGTATCATTCATATAATAGATGATTAATAGTCGAACTCTTTCAACATAATGTGCACAGATGTTCGCTAGGACTCGTACATAGTATTTTCTATGCAAATGCGGTGAAGTTTGTATTTTACTGTACATTTTGAACATTTGATTTTTTTTTATTAGATTATAAAAAAACATGTCGATAAATTTGTAAACATCAATCAAACAAATGGATATCGTTGTAACCATACAGAGATACACCAATGTTATGAACAGGCCTTTTTGTAGAGTTTGATAAGCTAAAAGGACATTGTTGAGCGCAGATATACATTTATAATCCCACCACATTCTTAATGTGTCTATATTCATTATCAGGAGTCTGTTATTCAATGGTTTTTGCCTGCGATTTTTGTATTTTGTTTCTTGTTTAAGAATGCGAGAACAGCCCATAAAACCAGTTGTTGGAAGGATACGGGTTATGTCGGTTATGTTCATCTCGTAAAATTTATAATGGTGTGATACTAGTAAACGCCTAACGGCTTGATTTTCAATATGAACTATACCATGTATACCACTTTCAGTTTAGGCCAAGCAGCCATTAAATACTATTATAATTGATAATGAAAACAGTGAATGTGTCAAAGAGACAAAAACGTGACCAAAGAGCAGAAAACAGACAAGGTCACAGATAGACTATCAACACTGAGGGAAATCCCGCGGCGCACCCGGAGGCGGGCTGGACTGAGACGTTTGTCTGAAAATACGTCATTTTTTTGGTTCAGTATTAAATTTATCTTCTACTTCATACCAGTATGCTGAGAAGATACCTATTCTGTCATTTATTATGTTTGCACATGCATTTGACATACATTTACTTTATTTAAAACCATTTTAATAAACATCATATCCACACAATTAATCTTCTAGAATTTATTCCCATTGTATAATCATTTATTCCAACGTAAATGTCATAATGTAAATTTTTCACTAATTAAATAACCAGCTTTGCATCTTCCAATCCCAATAAAGGTTTCAATGCACAAAAAGCAGTATGTGCCCATCACAACTATACTAGTGACGATATCATAATAAGACCCTCCATATACGAGATGGTAAGCAACCATTAAAGGGCGAATAATATAAACAGTTGCACTTAAGTATACTAAAGTTATTTGTATAGCTTTGTTTTCCTTTGAGCATCTGCTGCACAAACCACTAGGTGAGTTGTCAGACAAAAAAGGTAAATCCCAGAAACGGAAATCTGAAATAAAAAGACATTCAATTAGTAAAGCTTACATTGTAACTCTTATGAAAAAGAACACTATGTGCTTTCTCTTTGCAGTTACCTACTAGCAGAAATACGGAAAATAGTTAATCTACAAAATTGACAGTGATATGCACAAAATTGTCAGTTATATGTAGAAATTTTGTCAGTCATATGTACAAAGTTGTCAGTAATAAGTACAAAATTGTCAGTATTATATGTACTACACAATTATTATAATATTTGTCTTTTTCTATCTAATAAAGTTGTAGCTTCATTAGTCATAGTTTAAAAAGAGATAGAACTGTTTGAAATTTCAGAAATAAATGTATTTAGTTCTGCTTAGTTTTGTACATTAAAGCGTGATATGGAGATCGTCTGCTACTTTTGAAAGTCATAAGAGACAACTTTTCTCTTCTAAAGGAGTTTTAGTATTCCGACTCAGTATCTTTTGAAATATACCCCAATACAAGGAAAAGCTGTCGATATTAGCGTATTTTACTTAGGATTTCTACAACTGTTACAGCTTTTTGTTGTTGAGTATTGCATATAAGCTTGCGTTCGGTTACTGCTATCATTTTACGATTCCTTATAATGCAGTATGAAAATACGTGTTTCGTTGTTTTTGGTGTATGTATAAATGTTCGAAGTTGTAAATTTCATCAGTGAATAGTTGTCTTTACAGTAAAACTAGATGTTTTGTCCTTCAATTTGTAGCTGATGCCTGATCTTTGATACTCTGTGTTCATTTAGTTCCAAACTCGAGGCAATATAAGCTAGTTTTTTTTTGCATATCGACTTTTTCATGAATATATAATAGGAAATATGTTCGTATGCGTTACATTATACATCAACACGGCTCACACAAACAACGACATCGGACATAAAGCTGCAGCTCTAAATCGACCTATTTTAAGAAACGTGTATGTATATACATATTGTGCACAATACCGTATTCAAAATTTAGTTACACTAAAACCTTCTTTATACGTGTGTCGTGTCGTTAGTTAGCTGTCTCATTGACATGTACCCCACATCTCCTTTATTCGTCCTTTTTAAAGCACCATAGTTGTTAGATTATCATTATTCCCTGATATTTATACAATAACAGTAGTTTAAATATTGTGCCCCCTATTCTTATTTGAAATTGTTAAAAAAAAATTGAAAGATGACTTACCAGTACTTGGTTGAAACTTTCTGATTAAAATGAAAGTTATGACCATCGGTATATAGATTAAAAGGTATTCATAAAACAAATAATATGGAATAGGCAAATTAGTTCCACATGACGTCAAACGGAGGTGAAATGTAGGTTGTACATCAACTTTGAGGTCCTTGCTGTTGTTTTCACTCAGTTTTCTTCTAGATAAAAATGAAGTTATGCACAAGGCATAAATCCATACGAAGATTCGAAGAAAAAACGATCTGGTCAAAACTTTTAGTGCTGATGTCAATATGGTGCATAGAATAAAAGTTGTTACAAGCATCGACATAATACGAATATCTACACAATGTATTGCTGGTTGTATCTTTGATTTCAACGCCATTAATAGAATAACGCTGTAAAATTCATGTAAGAATCCGAAGAGAATGAGTAACCATAGTGTACAAAAGTTCCGTCTTTTGATAATGGGCAATACAAGAAGCAGGATAAGACCTCCACAGAGAGACGTGATAATCACCAGAAACTGGAACACATCAAATACTATAGCAAAACTCAAAAATACTGAAACTGGTTCCATGGTGACCGGTTCCAGGGTGGAATCACTATGTGAAGAGTTCGTCATTTAGCTGGACTAAAATATAAATTTGATTGTGTAAAATATTCATTAAATGCGAGCAGCTTTACTTTATGAAATATTTGTATTTGCCTGTACATGTTTTTCTGCTCAAGTACCAAGATCGCATGTTTACCCAGAAATATATTTGTTTTTGTGTTTGTGTCATTCGATTGCTGTCTGGGTATGTTATACCTTATAAGTTATAGCTCGATTTCATAAGACTGATTAGTTATTAAAAGATTCAAACAATCGTATTTACCATTTAACGATTCCAGCTTTACAAGTTTGTTTTAAACAATCAGTTTAGTCGATTTTTGCCCCATGCATGTGTATTCCTTCAGAACTGCCAAAACCGAAGAAAACTTTGATAATCATACCTCATTTCTATACTTTCTTTTTCTTTTTAATGCTATACCAAATAATAATCTTATATATGCTGTTAATCGTATTTCGTGTTGTTCAATCGTCAGTTTTCTGTGTAATGCTTATTAAGCTACCAGGATAGCATCTAAGATTCGAGAAATGGTGGCACGGATGTCGAACTTGTAAATATAGCAGCGACCGTAGCAATGCAATTTTATTTTGGGAAGATTTGTATGCACTTCGCCCCTACTCGAATCAATCACATGATATTGTTTGTGTCTTTTTTCTATTTTTTTTTTTTTTTGCCGCAGTGGTGTCATCTAAGTTCATATTCAGATATCAAAAGCATGTCAACACTGAGGACATGTGAGTTCGCGGGAATCCCGCTCGTGACCAGGTGCATCCTACTCTGAATAGGGTTGCCAGTTTTCTTGTCAAAGGCTGGTGGTTCTCCCCAGTTACTCCGGTTGCCTTCACCAATAAAACCCGGTGGCCTTCACCAATAAAACCCGGTTGCCTTCACCAATAAAACCCGGTGGCCTTCACCAATAAAACCCGGTGGCCTTCACCAATAAAACCCGATGGCATTCACCAATAAAACCCGGTGGCCTTCACCAATACAACCCGGTGACCTTCACCAATACAACCCGGTTGCCTTCACCAATAAAACCCGGTGGCCTTCACCAATAAAACCCGGTCGCCGCAATATAGCAAAATGTGCTAAAAGTGGCTATAAATACCAATAATCAATGAATCGATTATTTATTTCCCCGTTCACATCTTCCATAATTGTTGTATTTACATCAGTAATTATAACGTTCATACTTACATAGTATATGATTGGGAATGGTAATGAGAATATATGTCAACCCGATCAAAGCACATATATATTTAACGGATGTATAACAGTCGAAGGCCACCACTGGGTCTTCAACGCAGCGAGAAAATCACACACCCAGAGGTATGACTATTATATGATTAACATATTAATATATTCACCTATATATTTAATACATGTACAAGTTCGTCTATTTATTCTAATTGAACAACATCTTAAGGGCTTTTATAAAGAACATACTGATCTTATTAAAAATATATGTGACATTTTAAAAAGTGCATGTTGATTGATCTATTTAGTTGGAGTACAAATTTGATGAATTACTATTATACGTCATAGACTTGTTTTCCAATTTGTTATAAATCATTTAACTGTTAGAACCGCTGATCAATTCCTTGCAGCCAATTTAGTAATTGTTAGTATTTTAATTGAAATTTGTTTTCACGATCCAAACCGAGGGTCCCCGGTTATAGACACAAGACTAAGTTTTTCCAGCAGTTTCTCTCTGCTAAAAGGGGCATAATTTTGGCTATATACAGGATGAAGAAATTTGCAGCTGAGTGGGGCCGGAATTTGATATCTCTAATATAAAAAGTGTCATGCAGAATGCCTTCTGCACAATAAAGAACCATTGATTTTACGTACAAGTCCTGCTTAAAGGGACACTACCGAATTGGACTATTTACCGGGTTTGTAATAACATGAGCAACACGACGGGTGCCTTATGTGGAGCAGGATCTGCTTACCCTTCCGGAGCACCTGAAATCACCCCCATTTTTTGTGGGGTTCGTGTTGCTTAGTCTTTATGGTTTCCATGTTGTGTCTTGTGTACTATTATTTGTCTGTTTGTCTTTGTCTTTTTCTTTTTTAGCCATGGCGTTGTCAGTTTATTTTTTTATCTATGAATTTGACTGTCCCTCAGGTATCTTTCGCCCTTCTTTTCTGTTAATTACTAAAATAACGCATTATCCATGCAGTTCCAGTTCAAATTTCCAATCCTGCAACTCTTAGTATCGAATCTTTGCAGATCGTCCTACTAGATTTATTGTAAACTGGATATGTATGAAATACTTTCCACTGAACGTTTAACAAGCAATAATCACAATCATGTTTGAAAGATTGTGTTTATAGATTTAAAAGCAGGGTAAAATTAAAAAGATAATAGGCGATTTAAGTCACATAATTCGGCAAGAAACAATTTTGTTTTTAATTATCAGTCTAATTGTAAATCTAATAAATGTTTGGCATTAATTAGCAGTCGTTTGTTTTCTTTTATAATAATAAGATCAGTATTTTTCTTAAAGTTTTCAATATCTGAAGGTAGACAATTCAATTTAAATAATTGAAACAGTGTATACATCTGACATTTATTTCGGAATCAAGAATGTTTTCTTTTGTCATCAAAAGGGATACAATATTCCAGACCACAAGTGTGAAAAGTTTGTCTTTTTAATTAACTATAGAAATGTACATTTTTACATCATAAATGTGTAAAAGTAATAAGGTACAACAATTTGACTTTGAACCTGTACAATAACCATGAAAAGTAGCTGATTGAATACAAGCAAGAAGTGTAATGTTTATTAACGGTAATAGAAATAATAATAAAAACATATCAAAACTTACCTTACTTATTAATGGAGACATACAGACAGTCCGAAGTAAACACACATGCAGATAGTGTTTATAAAAAAATAATACATATTCATGAAAAATGTCAATACTTACGTATTCATTTATCATAGTCATATGTATGTAAGGCCTTGAGCAGGATAATAAGATGTCACCAAGACAAATGTTGTCGATTTATTTAAGTTTTTATAGAAACAGCTGTGTACAAATATATATCTTGTAAAAATGGAATCAATAACAAGAAGAAATATAGAGAAAATATATTTAACAAAACTAAACATTAAAATATTAGATTGAATTATGAAGATCAAAGCGCAACCTGGCGCAGTCCTCTGACATTAGCCGACTGACCTACTGGAAACATAGGGTTGTAAACCGATCTTCCCTTCTTGCAGAAGTCGAGTTTTTATTTTCCTACGTTATTTTGAAGGTGCAAGTTTGAATTATTTAAAGAATAAATCATCAAATTATTTGTGAGATCGACAGCATACTTATGCTTTGATTAAATTGGTTGAAAAAAAAACCAACAGTTTAACAAGATAGATACCTTTCAATTTTAGACTAAAGAAAGAATTCAGCTATATTTAATTTTAGATTAATTTCATATTGGGAGAATGGATTTTTTTTTTCAATTTTGAATTAAAGTAAAGTTAATGAGTAATTCGGTTTTTTATTAGATTAAAGTTAGACAGGAACTTAGGTAGATTAGTTAACAGGACGATGGGTTAACTGGTTGACAGGTTAGCTGGTTGACAGGTTAAATCGCATACAAGTTTATAGAAGTTATATGTCATTTTATTTCTAAGATGTGCTGGGATGGCACGCTGTTTTGCTTCATTATTTGTAGTAAACTTTGCGGTATGCAATGTTATATTCTGTTTTTAAGATGTGTTGAGGTGACACGCTGTTATGCTTTCCTATAAATATGTATATGAAACCTTGCGGTTTGCAATGCTTTTTTTGTTTTGAGATGTGGTTATACTTCGTGCCACGAATGTCCACTTCTAAAAAGCCACAAATTACTTCAAATGCGAATTTATAAAGTACAAATAACAACACAACAGGTGACACAAGAAGATAAGGAACTGCTTAATACCTTTTCGGCACAGCAGAGGTTGCTTCCAGATTGATGTAAGGTTTTTGGATTTAATCGTTATAGTTTTCTGCCAAATTTCCTGTCGTCCTACGTGTTTTTTTTTTATATCTTTCGTCACTTACTTCAGTCATCATTTTCAATACGAGACCATATATTAATATGAAGTCGTTATGTTGAGTAATACAGAAGAAATGTGTGACGAAAAGATGGCATGCAGTTCAAAAATGGAGAGACTCTCAAGTTCCAGTGATACCGGAGAAATGTGTCGAAAATATTAATTGGACAGACGGACTAAGATATTAGTTGGTTTCAAATTAGCCGCCTCTCGCATGGGTGCATTTAATTTATAAGAAATAAGGACCTATGTGGCCGAGTATTCGAAGTAGTCCATCTACTGTATCACTAGTCTCTCCACACTGTGGCTGTATGTTAGAACCTTTCACGCGGCAGTAGCGTCCAAGACTCCAATCTCAATTGACTATTATTGTTAGCTTTTCTTCCGAAGGTCGGTGCTTCTCTCCGACAACTCTGGTTTCCTCCACAAATAAAATTTGAACGCCACTATATAGCCAATATTGCTGAAAGTGACGTAAAGCACAAACAAACAACCAATCAATCAATCAATAAAGATATCAGTTAACTATTATATGATTGATAATTGCCATAAGCTTTAGGCTCAGTGGTAACAATTACGTTTATGTTCTGGCCATCGTTTCACAAAGAATCGTACGACAATCTTAGATCGTACGTCGGTCGTAAGTCAAATCGTAAGTTTTTGACCGTTTCATAAACAATCGTAAGTAGAATTTTATCGCAAGTTTGATCGTAAACTTACGAGTATTAACAGGCAGTCGTAAGTCAAATCGTAGTGATTTAACCTGTCGACAATTTGTAAAAATCAACAACATTACATTATCTTAAAGAAAAATAAGTGTCATTGGATCATTAGAATACATGTATTTATGTTTTATCGGTAATTTGTACATTTTTCCTTTGATGTGTACTCGCTGATAATATCAGTATCAGTGAACTGGCCGTGATATAAAAATTATTGGGTTAGTACGCAAATGACATGCGCGAATGCAACGCGTAAGGATCTACTTTCTCCTTTCATTCACAAAATTGCGCGTGATTTTTATCGCAGAAACGCACGAGATTTTTGGCGAATGAAACACTTGACATTGATTATAACTTTCACAAAGTAAGTTTAGCCTTTTTGTTGTGAAAAGTGAACAAAATGCATGAAAATTCCGACAGACATAAAAAAAAAATGCGTTATCTATAACTGATATATGAAGTACAACTAACACATCGTCTATAGACTATGGTGTTCCATTCCGAGTTAATACATACGTGTTATGACACAGACTCGATCATAACGATCGATAACGATTGAACGTCATATGTCGAATCAATCAACTCAATGTATTTTTATGAAGACACGATCGTAACGATCGATACGATCGATAACGATTGAACGTCAAATGTCGAATCAATCAACTCAATGTGTATTGATGAAGACTCGATCGTAACGATCGATACGATCGATAACGATTGAACGTCAAATGTCGAATCAATCAACTCAATGTGTTTTGATGAAGGCTCGATCGTAACGATCGATACGATCGATAACGATTGAACGTCATATGTCGAATCAATCAACTCAGTGTGTTTTCATGCCGGAAGACTCGATTGAACGCCATATATGGAATTAATTAACTCAATTTGTTAATGATAACTACTTAATAAATTTTATTAATAAAGATTTAACAAAATAATTTGTATTACTGTATTTCCCACTTCAGCACTGATGGAGATAAACTCTATGAAATTAAACCATTGTGGTAACGTCATCCTATTCATTTACCGTGGATTCTTTTTCTAGAATCAACACTTCCTAAATCTGTCGCTGAAATGGACTCACCATATTATATTGTTTTGTTTCCTTTGTGTGCCTAATTTCATTAAATTTGAATAGACTAATTTACTGATTTCTGTTCACTAATGGAATTGTTTTAAAAACTTACCTTTATTTTTTTTGTGATTTCTATATGCCTTCACTGGGAATCGAACCCGTCCATAAATTCTGTTACGTGTTACTGACATCAACATATCGACGAAACCTCTGGGCTACCAATCGGTTACGATTTAGATGTGTATTTTATATATATATAAATACATATATGAGATACATCGGTACAACAGACACACAGGGCTTGTACCTTTATATAAACATAACAGGCAAACGTGTAGTATAAATTGGTAGCCGAGAGGTTTCATGGGTAAGATAAATGAGTTTCAGGTACGGACTTGGCTGTTTAGGTTCGAATCCCTGAATTCTCTTTGTTGTCTTTATTTTCTAGTTTTCCAGTTTTGTTCTTATTTTGTATGTTATTGTGGATATTTTGTGTAATAAAAGCGAGTTTGGTAGTTTATTATCGGATTATTGTTGGCTGTTCCACATGTTTGAAACAAAAATGATTACATTCTTTTTGGCCATTTTTGTTTTATAAATTAATATAATATGATTTCATCTGTTATATAACTTAACACATGGCAAGAATTAAATCTCTTTGTTCTTACTGTGTTATAATCTGGATAATGCACAGCAAAGGTGTGCATTAACTACATCAGATATACTGCACAGTTCAAATCTATTTTTATCTTAAGGGGCGGTTCCTGGATTTTAAAAGGGGCGTTATTCTATCAAATTAAAAAAAATATCACCGAGTGTAGCGAGACTAAAGACAAAATTGACGATTTTAAGCTAAAACACGATACTTTGTCCAATCCAAGGGTTAAAGACCTGTTCGCCCCCACCCCCGAATCCGTTATCTGCCTTAAAATTACGACAAAGTTGAACTTCGTACAAACATCGTAGTTTCAAAATAGGAAAACGAAAGGTTTCTCATTCCTTTTTTTTTTTATCTAAGCTGGGACATAAACTATTTTATTATATTTTGTGTACAACGTAAATCTAAATCAGTGTTTCAAAGTTAGAAAGATAGTTAAAACAATTTTTGGTAATTTCTGCCAAAACAGAAATGTATCTTAGAATATCCGAATAAAAGAAATCTGATTTGGATTAGTTTCAGACTCAATGGAATTATAACGACTTTTTGGATAGCTATTCCTATAAAAGGACTATTTTTGGATCGAATTTAATGAGGATCATATTTAAGTTAGTTTCAAAACGGGGATTAGCTGGTTAGCTGGAGATCAATCAGACTTTATTTAGATGGACGTAATACAGTAGATAAAAAGGAAATTGGTTTGAGGGGGGGGGGGGGGGGGGGTAAAATGTTTTAAAAGAGAAATGTATTTTCTGTTTATTTAACATTTAAGATTTAGGTAAAATAACATCTTCCTCGGTTCTATTTTTCTCTAAGCATATCATTGAGGGAAAGAAATTCAAAAGCAATTAATCTAATTTAAACTCAATAACCCTTGCAGTTATTTTTCTTTTCATACACCAATTTGAAAGTACACAATTTGTCAAAGTCTTAATCGTCACCAATTAAATAAAAATTGGGAATAAATTTAACGGAAACGATAAAAAATAAATACACCATTAAATCGCTATTTTAGAATGAGTCTAAATATCAAAAAAAAATTTAATTTTAAACTTACCGAAGTCGTATTTCCCCTACAAGAAACTTTCCTAGGATCAGTGGATTGCGGAATAACGTCCACATTTTTAAAACGTTCACGTAAATTGATTGCGTCATGTGTTAAAACAGTTATTGGCCAATCAAATCGGTATATGTAATTTAATCTGCATAGCACGAGATGACCCAATAACCCGAACTCCTACGTCGTTCGGGTTATTGGGTCATCTCGTGCTGTGCAGATTAAATGGCATATACCGACTTGCTTGGTCAATAACTATAACATAATTTTACAACTGTTAATTCGCAAATACCTATGCTAGAAAATCGTGATGTGCCTAGAATTAGGCTTTTTGTTAGAAATTTCGGAAACATACTTATTATATGCACTATATATATGTTCTTTGTCGGGTTGTTTTCCCTTTGACACATTCTTCATTTCTTTTTTCAATTTAAATAGAAATAAGTTCGAATATATCTTATTTTGTAAAAGCAGACAATATTCAGATGCCTTATAGTATGAAGATCTTTAAGGGCAGATATGTTGTGTTATAACAGATTTGTATCTTTTAACCATTTAATTGTGATATTTAATTTATTGTAATCCATCGTTTGACACGATTACATGGTTATTTAAACTCAGTTACAATACCTTCTAATTAAGTATAGGCGTTAATTTTTAAAAGACATTAACACAATAGTTTAAGTTATAGATACAATGGATAAGCGTTGATTCGTGAAAAACAAACCATTCGCCCTCCGGGCTCATGGTTTCTTTTTCAAGAATCAACGCTTATCCATTGTATCTATATCACATAATATATGTCATTAATAGTTATCCCACGATGACGCGGTGTGTCAGTGTAAGATCACCCCGATGGCCGGAGGCCAGAGGGTGATCTAACACTGACACACCAAGTCCGAGTGGGATAACTATTTTACATCCCAGCTGTTTTAGATTAGACGAAAAACCATTTACAATTCATAAAATCTTGTTTAGAACGCTACACAACCATTATAATATACTTTTTACATTACTATATAATTTATACCCTTTTTGACCCCCGAACACGATGAGTAGATATCAAACAATGTCAACTCGCCCCACTGGCCAATCGGCCCAACCCATATCGCCACTTTATGAAAAAAATCGCCCCCCCTCTTGTTTACCGACTTGCCCCACTTTTGAAAAAGTGTAAAATCAAACTGAACAATCACTGACAACTCACTTATTAACGAAAAGGGTTTAAACCCCACTGAATAAAGGTCTGCCAACTCGCCCCACTTAAAAAAATATCTTGCTTCCTTTAAGTATGTTAAATTACTAATAGTTCGTATCCAGTCGTCTTGGTGTAGTGGTTGTGTCGTGGCTTGATATGCGAAAGGTCTTGAGTTCGAATCCCAGCATATACACTGGATTTTTTCTACGTGAAATTTGATAGATAGTCTTTTCCATATTTAATTATAAGTTTTATAGTGGATTTGACATTCCCGCCAAAATGTTACAGAACAAAGGAAAGCATGTTTGAGTTTCAAGTTTTTAAATCTCAGTGTGCTTTGTTGTAATTCTTAGTATGTGAATTGTTCAAAAATAGTTAAAACATAGTTTTGACGAGAACGGCTTGCCATAAACATACACATACGGCGCTGGCGGCGTATTGACACAGCCTACGGCGTTAGAATGCATATTTAAGACAGTCTTACTATTACTCTAACTTTAACCCTAACCTAAGTCTGATACAATAACATAGACTACGGCGCTAGGCGGCATAATGGCAAAATCCAGTGTATATGCTGGGACACTGAGATTTAAAAACAAAGAAACTCAAACTGGTATGATCTGATAGGGGTGATCCGGCTCAGATCACCCCAGTTAGAACAAAGGAGCTGGGATGTAAGAATGGGTACGGAGATATTAATATAGTGAACATAAATTGTACACACAATTGAAAAATATACAAAAGTTGAAGCATAGGAATTTGCTTTTTCAAAGACTTTTAACACTGATAAAACATTTTTAACATTAATAAAGTTTGAAGAAGTTTTATAGCAACAGTTTTGTGAGATAAAAATATGAATGTGACAAAAATGTGTATTGTAGTAGCCAGTTTATGACAGTAGTATATATAGATCATTAAAATGAAGAAACTGAAGTGAGTAAACAAACATGATTTTTTTTAATATTATTATTAAATGAATATTAGAGGAAAGAGACTTCACTGTTCCTGTTTGTGCTGTAGTATGTAAATATATGCTGGCTTAATTGCGCATATACATTTTTTATAGCTGTATTAAATATAAGCCATCTAGCGTCGTAGACTTTGTTTATGTGCCTTCTATTGCCGTAGGCTGTGTCAATTTATCGATTAGCACCGAAGTCTATGTTGTTGTGTCAGACTCAGGTTAGGGTTGGAGTAGAAACATATATATTACTGTATACTGTTCCCAGGTTGGAGTTTGGGTGACAGTAAGACTGTAATACATACGACTTTTAGCGCCGTAGGCTGTGTCAATATGCCGCCTAGCGCCATAGGCTATGTTATTGTATCAGAAGTACTAGGTTATGGTTAAAGTAAGATTATAGTAAGACTGTATTAAATATGCCTTCTACCGCCAAAGACGGTGTTTATATGTCACCGAACGGTACCGTAGGCTATGCTATTGTGTTAGACCTAGGTTAGGGTTAGATTTAGGGTTATAGTAAGACTGTAATAAATATGCCTTCTAGCGCCGTAGGCTGTGTAAATATGACACTAAGGGGCGTATACTAATTTATTGTGTCATACTCAGGTTGGGGTTAGAGTTGGGGTTATAGTAAGAATGTATCAAATATAAACCATCTAGCGTCGTAGACTGTGTTGATGTGCCTTAATTCTAGCACCGTAGGCTGTGTCAATAAATCGCCCGGCACCGAAGTCTATCATAATGTTATTGTGTCAGAATAAGGTTAGGGTTAGAGTAAGGGTGACAGTAAAACTGTAATACATACGGCTTCTAGAGTCGTAGATTGTGCCATTATGCCGCCTAGCGCCGTAGTCTATGTTATTGTATCAGACTTAGGTTAGGGTTAAAGTTAGAGTAATAGTAAGACTGTCTTAAATATGCATTCTAACGCCGTAGGCTGTGTCAATACGCCGCCAGCGCCGTATGTGTATGTTTATGGCAAGCCGTTCTCGTCAAAACTATGTTTTAACTATTTTTGAACAATTCACATACTAAGAATTACAACAAAGCACACTGAGATTTAAAAACTTGAAAAAACACAATGAGAATTAAATATTACGCACTGAGAATTAAAAATTACACACTGAGAATAAAAAATTACACACTGAGAATAAAAAATTACACACTGAGATTTCCTAAAGACGCACTGAGATTACAAAAATGAAAAACACATGTACTGAGAATTGAAAATTACACAATATAACACCTAGTGCCATAGGCTATTTTATTGTGTCATACTTAGGTTAGGGTTATATGCCTTTTTGTGCCGTAGGCTATGTATATATGTCGCCGAGCGGCACCGTAGGCTATGTTATTGTATGAGACTTAGGTTAAGGTTTAGATTAGAGTTAAAGTATAACACTGTATTAAATATGCCTTCTTGCGCCGTAGGCTGTGTCAATATGCCTTATATCACCGTAGACTGTGTCAATACGCCGGCTAGCGCCGCATGCGTATGTTATTGTATTAGACTAAGGTTATAAGAACATCTATTAAAATACAGAGTTGACTGAGTTGACCATATTTATCAAGTGTGGCATAATCGTATTGAATGAATACGATTTATACTTTCGTTATCATTTTATAATTTTAATAAAGAGATGACTGAGTTGATTAAATTGATCAACTTTTGAACAATCGTAATGATTGAATACGATAGATACGATCGTGACATGTTTAAAATATGAAAATAAAGTTGACTGAGTTGATTATATTGATCAACTGTGGCACAATCGTGACGATTGAATACGATCGATACGATCGTGCAACGTTTTAAACGTTAACAAAATAGAGTTGACTGAGTTGATTAAATTAAATTGGTCAACTGTGGCACAATCGTAACGATTGAATACGATCGATACGATCGTGCAACGTTTAAAATGTAAAAAGATATAGAGTTGATTAAATTGATCAACTGTGACACAATCGTAACGATTTGATACGATTGATACGATCGTGCAACGTTTAAAATATAAAAAAAAATAGAGTTGACTGAGTTGATTAAATTGATCCACTGTGACACAATCGTAACGATTGAATACGATCGATACGATCGTGCAATGTTTCAAATATGAAAAAAGAGTTGATTGAATTGATTAACTGTTGCACAATCGTAACGATTGAACACGAACACGATCGATACGATCGTGCAACGTTTAAAATATAAAAAAAATAGAGTTGACTGAGTTGATTAAATTGATCAACTGTGGCACAATCGTAACGATTGAATACGATCGATACGATCGTGCAATGTTTAAAATGTGAAAATAGCGTTGACTGAGTTGAATAAATTGATCAACTGTGGCACAATCGTAACGATTGAATACGATAGATACGATCGGGCAACGTTTAAAATATAAAAAAATAGAGTTGACAGAGTTGATTAAATTGATTAACTGTTGCACAATTGTAACGATTGAACACGATCGATACGATCGTGCAACGTTTAAAATATAAAAAAAATAGAGTTGACTGAGTTGATTGAATTGATCAACTATGGCACAATCGTAACGATAGAATACTATCGATACGATCGTGCAAGGTTTAAAATGTAAAAATAATAGAGTTGACTGAGTTGATTATATTGATCAACTGTGGCACAATCGTAACGATTGAATACGATCGATACGATCGTGCAACGTTTAAAATGTGAAAAAATAGAGTTGACAGAGTTGATTAAATTGATCAACTGTGGCACAATCGTAACGATTGAATACGATCGATACGATCGTGCAACGTTTAAAATATGAAAACAGAGTTGACTGAGTTGATTATATTGATCAACTGTGGCACAATCATAACGATTGAATACGATCGATACGATCGTAAAGAATAGAGTTGACTTAGTTGGTTATATTGATCAACTGTGGCACAATCGTAACGATTGAATACGATCGATACGATCGTAAAGAATAGAGTTGACTTAGTTGGTTATCAGTGAAACCTGTCCAAACCGAACCCTGATAAAACCGAATTTCAGTTTAAACCGAACAATTTTCAAAGTCCCACAAAATTTCCCTATCAATTAACGTTAATCTAACCTGAAAAAACCGAACCCTGTCAACACCGAATTCCGAACGCTTTTTGAAGGCTCGTTAGTAAATTTGTATCTAAAAATTACCTGTCAAAATCGATCAATACCAATCAAAACAATAAAATATAATTAATTATTTGCATGATTTAATTAAACAAACACAGGATGGCAGAGTATCCCCGAAGGTATTTGAGGTTTAATGAACTTGTGAGTTGTTATTACAAACTAATTAGCATGTCTGTGTGCATGTATTTATAAAGTGATTTTTTTGTAAAGAACCGTTAATCTGGTCAGCTACCCCAATCGCCGATAATGACAAGAAAGGAACTTTCCCTCAGATCAATTAAATGCACCTTACTCAAATAATTACGACCACAAAATCGAAACTGCCATTCTGTAGCTAAACTGTTTAATTAAATAATAGTTTTAAAGCCTTTCACCGGATTAAGAAGTCGTGCAACACAACAAGGTCAATGGATTTCGAATGCTGGATTCCCATTAGAGGCCCTATATATTTGATTCGAATTCTCCCGAAGACTTCCGGTAGCTATTTAGCAACGATAAAGTCCGAGAATAAACTGGACCCCTGCTGTTGTTTCACTGTTATCGTGTGCCGAAGTATCAATCAGCGGGTGACCAGTTTAGTCCGAGAACTCGTGTGTACAATGAGGGGGGGCAAGGGGGTCCCAATAACAGCATAACAGCAAATTGATTTGGCTTATAACAGATAACAAGGAATTAAAATTGACAAAAACAGATAACAGTAAATGAAATATTAAAATAAGTCAGGTCCTGGACTGATTGAAAGATTATGTCTCCATCATATGAAAATCAAGCACAATCCCTTCCGTTGCTGAATTTTTTCATTAATTGTAACTCATAACAATACAGAAACAGGTCCGCAATAAGTGGTGCACAGTTAGTCCCCATAGGAATTCCGATAGCTTGACAATATACGTAAACTCCATAGCAGACAAAAATGATATCTAGGAAAAATTTAAGGGTAGTTATAGTATCAAAGCAAGTCCAATTGACATAGTTCTTTTGTTTGTTATTACTAAAAAATTACCTGAAAGAGTTTGAATATATATATTTGCATTCTGAATTTTTTTTTAAATGCATGTTCAATGCATGCAGTGTGTGATTTTTTTCTTAATAAGACTACGAGGCACAGTGGTATATAGGGTAGAAAAATCAAAAGCACAAATTATAAACATGCAATTTATCAAGTACTTCAAAATAATTTTGACATTCCAATTATTCCACTATTTTCAAAGGCCTTAATTGAACAACTTATTATCAGGTTTTTGAGTGTACCAAGTGTACTAGTAAGTAGAATACATAGTTTAGTAGGGGAACAATGGCTTAAAGACGAAATAAATCTTTGTTTGTAATGAGTTATGTGCAGCTTCGGAACCCAATACATGGTTTGAACTTTCATTGTACAATGTATTTGGTTCTGCTTTGAAAAGAATCACAGATCTGAGTCTGTGTACTTTATTATATAAAATGTTAACTGGTAGTAAAGACCTACATGCAGTTCTTAATTGAGATCTTCATCAGATATCCCTGGCCATATATTTTCCTTTTTGTCATATTAAGAAATGCTGGAATTTAATATGTATGTATGTGAAACAAGGAACATTATCCCCGTACAAAAAAAATAATTCTAAATGCAGTCTTCAACAAAGAGCCTTGGCTCACACCGAACAGCAAGCTACATGTTCATAAAAAAAAAATGAATTTTATTACAAAAGATAATCATAAGATATACTGGAATTGTCCTGGTTCTCACTGATATTAATATGTTTATGTTATGATCTGTGATGGGTATATATTAATGAAATCCTTCACCGAATACGGGACCACCATATTACTAGTGGTAGACCCCAATGTCCAATAATCTTCAATTTCTACCGAATATGGGCTGTCAAAAAAAAATGCTAACATTCCAATTTTCAATAACAGATAACAGCAAATATATTATCACAATAACAGATAACAAAAAACCTAATAGTCCAATAACAGCTAACAATGAATAAGACAATAACAGCTAACAGCAAATATATTTTCAGAATAACAGATAACAAAGAATTAAATTGCCCATAACAGCATAACAGTTAAACCCCTTGCCCCCCCTCTACAATGACGGAATCGTCATATGACAGTGACTGAATCTGAATTGGTCAGTGAATTAACGGATGAGAAAATAATTATAAAAAGCAAAATCGCTCCACGTCGGACATCTCCCAACGACGAGCGTGATTGACGGAGTGGCTTTGATTTATAAACAAAAATGTAGCAAAACGTCTATCTTTTATCTTCGTTTATTTTTACATTTACATCTAAATCAACACAAAAATAAATTGTCGGCTGTTGTGTCACCTATTATTCCTGCCAAAATTATTTTGGTGTCGACTTCCGTCTACCTCTACAATCCGAACACCTGTGAAAACCGAACAAAACGCAAAGTCCCGTGGGTGTTCGGTTTGGACAGGTTTCACTGTATGTCGAATCAATCGATTGTCGAATACTGTACCTGTCTCTTTCATTGTCAATTTAAAGACAGATATTCAGAGAACAAAAAACAAAAAAGTGAACTTATTCATATGCGGATCTAGGATAAATTTTAAAAGGGGGTAACCGGGGCACCATCTATTAAAATGTTTGAAATAATTATGAAGTAGACTTTTTTTTATAGTCTAAATAATTATGACGTCTTGAAAGTAAGTAGTCCAAATAATTATGACGTCTTGAAAGGCTATTATAATTTTTTTCTTTGACGCCTTACTTCGAATTATGACGTCTTGAAAGGCTATTATAATTTTTTTCTTTGACGCCTTACTTCGACGTAAGGCGTCAAAGAAAAAAATCATAATAGCCTTTCAAGACGTCATAATTATTTGGAAAGGCTATTATAATTTTTTTCAATGTAATTTACTAATTACACAGTTGTCATGCCCTCTATCAGGTTCGCGTTTTTTTAGGTATAAAATGTATGCTTCAACCCCGTACTCAATACCTGCTTGGATTTTTCTAATATATGTAGGTTTGAAAACTATCTTAATTCACTTTGCCATTATGGGATTGTTTATGTCTATAAATTTACTTATCAAATTTCATTTTCAAATTAAGAAAATTGTAAGAATCCTAAATTTTCCAATCTAAATATGTTTAATTAATTCATTTTTAATTTTATTTTTTTTAGGTGACGAGATTTTTATTTTTAAGTATTCAAGTGGATGGAAGGAAACATTAGAATTTCTTTGATTTTTCAAGTTCCCACCTTGATGAAAGAAAATAAATTCAACTATCTTTCAAATACAAACAAAAAATCCTTCACTCCATTTCAGCTTCAGATAAATATACTCTCCTCGAAGTCAAGATCTTGTCGAAAGTTAGAATTTGGAATCTTAAAGTCATAATAAACGAGTGAAAAATAATGTTATTCCAACTCTTGAACTAATGCATACAAACGTCATAAACTTACTAGTCTTCTGTGCACGATTTTATCATTTTTTTCGCATAAATTTCGTATAATCGTCATTTTTTTTTCAATCGGTCAGTGTTGTTGTGAAAATATGGCAGGTAATTAAAGTTCGTGTTTTGAAGCCGAAGTTTAAACATAAACGATTGTCACCTGTTTGTCAACAATCAACACAAAGCATGAATATTGAGCATGTATTTAACATGTACAATCAGATAATAGTTTATTTTAAGGACATTCATGCGTATTGCGATCACCGGATTTTTACGAGATGGGTCACACTGCATGAGGTCACTTTGCATACGGAAAATATGTCGGGGAATTGCTTCCTGGAAGGAAGCAAAGAAAATAAAGTAAACTTCTTTTAAATATGAACAAATTAAAGAATTTTCTTAAGAAAAAAGTATATGCACATAATTAAAACTATCCATTCAGTTATTAAAAAAAAAGCATGTGCATTATTTTTTTTAATTTGAGGTTTCTTAAGACTTTTTAAGAAATGAGCCCGAGCGAAATTATTTTCTCTGTGTCAAAATATTACAATGAATTTTTTATTGCATAGGCAGCGCACGGTAGGTTGTCTCTTGAGTATGCATCTCCACGTAAAAAATAGTGTGTTCATTGTATACAGAATTGCTGAAATATTTTGAAAACATTTCATTGCCCCCCCCCCTCCCGATTACAAGTGCAAACTTTTGGGCAATCGTTTTTATATTATAATTTGAGCATTTTCGAATTATACGGATGCTAGCAGATACATGTGGTAAATATACTAAACTAGAAGAAAAATGTCAAAGATAGAGAAACGTGGCGTTAAACATCAGCAATAAATCAAAATCAATACTATATCATAAAGAATATCGACAATCTTTTGTGGAATACGAGATATATCCTTTGTTGTATTGAGAACTATTTCCTCATTATATTTGTCTCAAAATCTCATACATCTTCGCCATATATTAATTCTTTTAAAAAATGATAACTACGCATTTTGTCTCGGTCAAGGATTTTTATAGTAAGTAAATCTTTATATACAGGTGGAGACCGTCAAAAGTTTTGTTCATACATGAAGAGTGTACTTTTTTTTACGGAGATTGAGATATAACTTAAAAACAGATGTACAAATTAATGTTTAATATGCCTACCAAAATAATCCCCCCTCCCCAAAAAAAAAGAAAACACAAAAAAAAAAAAAAAAAAAAAAAAAAAATACAATTGCACACAGGCTGAGACATGACTCGTAAATGTTTGTTTTGTTATTAAGTTCATCCACACAAATGAGGGAAGGTGGTTTGGGGGGGATCGGAACTCCGGGATCGGGTATTTTTAAATACGGGATTTCGGAATTAATCTTTTCGGGATCCGGGAATTCTTTTTTCGAATTTCGGGATGGCGGGATTTATTTTAAATTACTTTAAATTCGGGACCTCTGGATTTCATTTTTTAAAGTCCGGGATTTCGAAATCAGGACCCCTCCTATTTTTTCAGTAGGTATATAGTAGTAGTATGATATAGAGATGATCGATATGTTGAGCTATATTTACGAATGATGTCTTTATACCGATGATAAAATTTAGTAAATGTTTTGACTAGTTTGTGATATCGAAAACCCTGGTGTAATAATTTTTCAGTAATACATAAATTTCTCTCGTTAAAATCGAAAACATTGTTACATACACGAGCGAATCGTACAAGTTGAGATATATAAACACCGTAAGATGGTGACAAGGGAACGTCACCATCTAAAAACGGATAATTAACGATAGGAAATGAAAAATCATCCCTTTTATCATAAATTTTAGTATTCAGCTTTCCATTAGTGATATAGATATCAAGATCGAGAAAAGGGCAGTGGTCATTGTTAGTATTAGCTTTATTTAAAGTAAGTTCAACAGGATAAATTCCATTAATATACATACTGAAGTCGTCATTATTGAGAGCCAAAATATCATCCAAATATCTAAAAGTATTATTAAATTTGTTTATCAGATGTTGTTTCGATGGGTCTTTGCTTATTTTTGTCATAAATTGTAACTCATAACAATACAAAAACAGGTCCGCAATAAGTGGTGCACAGTTAGTCCCCATTGGAATTCCGATAATCTGACGATATACGGAATCTCCAAAGCGAACAAAAATGTTATCTAGTAAAAATTCAAGGGCATATATAGTATCAAAGCATGTCCAATTAACATAGTTTTTTTGTTTATTGCTACTAAAAAATGACCTAAAAGAGTTTGAACATATAAATTCACATTCTGATTTTTTGAATGCCCATTTAATTAGGTGTGTGAATTTTTTCTTAATGAGAATGTGAGGCAATGTGGTATACAGGGTAGAAAAATCAAAACTTTGAACAGATTCAAAATCACCAATATAAGCATGCAATTTATCAAGTACTTCCAACGAGTTCTTGACACTCCAAAAGTAATTTATTCCACTATTTTCGAAGGCCTTATTTGAACAATTTATTATCAGGTTTTTAATTGTACCAAGTGTGCTGGTAAGAAGAATAGACAATTTAGTAGTTGAACAATGGCTTGAAGACGAAATAAATCTATATTTGTAAGGGGTTTTGTGTAGCTTCGGAAGCCAATACATAGTTGGGACTTTCATTGTATTTGGCTCTGCTTGTAAAGCGGTGGCTAAAAGTTTATGTTTGTTACAGATTTCGTTTTCTGAAAATGGAGTCAGTTGGAATGTTGGCGAATTGGTGATTTCCTTTTTCAAAACCTCAATGTAAAATTTACGTCAAACAATAATAATATTATTAGCAGCTTTATCTGCCGGGACAAAAAAAATTCCTTGGCTAGTTCTTTTAGTTTATGTTTGATACGAGAAATAGGTTTATTGTGGTTATTGTTTATAGTAAAATGTTCATGTATCTATTAAAAAGATTTGTGTTCTAATTCTAACATCGAAACTTTCAACAAAATTGCGGACGTGAAAGAAAACACCATTAGAAAAAAACAAACACGTCAGAATACAAAATGTAGCGATGGATTAATGATCGTGAAACATCATTTTTGTTTATTTTTCATTTGTTATAGTCTAAAAACTGTTGTATGAATATTAAATTATTGTTCCGACCGTAAAGAAGGTTAAAAATTTAAATGTATTATAGTTTAGTGTCATCTATATGACTGACTGACAGCAGCGGATAATTTATGACCAGTATTAATTTATGTTGTTCCTTTCCTTTTCGATACTTTGAAAATATTTTTAATTGTTCCGAATGGTGTGATAATTTTTAAAATAGGGGAAATCTAGTCTTACCGTACAAGACTAAGTTTAGTATTAATGTCCCAAACTTGCCCCCCATTCTGCTTATTTCCTGCTACACGATGTCTTTTCCCAGTGAATATAGGGTTTTTGTATGGACAGTTTTGACATACTACATATAGAATACAGGGGCGGATCCAGGATTTTGCAAAGTGGGGCGAAGTTTTTTTAATTCGCCGAGCTAAAAAAACATAAAATAAGTGTAAAATGCACTTTTTAAACGGTTCTTGACGTGGGGCATGTATATTTAATAGTTGCTGTTAAGTGTAAGAGTTGGACATTTTTGATGTTGTATTCTCCCCATACATAAATTGTCTATCATAAAATTATAGTATGGCATTGCCAAGAATTAGTCCGGTTTAAGGGAGGTAATCCAATCTTGTCAATAAATTTATTTCAAGGACTGATAACTCTAGCATACATTGTTATCAATCCATCCCAGCGTGTGTGGTTAAATATCGAGGTCTGGCAATTAGCACCTTGTACTTTTTGTCTCTTATCTTAAAATTCATGTTATAAACATACACAATAAATGTTCTGATTATATCATGGAAATTGATAATATATCAAAAACCGACTATGTTAACATTTTGGATATAGTTTTCTAATTTTTTTTCTGAAAACCCATTCAGCGCTTATGAACGCATCTATAACAAGCTGCTGTCCCTTTGACACATTCCCTGTTTCCAATCTCTATTTTATTTCAGTTTTGATACGTTAGCTGGTTGTTACAATTAACAACGTGTCTTTTGTTTTAAGTTTTATATGATTATTTTTTTAATTAGATTTTTTATTATCATTTTTTTTCGAGGAATGATGGGGATTTGTTTTAAGAATGTGGTGTGTGTTCATACCACTTATCATTTCGCTTGTAATAATTGTAGGTCGGTTTTTGTCCTTTTTTTCTTTTCGTAATTTGAATCTTTGATATAAAAGTTTGCCAGTTAAATAAATATAGCTCTCCATTCTTTTGCTCATTCGATAAATCGGCAATCGTTTACTCGAGCAACATTCATCAATTTGAAAGTCGTCACGTCACAAGCATAACATAAATGTGTTTTAATTGAGAGTTATAATAAAAGATGATGTTAACGGCAATGAGACAGCAACCAAATGACAGAAATAACCAAATAACGCCTAGATATGGCAATACTCAGTCTACATAGTCCTGGCTTGGAACGAATATATATAATCACAGAATTCGGTCATATTATTCGTACATAAACATAAGTTGCATTTAAAGAAATAAGTGTGTTTTTCTCTACAACAATTATTTTGACCCAATCCAATACTTTATGTTAACAAAGGAACCATAGGACGTTAGGCTATATTACAATTCAATCCCATTGTAATATTATGAATAGTTATCAATAAAATGTCTATACACGTATAAAAGAAAGTAATGCTTACGACCAGAAATTGTTGTCTTGTGATAGCCCGTACAGACGCGGCTCGTTTTTTTCTGACATGAACGCAAACTGAAGTTATTCAGGTCCTATAACCATAAAAGTACAATACTTAATACAAATTTCAAACTTTAATAACTTGTAAGCCTATGAACTCAAGTTGTGAATACTAGTGCGCAAAATCTACGTAAAAGGGTTGTGGGATAAAAGCTAGAGAAGTTGGAACAATACGTTTTGAACTCAGTACTAATACTCCTACATGTATAGAGAATGACATACAAAGAAGCCTGGTTTTGGTCATAAGAATATCCAAGATTCTTCGTTGATTGATATAAAATGATCAATCATATTTTCATGATATTCTTATTTTTGATGGCGTAGTCCGTCGGGTCGGGTCAATCTTTCAAAACAGAGGCTGCAGACACCAAGGGGACACTCATGACTAACAAGTCGAAAAAAAAAACAACTTAAAAATACTGACAACGCCATGCATGGCAAATAAGGCGTTAATTAGTTGACATATGGAATAAAATTAAAATACAAATTGTTTCCATCGAGAAAAAGGGGGGGAGGGTCTTTGCCAAAAGCACCAATACGAGAATTGTTAACTGAAATTTTCTTTATAAAAATATTGGCGTAATTAAAGAACCTTAGTGAGCACGCTCACATACCCCACGTCCCCACATTGTCATTGGAGAAATTAAATAAGTATAAGAAAAAATATTGAATAATAATTTCCTGTCAATATACATAGAATGTCCTTATTATCTACAAAATTTCATGAAATTCTGTTGTGTGTTTTCAGAGGAGTTGAGATGACAAACTGTTGCAGAAGTACATTGAAGCAAATAAGTTCAAAGGGGCATAACTCCTAGAAAAAATTGAACCGTAATTTCCTGTTGATATGCACATCTACATAGTATGTCCTTATTATCTACAAAGTTTCATGAAATTCTGTTGTGTGGTTTGAGAGGAGTTGCGATGACAAACTGTTGCAGTAGTACATTAAAGTAAATAAGTTCAAAGGGGCATAACTCCTAGAAAAAAAATTGTATCGCAATTTCCCGTCGATATGCACAACTACATAGTATGTCCTTATTATCTGAAAAGGTTTCGTGAAATTCTGTTGTGTGGTTTGAGAGGAGTTGCGATGACAAGAAACAGGACTGACGGACGGACGGACGGGTCAAAAACATTATACCCTCCGCAACTTCGTTGCGTGGGGTATAATAAACAACTCTTTATGAAATAAACTCGCTATGTCTCGACACCAAACAGTCTTAATTATGCATAGTAGAGAACGAAATAAACCAAACTCACATTAATCATTGCATAAATATGAGATGCGGTTCTTAGAGAAAATATTCTGGCAAAAGGTATCAATATTGTATCGATCGACTATTTACAAGTTGTTTATCTCCTATCATACATGTACTCCGCGGGAGGTTATCAAACATCTTACTTTACAATATTACAAGTGGACAATGCAACTACCGCATACTATGTACAGATCATGGAAGTGTTATATTGACATTTTACTTCCATTTTCAGATCAAGGGTATTCTAAACTGGTCAACCATTTCATCTAAAGCACCACCCAAAAGTGATCTTTTAATCATGCTACAAAGTAATAAATGACACACGCACTATATTCTGTGTTTAATTTGAAAGAAAGGATACGACACTGGTCATTCTTCTTTTGTGAAGAGTAATGCTGTATTTATTTTTTTTTCTCTTTCAAGAAATAATTTGTCATCAAACTATATATTTCTGTCATGGGTTGATACCCGATATCCTTTATTATTCTATCACGAAATATTCGTTTGTTTTTACTAAACTCTCATATCTTTGAAGGAAATGTTATATATTGTATAACCGGTACAGAGAAGCTCCACGTTATTATTATAACAATTTACAGTACTGTTTTGCCATCATATCGAGAAAAATATATAGTTATTCTTGTTTCATTGTTTCGTACACTGAATCTCCTGGCTTTATATAAATATATGATGATGAATAATTGATATTGATACAACCTTATACCAGAGTCGACCACCTACTCTTGTTTAGTATATCCTCATGAACCTGCAGCTCTCTTTTACTTCTTTTCAATTAACCGAATCTTAACTTTATTGGTTTTGTCACGTTGTGACCTTCTCATAGAGATTATACTATAAATACCTAATTTTGAATATTTGTATAGTAAGCTGCTAATACTTATAAAATGTTCATGTAAATAAATTTGAAACATATTGACTATAATGTATTTCAAGTTGTTTTTTTTAATTTGAAAATAATAGTGCACGATTAATTTTAAACCATTGTTTTTTAAATATTTTATTTATGTTTAATACGAAATATAGATTTATACATGTGTATATAATTTAAGTTGTAACGAAGATAACGTGTACTGTAAAATTTTTAAACATATACCAATTAAAACATTTATAAATTACTAATTTTAAATACGAAAAATCTATTTTGTGATATATAATGATATATACAACGCCGCATGACATCTTAGTGCTCGTGTATATCATTTTACACTAATCGTGACGCTCGTCATTGAATATTGGTAAAATGTTCATTTTTGTATTAAAGATGGTATCAAGAGTAATATATTTTTAAATGTCGAAACTTATATCAAAAGATTCTGCAATCTTTCTACTTTTAAATAATAACAAGGTCAAATAAATGTACTTTGATTTAGTATTTTAAAATATTTTCTAAAGATGTGCCCTTCTTGGTTATCAATTACTTTTTACCATGTAAGTATTTGTAACAATGACTGTTAATTACTAAAGTTAAATTGGTATCAAGAAAGAAAAATCCGAAAAAATAAATAAAAATATTACCTGTTTGCTAAAATATTGAAGAACATAATGCAAACAAAGGTGAAACCAATTTTTTATCAGAAAATGTATAAATCGTCAATTGAAATATATTTCCCGTTGACTTCTATATATCGAATTCATAGATAAAATCTATGACCAGTGACGCATGCGCATTACGGACCGGACTGATTCTTGACAATGGGTCAAAAGCTATGAACTGATATATTTGATGTGGGACTTGTCAGTAAAAAATTGACATGGACAATTCTCGCTTTGAAGGTGTCATGATTTTTCATGCTCAGAATTGCAAATGTGTTCCTGTAATTTGAATTTCAAAATGACTGAGTGACGTTTTTTCGACGAACTGGTCAGCTCAACCATACCGAATCACTCTACTGTGATGCGACTGCCATATAAGTTAGAGGTTTAGCACTATAAAACCAGGTTCAATCCATCATTTTCTACATTTGAAAATGCCTGTACCAAGTCAGGAATATGACAGTTGTTGTCCATTCGTTTGATGTGTTTTATCATTTGAATTTGCCATTTGATTATATTAGGGACTTTCTGTTTTGAACTTTCCTCGGAGTTCAGTATTTTGTAGTTTTACTTTTGAAATAATCAGTAAATACTGGCGAAAAAAAAAATCTGTATATGAAAAGAAATGTCTCATAAAAATTAAATACACGGGAAATGGCAAAGTTTACGAAGTCTAGTCTAAGTCCAAGTAAAAAGGGGGGCGTACGCCCTCATGCCCCCCTCTGTATCCGCCACTACACGCAGTTACTGACAGCTTGTTCAAAGCCAATAACAAATAATAAAAAAATCAAGCATCTAAGACTAAATTCTTACCAAGATTTCTGTAAATCAGTGTTGATTGAGACCCACTGGAAAGAAATGCACCACTATTATTTTGTGTAACAGATTGTCATTGTTGCGTCAACCAGATTGATTTCTTGTTTTACTTCATTTGAATTTTAAAAGTGTAAGAAAAATTGATTTCTTGTCCAGGACTTGGAACAAATTAACAATATAAATACAATAAATCGGTCACGTAATTGAGGTCGACCGGGTTGAAAGACGGGAAATTTGGACAGCCACTTAAAAACAATGTTGTCATGGATCGGGCAACGTTTTCTCAAAGGACGAACTCCTCAATGAAATGTTGTCAGTATATTTTCGCGTACAGGGAGCATGACACTATCAAAACACGAGGCACCGGACAGAACGTGGCTGCGAATTTATACATTCATCACAAGTAAACGGATGTCCCACTTTGGCAAGATGTCCATTTATTGTCGGTCGGGAAAAGACTAAAAGTGCCCGTACATGTATTTCTGTATAATTCAGTCACCCTTATTTAGCATGGTGTCCACATTTAATATATATAGAAATTCTTTTTGAGTACCGAAGAAACGTCTGCTTTTAAATATGGAGTAGTAAGTATAAAATCATAACAGCTAAATATAATATAACTTCATTAATTAATAAACTTTCAAACTGACTGAAAGCCCATATGGTACATATTACTGGAAATTAGGAGATAACATATTGCACTTTTCCCGTCTTTTTTTTTAGACACTAAGTGTTTGTCATACAAATTCCTCTCTTCATTCTTTTCGTTTAAATATGATCTTCACACAACGACCATATAATAGCCAATGTATAAATGTTATGTATGTACACATTCACTTCTTAAAACATTCCAAGACCAACCATGGACGCTGTAAGCAATTGGCTGGTTATCTCTGGTTATCTGGTGATCTCAACATGACCAAACTACTGTTAAGTACACAAACATTTGATTTCATTTTAAATTCAATTCTGAAAACACCGAATATAGTCCGTTTAATTTAATTTTCTGTTCTGTTGTCAAGACCTCATCGTCAAAGTCTGTAGTCTCGAGGGACAATAAAGCTATAAGACTATCGAGTTTAGTTAAGTCTGGTTTGTGGTCATCAAGTTTAAACTGGAGTGGACTATACCCCTTATCCTTGAGCGCTCTGACCATCTGACCTTCACTATGTTGTGGTAAAAACGACACAAAGACAAGTCTAGCTGGGAATACCTCTTTGTAGTATTTGTCAAATAACTCTGCAAACCTGAAAATATACAAATTATAAACTAGTAAAGTGAAATATTTCTGACTACAATTTTTGTAATTGTAAGCTATAACAGAATTAAACACCTTAATTATTTGTTTCAACTTAATTATTGAGAATCTAGAGGCTATTGTCTGGGTTATTTGGTTATTGCGTTTAAAATAACATTTTTTTTACATGAGGCTTTTGACGCTTGAAAGTACTCAAAATTTCAAACATGTTTTAAACAATTTTATTGGTTTGATAATTGCATGTTGCGTTTCTTTAACACAGGGTGGTAGATTCTGAACTTTACACACTACAAATATTTTTAAGTTCTCACCAGAATTCCTCGCATTGTTCATTTTCTTCTTCATCTGTCACGATGATAAATGTTTTCACAATTTCCTTGTTCTTATAGAATGGATACAGACTAGCAGCTGGTGCTGTTGCATTATCAGCTATGGTGGATAGTGCTAAATCTAAAACTTGTTCTACATTTTCGGGGATATAAGGGGCATCTCTAGAGTGATCGTCGAAGAAAACCAATTTTGCAGAGGTAATTTTTGTTAAAATTCCAGCAATTATAACACTAGTTTTGATAGCAACTTCCATCGAACCTGAGGCATCACCAACTATAACAATCGGCTCTTCAAGTGGTAAACTGAAAATAAACCAAGATCGATTAAATGTATATATAAAAAAAGTAAGAATCTATAAACATTCAATGGTTTTTACTTGTATGTATGGTTTTTAATAGCAGGAAAATTGGAAGCAGCTCAACATAAATTATAAAGAATTGATTCTTGGTACATTTTCGTATATCATGAGGATTCTTCCTTTGATCTATAGATGACCAAGTTACATGGCTATTGGTAATAAATGCTTATCTGTAAATTCACTGCTGATAAAAAGATGGAAAAAAAACCAATTTGAAGCACCTGGGAAAAGGATATAAATATCCAGGTGGCGGACCCAGAACTTTTTATAAGGGGGGCCCACTGACTGACCTAAGAGGGGGGCCGCTCCGGTCATGCTTCAGTGATTCCCTATATAATCAACCAAATTTTTTCCACGAAAGGGGGGACCCGGGCCCCCCAGGGCCCCCTGAATCCGCCTATGGATCATATTATGTAAAAAGAAACAGTAAGGTGTCCTACCTTTGGGCAAAGATTTTATTAGCAACATTATTCACAACTTGTTGTATTTATTCGTTGCAGTGCTCTTCTACTTCGTTATTGATTTTTGATTCTAGCGCCAAAGGTGAGTCTTATTTTGACAAAAACACGTGTCACAATCAGGCTTACTTAGTTATAAGGCTGGTATCTGTTGAGTTTTCGCAACCACTGAGTGACCCGGTCGATGCAACTGTTTGTAGACGTTTTGTTTCAGAACACTTATAGCCCAGAACTTTTCTACCAGTCGTTATATAAATAACTTTAGCCATATTTGGCACTTTTTCAATTTTGTGATTGAGTTGGCCTCTCTTTTGTTTTGATACGAGCGTTAATGGCGAGGCTTGTGTAAACGAAGCGCGAGTCTGGCATTCTAAATCTTAATCCTGATATATAAAAGGAGTTTCTTTTCATTTCAAATATATGGAAACTCTGATTTGATTTGTTCAAACATATTTTATTTATAAATCTCCACTTGCCCTGATACATGTACATTTCAAGATTATCTTTATACTAATTATCCGTATCATTCCTGTCAATGATGTCAATTCCTTTTGATACATACCTGATTTTGCTGATATTTTCATCAGCTTGTCCGATTAGATGATTTAAAAAAGGAGCTTTCGATTCATCAACTATATTTTCCTGATTTTCTAGGTTTGGTCCATTTGGCTGTGCATCCCAATCCCAATTGGCCCATGTGTAATATATTTCTTCTGGGTTTGTTTTTATGCCCTCTCTGGCCATTTTTAGGATCAATAAACGTTCCATTAATTTGCCATTTGCCAATGTTACTTTTTCGCCTTCATTTAACCGTTCCATCAAAACTTTGTCGAACGATGCACAGGTCAAATTTTCATAATACCTTCAAAATAAAGATTTCAACGTTATGTCAAATTTTCCTTATATATATTTGTTACATCTTGTGATCAATTTTATTTGGCAATCGCCAATGGCAGTCAGCAGGGTTTAAGAACATCAGTTTTTCGACCTGTTAGTCAAATGCGTTTTGTTTAAATATACTTTTTCACTTTTTTTGGTCTTTTGGAAAATGTTGTTTGTGCTGTTTTTAGACCCTTCTACAACGAAATTTGTTTTACATGCACACGTATAAAAATTGCGGTTTTTATCCAACGCAATCATAGGTTTGAACATAGTTTTCAATTTAGACTCGTATATATATAATTATATACCTTTAAAATAAACATCAATCAATCAATCAATCAATCAATCAATCAATCAATCAATCAATCAATCAATCAATCAAAATTTGTTGCGTCTGGATTCAACTTTATCAGGAAAGCTCATATCACAGAAGGGTGGTGTTTCTGGCAAAATTTTAGTACGAGTTCACGATTTTGAAGAAAATATTACCAAATAGAGTTTCTAATCCCACAAATCCGCCTATTTATGTGTTCAATCTTACCACAATAATGTGTCAATTTTCTTCTCTTTCAAAGCTATAGCTCTCTTACTGTCATCTGTAAGGTGTTTGTCCAGACTTTTCACGTGACCATACGGAACTGGATGTGATTGGACCAATTCATTTACATTATGTTCGTTTATATCTTTACAACTGCGTACAATTGAATCTTCTGGAGCTGTGTTTCCAAAACAAAATCCTAGGAACCATGGTAACGCTGGAAAGTCCTAAAAACATAAATTTGATAGAAAATTAATTTAATAATTTTAATTTCAGCAGAAGTTTCCCTATTTAAACATGTTTAATTATCCTTGTATTTCAGATACCATTTTGAACATCATAGTTCCCAGTGACGCGAACTAACAGATAAACGTATCGAATGTATTGCTATCTGTGCTCAATAGGACAATACACGAACGACTCGTACAATCAATATAAAGTTATAGTGCGAAAACCAATGCGTCTTCGGACGACGACGACGACGACGACGACGACGACGCCAACGTCATATATACCAATATCAACTGCAAAAAATTTTGGCGGTTTTATAAAAACTGCAAAATATTGTTAAAACTACCAAATCGGTGGCAGCAACCCAACAATGGGTTGTTCGATTAGTCTGAAAATTTCGGGGCTGATAGATCTTGACCAATTGAACAATCCAAGCCCATGTCAGATTTGCTCTAAAAGCTTTAGTTTTTGAGATATAAGCCAAAAACTGCATTTGACCCCTATGTTCTATATTTAAGCCATGGTGGCCATGTTTGTCAATGGATCAGAACTTCGGATACAATTAAAAACTAGATACCCTAAGGAACATTTAGTTTAAGTTTGAAGGTATTTGGCCCAGTAGTTTCAGAGGAGAAGATTTTTTAAATAGTTTACGACGACAGACGACGGACGACGACGGACGCCAAGTGATGGCATAAGCTCACATGGGGCCCTTCGGGTACCAGTGAGCTAAAAAAGGCAATAATTGCACTAGTCGGTCCATAAATACAGCATGAGAGCAAATGTTTAAACAGTACAATCGGATAATTAAAGTCCCGAGGACAATATTTGATCGCAAAAACTCCGAACAACTGTTCAACAAAACCAGACGCGCCATCAATTTTGTAGACTATAAACACTGTGATACCATATGCTCTGGAAGGGTGGGCATTATTTAAGAATACATGTACTTACTTTTTCAGGATTGAAGTGGCAAATGTCCGTTAGCTTCTTCCAAGGGTCTACGGGGAAATGTAAAGCAAAGAACTCTAGTTCATCTTTTGTAAACGTCTTCACCCATTTACTCACCTGCTTTACAACGGCACCAGTTGCTGTTCCGATCTGAATGAAATAATTATGAAATAATTAATACTAAAAATTTAAATATATTGACACTATAGTTTATTATATATAGTTTAATATATATATATATATATATATTATATGTTATTCAGGTCTCAGACAGGGTATATACTGTGACATTCCCGGCTTAGAGTTTATATCCCCTGAGCCGAAGGCGAAGGGGATATAAGCCCTAAGCCGGGAATGTCACAGTATATACCCTTTATGAGACCTGAATTACACATATATTACGGATTACCCCTGACTTAATGTTATTTTCCAGTGCAGGTATTTGTTGACAACACATATATATTGAAAAACCCAACCTGATATGTTTGGCATACGTGAAGGATTTTCTAATTTGCTGTGAACATAATTTTATCGTGTATGTAATAATTTATAATAACACTTTTAACATTAAATTTAAGTATTAAAAGTGTAAAATGCGTGATTTTGTATCAAAAATGTATTATTGACTGAAGCACGTCGTTATTTTCCCTCTGTGAGCCTCTGACAGTCTGATAGCTTTTGACTACGTCACATAGTAACCGGTGTTATGATGACGTTTTTGAGGTTCCAATTGGGGATAAAAACGTCGTATATACCCCGGCAGTTTCCTGAATATATACTGACATCTCTGTGTTGTTATCCAATCACAAACTTCGACACATTTGTAATCCGTAATATATATATAATATATATATATATAGCCCAGTTGGTCTAGCGGGACGGCTGCAGTGCAGGCGATTTGGTGTCACGATATCACAGTAGCATGGGTTCGAATCCCGGCGAGGGAAGAACCAAACATTTGCGAAAGCAAATTTACAGATCTAACATTGTTGGGTTGATGTTTAGACGAGTTGTATAAATAATATGAAAATAATGAAGTTAAACCTACCTAATAGATTTCAATACTCAGGTCAATTATTTGCAACAATAACCTTTGTTTTTTTAATTTATTTTTTACTGAAAGTTGTAGTGTGGATAAAGAACGAAACATACATTATGTATTAAAAACGCCATAAAAAAATGCACTTACATTCGGTTTAAGAGCTAACAAATTGTCATGCTCTGATTTTAGTTTCCCGAGCTTCGCGGCTGACACTTTTGTTTTCTGACATTGTAGCCTTTTGATTTTTTTCTCAACAACACGTGCCGACCTTCCTGCATCCAAGATAGTTAATGCTTTCAAGACTTCTACAAATGTGTATTGACTGCGGACAGAAATCAATGCACCGGCCAGCTCCTGGTCCTTTCTTGCCCAGCTTGCTGCTAACGCACGTACTCGTGCATCTGTAAATAAATTAACATAGGTCTTTAATATAAGATGTTATAAAAAAATCCACGTGTATGTGTTGTAAGTCTACGACAAGGTTGTAACTATATATATTTAAGTTACTTATAATACAAAGCAGACAGGAAATGGCGGCAGTTATATTGCACCTACCATGCCTACTGTTAATTTATATGAAAACGAAACAATCTCAACTAATGAAGGGTGATACTAAGAATGAAAAATAAATTCCAAATGCTTTTTTTATTTTAATCATGTACCATTTTATCAATATTGACCTGCTTGTCATACTGCTAATAATAATAATAATAATAATAATAATAATAATAATAATAATAATAATAATAATAATAATAATAATAATAATAATATCAATATTGACCTGCTTGTCATACTGCATAATAATAATAATAATAATAATAATAATAATAATAATAATAATAATAATAATAATAATAATAATAATAATAATAATAATAATAATAATAATAATAATAATAATAATAATAATAATAATAATAATAATAATAATAATAATAATAATAATAATAATAATAATAATAAATAATAATAATAATAATAATAATAATAATAATAATAATAATAATAATAATAATAATAATATATTGGCATTATTATGAGTGCAGTATGAAAAAATAGATGATCTTTTATCAGGGATAACCCATGGAAGGTCTAAAGCTTGTTTCCAATTGGGTCCCTTCATGCTCATGTTTCAGAAATCCCCACACCAGTGTCATTTATAGCATATCATTATTCTGCTGACCAGTGATGGCTCACGAACCTTTTGTAAAGGGGGAGAGGGCTTCAGTCACGCTTAAGTGATTCCATATATCAACTAAATTTTTCCCACGAAAGGGGGGCCCGGGCACCCACGGGATCCGCCTATGCTAGCAATAAATATTGTTTCAATATGATTTAAGTAAAGGTAGGTACATTGTTCTTTGGGAGAATTAAGGGGACAAACCTTTTTCATACCACTTGCTACTTTTATGGATACTTGCGAGTTTTTTCAGAATCAATTTTTCGAAAAGCGTACTCAAGAATTTCATCCAAAAAATTCAAATAAAAGAATTTAAGAATAAGTTTGATATCTAAAAATAAAAAGTTGGTCAGGTAGTATTCGTACAAGTCATTTAACATGTTTAATGTCTTCATAAAAATATTAATGAGAAATAATTAAAAACAGAATAACATTTTACTTACTTTGTACAACATCTACACCACTGTTCATCATTGTAGATATAGCAGCAGCATATTTATCTCTATTTTCCTCTTGTCCTTGATAGTGCTGCTCAAAAGACACTTTCCCCATAAAAAACGACTTCACATCATCCATCGAAGGTTCTGCCACTTCTGTAGTAGCGACAGGTGATGGGGATCGCGACCTACAATTATGTGATCTTGAAACTCGGCTGCGACCAAATCCTCCACGACCCCGTCTACCTCCTCGGCCACGATTTGACCCTCCTCTACCACGACCTCTTCCTCTTCCAGACATTTTAAAATTTGTAAGAAAACTTATATATAAGATAACTAACAAATTAAGATCCAAATAGCTTTAATTTCTTGTGTTCATTCTCGTTTTAAATGTGTTTGAAGTTTAACACACATTCTTTATAAGATTATTGACGGAGGCGTGTACTTTCGGTTTAGGGGATTGCACAACAAAGTGAAACTAGGATGGTAGTTAAAGAAACATTTGGATAGTTACGACCGAAAGTAATCCTCAATATATATGTAATGAAAAGACAAAACATAAGTATCTGCTCACTACAATTGGACCAATACTTATATATTATTAATATTAAATTCAGTACTGCAATATAAGGAGTTAAAGGGCAATTTGTGAAATACACAAATCGGCGCAGTAATATGTTATATTATATATTCTATAAATAATCAATGGATTTTCTTGTTTATTCACGATTGCAATATTTTGCATCATTCAGCTTTTCTATTTTTATCTCTTATCCATATGCCAAAAGGTCGAATGGATTACGGGGTCATCTTGGGACATGTATATGAAACCTTTGTTATATTTTTTTAAGAGGAATGGATTGTATTCCTTTTCTCTCTCTATTAAGGTTCATGTGGACCCTATGGCTAAAATGGCCGTATTTTCACCTCAAAATTTTCTCTGAGTACAGGCAAACCTGTGCATCTGGAAAAGTTTTAAGGCATAGCATGCCCTAGATAAATAGAATTCAAATGCATTGTATGATTTAGAAAATTCATAACTTAACTGGATTTTGCCGTACACTTTTTTTCGTCTCTGCAGAAGATGATAAAATTAACAATCAGTTGAGTTTACTTTGATATGGTCTAACCAATTATTGTAAGGTATCTATTGTCCATCTAATGTCCGTGTCAATTAAAAATGCTCACTTTAATTTTTACTTGTGGGGAAGTTCTCAAACCTGTTTCCTAACTTAGTTTATTTTGGCACCTTCTGGGGGAATGAAAAAAAGTGCACAGCAAAATCCTGGTAAGTTTTTATATTTCTAAAACATAAAACATACTTATAAGTCATTTATCTAGGGCATGCTATGCCAGAAATTTTTTTACAGATGCGCAGGTTTGTCTGTACTCAGAGTGAATTTTGAGGTGAAAATACGGCCATTTTAGCCATAGGGTCCACATGAACCTTAATTTCACTGAATAGAACTTGAATTAATCACAATTAAAAAAATATTACCCACTTTCCTCAGTTATCTTTCGGGTTTCAAGTTTTATCATGGCTTGAAAAAACACCAAATGGACGACACAAACTTAGGTATCAGCCATTCACTCATATTTAATCGGTGGGTGCACCCCCCCCCCCCCCCTCCCCCTTTCTTCACGGGAACAAACATATTTTTCTACTTTAATCGTACATGAACCAAATAATTTTGTTTTTGGAATTTAAATGCTTCAGTCAGGAATCTGTTGTTCAGAGGTAGTCGTTTGTTGATGTGGTTCATAAGTATTTCTCTCTTTTTTTTATATATAGATCAGCCGTTGGTCCTCCTGGTAAAATTGGACTACAATAGTCATTTTTTTTATCCTTTATAGCTTACTGTTCAGTGTGAGTCAAACCTCCGACCGTGATGAAGACCGTACCTTGACCTATATATATTTTTTACACATTGTAACACATTGAGAGTTGTCTCATTGGCACTCATACCACATCTAATTTCTAGTCATCTGGTTAATAAGTTTCCTAATAATACATGTATAAATACTTGCACTATTTTCAGTTAGAGAAAAAACATAGTTTTCTTGATAAATTAAAATAATTTCAAATTAAAGCACATGAGCCTGGTAATTATTTCTACAATTCCAATTTTTTTTCAATTGATTGTTTCAGCCCACTTTTCCTATTATAAATTATACTAGAACACACCCGCGAAATCGCGGGCATTCAGAGCGTAGTTTAAAGTATCAGTATGTAAAGTGTTGTTGGAAGAATTCTGTTAAATACAGAATGACTGGAGAATTTCAGCAAAAGTATCATAAGTCATAGGTTATTGGGGACAGGAAAATGTTTTTTTTTACCCTCCACCTTTATTTCCAAAGTTCATAATTTTTGGTTTTCTATCAATTTTAATATGAACATACATTATGAACATTTATTTAAGTAAGGAGCCTGTAATTCAGTGGTTGTCGTTTGTTTATGTGTTACATATTTGTTTTTCGTTCATTTTTTGTACATAAATAAGGCCGCTAGTTTTCTCGTTTGCATTGTTTTACATTGTCATTTCGGGGCCTTTTGAAGCTGAGTATGCGGTATGGGCTTTGCTCTTTGTTGAAGGCCGTACGGTAACCTATAATTGTTAATTTCTGTGTCGTGTTGGTCTCTTGTGGAGAGTTGTCTCAACATGGCAATCATACCACATCTTCTTTTTTTTTTGTAATCAATGAATTTTATAAAAGATTTAATGACTGGAGAATTTCAGAAAAAGTTTCAAAAGTTCACATGAATAATTTTAGCGCTTATCTGTATATTATGAACATTCATTACTATATAAATAAAACGTATCTACTTTCAATTCTAAGTTTACTAATCGATCCATGGTGATCATTGATATAGTATATAGACCCTCTCTATTTAATAAACTCTGTGACTGCCGTGGATAGTAAACTTGAAAATGATAGCAGATAAAATTCTGAAAATACACTTTATTCGTAGTATATGTACAGAAAAACGCAAACCGGAAGTCTAATCTGACTTAAAATTTCGTACAATGACGGGACAATACCCGGATGCCTTTTTTCTCGTTTTTCTCCTAAAATAACTCAATCTGAATAATCATATGAATGGATGACAAATGCGACTATGCACTGTACCTATAGGACACAGAGGCGTGTTGATTAATTTATTGTGGAAAGAAGAGAAGCGACACCAAAAATGAGGTCTTCTCGTTTAATAGTATAGATTTTCCAGTAACTGGTTTGGAAATTTTTCTCTTAAACCAATGACCATTATGGATTCCAAAATTGAAATAAACAATTTGTTGTATAAATTGCAGTTGATTTAACTGTGAGTAGTCTAATTTTGGTGCTTTGAGTTTATTGTTTTAATGTTAGTATATTTTTTTGTGCCTTGTTCCAATCTGTTTTGTTAAGCCAATTGCAACTGATTTTTACAGATTGTTCTTATAGAATGAAATTCAAAACAGTGTGGCTGTGGCCCATTGATTGACACATTAAATTCATCCATTGACTGGGACAATTTACGTGAACGTTTGTCTGTAACGACCACTGTTCACGACGTACCTACGATAGACATTTAAACTGTGGGGTCACCAAAGGTTTCTTAACGCCTTTAATTATAAAATAATTCGAAAAATAATCAGGAATAACCTTTATGTTTTGATTTATATAATTGATATAAATCAAAACATTGAGTTATTTCTGATTAATTTGTTCGAATTACTTTATTAAGGTGTTGAGAACCTTTGGTGACCCCATAGTTTAAGTGTCAGTACATAGTGAGCAGTGGTCGTTACATACAAACGTTCACGTAAAATGTCCCAGTCAATGGATGAATTTAATGTGTCAATCAATGGCCACAGCCACACTGTTTTGAATTTCATTCTAAATGTTGTACTGTTACATCACTGTACCATGTTAGTCAGAGGGCTGGGGACTCAAAAACATGTTTACCCCCACCCCCCTTTTCCCCTCATATTCTCTATGTGCCAGGAGCTAGTAGTTTTATGTGTTGTGTATATCATTTTATTCTGGTATCACCTTAATAGTTGAACAAAGGTATACAGAAAAACATATCAATTAATATTACATTGCGTTTTACATTTGTTGAGGAATGATTGCCAATGACTGAGACAAAAGTACACTGGTTGTGTTCTTCATTAAATTTTGTTCTAAATTAGTCCCTTAGCTAATTCTTTTTGAATTGTTTACATTTTTCCTGTTGTGGACTTTTGTAGCTGACTATATGGTATTGCTCTCAAAAGATGACCTAATTGCTGACTTCTAGTTCATTTAAACCCCGGTGGATATAGCCAATCTTACCACATCTCATTATCACTGACTTTCATACAGCAACGAAGATTAAACATGAAAAACAAGAAAAACAATGGACTCTTACATTCATCATTGCAGGGCCTATAAGCTCAATATGTGGGATGGGCTTTACTAATATTTGAAATCCGTACGGTGACCTATAGTTTTAAACCTTTATGTCATTTGGGCCTTGGTGAGAAATTGTCTCATTGTCAATCATACCACATCTTCTTATTTATATATCTAAATTATATTGTTTGTTGCTGTGTAACATATTTGATTTTTTCCACGCAGGAATTATTTTACATTTGTCATTTCCGGGCCTTTAATACTGTAGCTGATTATGATGCATGGGCTTTGCTCATTATTGAAGTTCAAAGTGGCCTATGGTTGTTAATTTCTGTGTCATTTGGTCTCATGTGGGGAGTTGTCTCTTTGGCAATCATACCCCATCTTCTTATTGATATATCTAAATTTTATTGTTTTTTGCTGTGTAACATATTTAATTTTTTTCATTCATTATTTTGTACATAAGTTAGGTAGTTAGTTTTCACTCAGGAATTATTTTACATTTGTCATTGCCAGGCCCTTAATACTGTAGCTGATTATGATGAATTGGCTTTGTTCATTGTTGAAAGTCCATACAGTGGCCTATAGTTGTTTCTGTGTCATTTAGTCTCATGTGGGGAGTTGTCTCATTGGCAATCATACCATATCTCCTTATGTTTATATGTAATGTTAATGTTATTGATGATTTTTTAATTACCAGGTACAGAAATGGTTTATTATGTTTCTCAATAACACATGAGCTTCTGGAGGCTAACCCCCCTTTCAAACCCCCTACCTGGAGGTGTTTTGTCTTGAACCTTCAGGTTATGGTAAGAAGGGCGGGTGCACACTTCAAAATGACCTAGCTATGCCACTGGCATATACATGTACATTTTATGCAAGTCAGATAAGGAAATAATTCTAAATAATAATGCTTTAATGTATTTGATCTGTAGTTTGCAATTCAGTATTCTGTAAACATTATACAAATTAAAATATTCACAACATGCATATATATATAATGTTCACTATCAACTCATATTTTATTTGAAATTATATCTTAATCAACTGTAGCTGCTCATTTTAATGAAATATTTTTCAGACATGTGAAAAATTAATTTTGAAGCCCAACATCTCAATGAACTCATGTTAGTCAACCAGCCAATGATAAAAGTTTATCATTTATTTTTATTTCAAAATTTAATAAATTAATACATAATGATATAGAAATCTATATTTTTTACTCTTTTCTAAAACAAATTATTGAACAAGACATTTGTATTTTATAGCTGATTTGAAAAAAAATAATTGTCATCAAAACTCATTCATTTCAATATTTCTATTTTTCAGGTTTTATCATTTTTATAAAATTAAGAAGATGTGGTATGATTGCCAAAAGGCCAACTACCCACTAAGGCCAAAATTAAAATATTGTTTGTTTGCCCTTTTCCGACCCTATGTTTTGAAACAGGGTAGGTAGGTAGGTAAAATATTTTATTTTTTTCCCCAAAAAAATAACTTGGCTCGGTATATTATTTGTCATGGGTAGGCAGGTAGGTAAAATATTTTATTTTATAGATACAAAATCTGCATAATGTCATTTTTTTGTCCGTTTTGTTTTTGCAAATAAGTTTTCCGCTGGGACTATTAGTTTTGAAAAAAAATATATAAGAGATAACTTTGTACTGGTAAGATAATGTCCGGGCAGACATATATTACTATTAGAAAAAGTCCCTAGAGTGTTACAAATTTCGTGTGTGCCTTTTTTCCCAATAAAAATGCTAAAGACTTAAAACTCAATTGTCACGTATTTTGCATCACATTTATAAATGATCTGTATGGAAAACTTGGCGATTTTACTGCCAGATATTCTCCACTTTACAGGGTTTTGTCACTTTTGGTTCATGTCAGATATAAATAATTTAGCGGCATCGTTAACATAATCATTCTGATATGCGGATCACAAAAGGCCATCCCTACATAGAATACAACGTCCGTTTACAAATTAGTTTGAACACACGTTAATACTTTTGTATCAAACAAACTTTTTTTGTAAATGAACCCAAGGTACAGAGTAACGTACTTCATATCATGATTTCAGAAAGCGTTCAACATCGATTTCAAACAAATGCTTTGAAACTTCAAATGGAAGTGTTCATGTCAAACGCTCAGGTGATACCAAACGGACTGGACCTTATACGTAAAGACAAAACCCGAGGATTCCGGTAAAAAAAGTTTTGAGCGGGAAATACAAATATAAGATTTTTGGTAGGAACGAAAATATAAAATAAAATAAAATCTTGCTGGTAAATGCAAATAAAAGATTTTCAGGCGGAACGAATTGATAGGGTCGGTCGGTAAAGGGCAAACAAACAATATTTTAATTTAAGCCTAAGACCAAATAAAGTCATGAAAGTAAATGAATGCAACTTTGTGTATAGGTCAGAAATAAATGAACTTTATTTTGTGTTGCACTGAAACTGATCATCTGTCATTGTCTGTCCAAATCCATGCTGATTACAGTACAACAATATTTTTCAATTACATCTAGTTTGTTATTAATTACATGCAAATACTTATGGTATGATTCTGAAACAAGTCAACTTGTTTAAAACTTGTTATTGTGACATATAAACATATTTTCTTATCAAACCCCTATTTCATGGCTCGTTTCAATTGCTATTACAAGATATAAACTTACACACAGCTTTATCCTTTCACCTTAACCAATTGTAGACAACTCTTATTCAAATACATAACACAATACAAAAAGGTTTGACTGAATATATCAATGATGAAACTTTACAATATTATCACATGACCTATGCTTTAAATACTCCTACAATTGCTGGCCGTATTGTTCTTTCTTTCAACTTGTACCCTATTTTATTGACAGCAGCAACATTTGAGTTCGATTCTTTATTCTCTGTGGGAACTTGATACATGGCTTCATGTACATAAGGATCAAATTTATCTCCTACTTTTGGTTCTATTTTCACCAAGCCATGCTTGTTAAACGCTTTCTGTAACTGTGATTCAGTCATTGTTAAACCATCGAATAAATTTTTCAAATGAATATTTTTTGGTACTTCTTCTTTTGGAACATTGTCAACGGCCATGTTTAACACATCGGCCACCTCCAGTAAATCCTTACAGAAGCCTTGTATTCCGAATGCTTTAGCATCATTTATTTGTTTGATCATCCTTTGTCTCACATTTTCCGTTTCTGCTAACGACCGTACATATTTATCCTGCAAAAGATAAGATGTATATAATAAATGTATCATTTTTTTAATAGCAATTTTAAAGTCTAACTTATTTTCAGTTGCAAAATTCAATACAATCCTTAATTGCAGAACTAAAGATTTACACCTTGCATTTTAGTGTTTTCCACAAAATGTCTGCTATACATTTGTATAAAAGACAAATAAAACCACATCAAATAAACAATAAGGTAATAAACATTTGGAAATCCTTCAGACAAACTCTACACATAAAGAAATAATGAAAAAAGACATTCTTATTTTAATTTCGTCTTATTCCCGACAGAAATTTTGATTGATTGTGGGTTTTTTTTACGTCAAGTAGAAATCTTTCAACAAGGTTTTTAATACATTTGTATCTTTTGATTTTTCTATAATGCAATAAACCAGTTGACTTTGTCTATTAAATTAACCTTTTTTGTTGATCTTGAATTACTGATAATTGTTTATAGTTTCTCTCTGTCCAAAAGCTCATACATGTCAAGTGACATGATATTCGCGTGTAATACAAGCTTTTTCAACGGTTTACACGCGAGGATTTTGTAACATGGCGTGTACACGCTTTTCAACACTTTACACGCATTTTCGTTCTTTTCACTTTGTGGTCGTTAGTGATATCGCTATTCTCGGTTTTTTTCCTTATTCATCGATAAATACCGAAAATTTCGAAGTTTGTCTGCCATATTGTTTATTTTTCTATATAGACATAACAGTAAGAGGTAAGTAGTTTGTGATTAGTTTAAACGATTTTGTTACTTTCTTTCAAATTCACTTTATAGGGGAAATGTGCACAGAAAGAGGTCGCTTCCAGGTCTGTACCGTCGTCTAAAGCGCTGATTGATGTGTACGTACCAAGATTCAATGTTTATAAATTATATTTTGGAGTTGGAGTTTTATTGATCGAGTGACAAGTAACGTATTGTGCATTCTTTATTGCAATGATCAAAAACAATACATGTGAGAGGAGAAATACAATGTAGCTAGTTGAATAACCATTTAACATGTTTATTTAATGGAAATCAAATTTATAAAACATTTTTCTCTTTTAATTTCAGTTTCAAATATAGCCAACAGATTCTACACTCACTACAGGCCATGGGAGTGAAAATATCACAGAACTGTTGAATCAGCTTTCATAGTACCAGCTATCTTCTGATGAACTACCCAGTTTTGACCAGGTAATGGGAGCAATGGCAGAGATAATAGATGACATTTTACATTGCCAAAAAAACAACATAATGACATTCTTTCAAATATCAATTCCTACTGTGGGAGAGCTTTTTCAATTATAAAGAAATATTGACACTGAATTCTGATCAGATCTTGACTATGTTAGATTTATATTGTACATTGTTGTATGCTGTTATCAAATAAATGTAACTAAACTTGAAACTGGCAGTTGTTTTGAATATGTGCCTAGTGGTGGAGCCTTAAAAACAACATAACAGACCACTGTTTAATACAATAAAAGTTCACAGTAGAATATATATTGTTTTTTGTATATAAACAAATTTTTATGTGAATTAAGAACATTACCACATTCATATTAAAAAGTCCGCATCTATGTCACACGTTTTTACATGCTTTTTGACATGTCATGTCATGTCATGACATGATTTCCCATTGTCAGAGGTTGACATGTATGCAAAAGCTATCTTTATTAAGTGCAATAACTTCAATTAAAAGTGAACTGAGATTTTCAGCTTTGATGACCTATTTGATGATTGTGTACAAACAAATGATTAGAAAAACTCACTTGACCTTGGGAGTCAGGTGAGCTTCCAAAAAGGAAGCAATTGCTAAAAATTTATATCTATCCTACAGTTTCTCTGGCTAAAAGGATAAGAAACTTACTTTAAAAGACTTTAAATCTTCTTCTAGTTTTGATTTTTCTTCTTTCCATTTTAACTCTATTTGTGCAATCTCTGCTTTAGATGCATCATTAGATTCAGTATTTTCTGATGTCTTTGGTGCATCATTTGTTTGACTGTTTGTATCTGATGCAGTTGTTGACCAAAATCTTGACTTGTGTGCACTGTAAATTAAGTATTATACAAAGTAAAAAAACAGATTAAGAAAAGGGGGAAAAAACACATAAATATTCTAGCTGTTGTACTGTTATTGTTTGTTTATATAATTTCAACGAGTTGCATAAATGAAAAACAAAAAATGTGAATCTTTATTAAAGACCTATATAATTGTCTATACAGCTGGCTATTGTGAATTGGTAATTTCAGATGTAACCAGAGAACATGAATTTCATTGCAAAATTGGTAGTCTCCACTGGGACTCAAACCCAGGACCTCTGTGTTACAAGGCAGCACATATACTGACTGAGCTAAAGAAGTACTTCCTTAGCTCAACCACTTACGGCTGACTAAGTATCTTTGTACCACATTTACTAAGGGAAGCAATCCTGTCACATTTCCCCCACCTCACAAGCATGACAAGTCTTTATACTCTATAATAATGATATCTCCATTTTTTATATACATGTACATGCATTTCCCTGGATAGGTTATTCTTCTAAGCGTGGGTTTTTATTTTTGGGCACCAATTAATGTAACCGGAGAGCATGAATTTCATAATTTTCATTTCAAAATTGCATGTCTCCACTTAGACTTCTACCGAGGACAAGACATACCGCTACTCCAAGCTACCACATGGACCTTGAGATGTATTTTGGCTTTTAATGTGTTTGAGCTGTTTTTTATTGACATGATTGATGTAGAGTGGGGTGCTCATTTTCGCCCAGGACACAATTTCGCCGTTTAAGGATTTTGAGGTGTAAAAACTTCAAAGGATGGCTTAAATGGAAGAAATGTACCCGTAAATTATATTTTTATCACAAATATAATATTTTTTTAAACTGAGACAAAATTACGGCTCCTACCGAAAATGACCGAAAAACGGACAACGATTTTCGGACAATTTTCTGAATAAAAAAAAAAATTTTTAAGTAAATATTTGACTGAATGCCCTAATTTTGAATTCTTTATACCTTTGAAATGTCTGCTATTCATCTATAATGCAATTGATTTGATAAAAATTGTTAAAAGCTGCGGTTATTTGGTTTTAAATAGATGTGTAAAAACGGCGAATATGTGTCCCCCATTGACAAAACATCCCGAAATTTCAAACACCCTTGAATCTAACTTTTCAGATGATTTTCTTAAAACAAATCGGTTTTCAAGCTTAAGTATATTTTGCATTTGACGTTATCTTCATATAGAAATATCAGTATACTTCAAAAACATTTAGACCTGAACATAAACTGTAGAAAACATGGAAAGATGTGGCGAAAATGAGCACCCCACTCTACAGCCAAAATTTCTTTAAAAATGTAATTTGAAAAATAGCCATTCCTAAACAGATTTTCTTTTCTTTATCAGTTCCAATAATTTTAAATATAGTGTATAACATGTTGTATGCAGTTAATAGTCCATGTACATTAATTTGTACACACGAATGTTGAATGATGTACAAAATGTAGGGGTCACATAGTATTTATGTTTCAGGTATTAAATCAAAATTATGTCAGAGATTTTTTCTTCTGTTTGGCAGCTGCCATCAGTTATAATAATTCTGCACTTTTGTTTAAACAATGGTGTGCACAATATGTGCTTATATTAATTAATTACTAGCAATTTATCATGCTAATGCTATATTATAAATTGAAAAAAATGTACAGAACAAAAATTATTATGTGCAAGTAACAACAAACCACAGGAATCGGAAGTTCTATCAAAAAAATTCTGTAAATAATAAAGTCGACTATCAATAGAGCTTCAACGAAAAGCTCTATTGATAGTTGACTTTATTATTTAGAAGCTCTATTGATAGTCGACTTTATTATTTACAGAACTTGATTGATAGAACTTCCGATTCCTGTGAACAACCTGATAGATATTTAATCCAATTGCTGTGTCTTATATAAATAAAAAATCTTGGACATTTCATTGTTTATATATAATTATGTACAGGGTATTTAAGTCTTTGATACAACATCAATGACAATGAAATTACAGCTGCCACAACATTCTTGACCTTTAGACAAATGTTGGATACTGCTTCTAAATGGTATGTCTTGAAGCATGCAATTATTGACATCATGAATGCTCAAATCCGTCATTGGATGGCTTGTGTCACACAAATATCTGACTTTAAGTCACTCATATTCAACAAAAACAGATTCTTGACAATCTTGTTAACGAAATTATGTAAACGTCAAAAGGGCATTACATCATTTAACTAATGCATCTATTTCTGAATGTTCTATCTTCAAAATTATCATTTTTATATACATATATATTAATACGACTCTCAAAAAGCTATTTTACCTTCTTGAAACTTGCCTAGTTGCATGAATTTGAGTAATATTCGAAAGTCTTTGAGCTGACCGTATCCACATGTTCGCCATTGTCGCCATCCTGATAGTAATATACAAAATGATTTCCGGATAGTTAGGTTACTATTTCCGGATTTTATCTTCCGTCCAGTGTATTATGTATAGTTGTGATTAATTTATGATGAAATATTGAAATCAAATTACAAAACCACGGTGAAATAATATTGATATAGGGTCCGTGTAACACTTATCAATTCATCTTTTTTTCAAATTTTAAATTTTGAGAATTTTATTCAAAGTTTTATTACTTGAAGGGGCACTAGCTGTCAAGAACATGTTCACCGATTTGACTCAAATTCTTATGAGGCGCCGTTTTATTATTTAATACTTATTTTCTGATATCAAAAAATGATTTTCTGATATCAAAAATTCTATTTTTTGATATCAGGAATTCGATTTCTTGATATCAAGAAATAAAGCATATTTTCTGATATCAAAAATTCGAATTCTTGATATCAAAAATTCATTTCTTGATATCAGGAAATCGAATTTTTGATATCAGAAATTCGAATTTTTGATATCAGAAAATATAAATTATTTTTTGATATCAAGAAATAGATTTTCTGATATCAAAAAATGATTTTGTGATATCAAAAAATCGAATTTCTGATATCAAAAAATCATTTTCTGATATCAGAAAATAAGAAGTAAATGAATAAATGAAGGCTCCCTGTGCGTCAATTAAAGCATTCAAACTCAGCCATGAGCCCAAACATCAGGGAATATGTGAAATAATGTTTCCGGGTATACCAATTATTATGGGGTCTTACTAAAAAGCGCCCGGGGAAAAGAAAAAACGCCCGGGGGAGGGGGAGAAAAAATGCTCCCGGGGAAAATATATAGAAATTGCGTTGGAATGAGACAACTTTGTGTCGATGAAACATTTGATTTTTTTTTTGCAAATTCGGATAATAGACATTTGTAATAAAGCACAAAAACAAGTATGAATGTTTCAATTTAAACAATAATATATGAATACTATTTCGAAAGACAGATAATAATGGATCACAGCTTATGCTGAAGATTTATACAATGTTAGATATCAAAAGACATGTTTTTCAAAAACGATATCAAAATGATAAATGCCAAAACAACTTAAAATTCACAGATAAATATTAATTTTATAAAGTTAAAAGGGTTGCACATTATTTAAGAACGATAAAAGTTTTTTTTATTCAGGAAAACATTTATTGTTATAAAATATTATTATTTTCTTCTCCCGGGCGCTTTATTTTCGTCCCCGGGTGCTATTTCTTTCTCCGGGCGATACTTGTCATTTTAATTATGGCAAAGGGTTCATTGTTACAAAAACAAAATGCTTATACATTTCAAGTTTTATAGAGATGATTTAGACTTTAAAGTCTCTAGAAAACTTAAAAATATTTGAAACTAAGTACACAATTCGAGTCCGATGAACAACAAGACAATATATT